>CAJNDS010001238.1:0-27231 GCA_905221605.1 Symbiodinium natans | reverse complement strand
CTCTGCAACCCTGAGCCCTCTACCCTAAACCCTATTACCCTATGACCCAAAAAAGCCTTAAACCTTATAAACCCCTTTGCGTTCTGAACCCAGGGGTGGCATTCTGGGTTTCAGTACAGGGTTTCGGGTTTAGGGTCTAGGGCATTCTTTCTCATCACCCCAAAAGCCACTAACCCCCTAATGCCCCGAAGTCTAGACCGACATCATGGGACTAACAACAGGGCATCCGCGGACGGAAGTCCAAACCACTGTGAAACGAAGTCCTCAACTCTACAACTCAACCCTACAGGCCCAAGAACCCCAAAGCCTTAAAGCCCTAAACAATGAAAACCCAAAATCTTAACACTTAACACCCCAAGCCCTAAACCCCAAACCCTACACCCTGAAGCCTAAACCCTCAACGCCCTGTCCTGGTAGCGCTTTTGCGTCTCTGCTGCTGCTGCTGCTGCGAGTGCGGACCTGGCACCCCGCTCGAATTAATTAGGAGGTTACATAGGGTTTCGTATTTAGGGTTTAGGGTAACATAGGGTTTCATATTCAAGGTACAGGGACGGTGTAGGGTTCGGGGCAGTTCTTCCCCCCTTAACATGGGCCCTTAACTGCGAACTTTTGATATACCCCGATCCAACCTAAGGGCCTGTATGTACTTCAGAACCCTTTAAAGAAGGTAAGGGACCATGTTCGAGGGCCATGTAACTACACTTAGATTGCAGGTAACCCCGAGCCCTGGGACCCTAAACCGTCAGAACCCTTTTTGGGGGGGGAGCAGGTGAGCTTACGCAGGGCTAAGGTTGAGCATTTAGGCTGTTGTTTTGCTTGTATACAGTGTATATAAAGGTAATATATATATATATATATATATATGTATACATATATATATATGCGTAGCACACATATCAGCCGACCATGGCGGCGTGTTGGATGGGTTTTGGAAGTCAAACCTGCCTTTTTCCGGCACCTTCCTGGGACCCCCTGGGACCTTCCTGGAACCTCGCTGCCTCCCTGACACCCCCTTAAACTTTCCAGGGGCTTTCCTGAAACCCCAAATGACATGCTTCTAAACCTCCTTTAAACCTCTTCGACTCTTCACCCTCTCAACTGCCTGGGACCCTTCACCCTGTTCTCCTTCGGGGTCGGTGGCTTGACCCGGAGGCTCTTACATGTAATGATGACTTGACATTAATAAAGCCCGCTACAATTGTAAAATCCCGCTGCCCGGAACACAATATTGTAACCCGCCACAATTGTAAAATCCGACCCGGGAAATCCGGTTTTTACGGGCGTGGTGCTACTACCTAATACTACACCTAATAGTACGTCCTACCAGGATTTAGGCGAACATTATTGAGGAGGCCCTGGCCGGAGAGATTGATCAATGAAGGGGGGGGGGGTTTATTAATGCGAAGTCAACATTATGTGTTCTTGCTTATTTACTTGTCTACCTTGTTTTGCACGTGGAGATTGGGGGTTCTACGGGAGGTCAGAGCTTAGCATGTAAGATTTAAGATTGCAGGCTTCCTCGCAAGAAGCCCTTGCTATGGCGAGGGGCTGCGCAAACAGCCCAAGGCAAGTCAGCGCCAACATCGAGGTCACCATGGCTGCGATTCAAATGGAGAAGCCAGCGAGCGCGCAATGCAAAGCAAGTCGCAGCAACCCTGGGACACCTTGAGAGTGTGCCGAGCAATGCCAAAGATGTTGTGAAAGAGCAGCAAAGCTGTGGGCCAAGCGCGGAAGAATTTCACAGTGTCCCGATAATCAGCCCTGCACCCTGAACCCCCCCAAGCCCTCCAAACCCTGCAGGAAGAAGGAAGATGGACATCAACAAACCAAGCTCATTGCCCAAATCTCCTTGTGGCTTGTTGGCTAAACCCTAAACCCGACACTCTCAACCCTGAAACCCAAAACTCGAGTTGGCTACTGGCTTAGGGGAGTAGGGAAACATATGGAATGGCAGTACCGGCAGTTCCAGTTCATTGGGGCTTTGGGGTAGGAGACTCCGGCACGTCTTGTTGTTTATTAGAACCGTAAAAACCCTAAGATCTATACCTCGGGTTTTATCGTGGAGACTCCGGCACGTGTTGTTGCTTGTGAACCCTTTGAAACCCCGAACCCTAACCCTAGCCCCTAAATCCTGGTGTGGGGTTCAGAATGTCCTCAGGTGCTCAAGTGTTGGAGGGCTTGGGCGGGGGTGTAGAGTGACAGCGACTGCGGATCAAGCTTTACAACCTTAAGCCCTAACCCGAAACAGTCCACAACTTTTGGTAGCCCCTAAACCTAAACCCTAACCCGAGACCCTAAAACCTATCCCTAGACCTTAAACAGTTTGGGGTGAACAAGTTGACTGTTCAGGGCTGCACTATTCCAGGGTTTAGCTGTTTCTTCATGACTCCTGAGGACCACGGCTGTTGAACCCTTCTACGCATGGCGCAACTCTCGCAGATCCCACGGCCCAAGTATCAGTCCCTCAGGCCCTGGAAAGATTTATCTACACGGGGGTTTCAGTGATTAGGGGTACAGTACCTTCTTGGGGTCCTGATTATATAGGGATCCGACTATTTGGGGCACTCTATGAGGAGTCCCCTATTTTCGTAAACCCCCACATCAGAATGGCCATCCCATTCTGGGCTCTTGAGAATCCTCTCGGAAGAAAGTTTGAATTTTCCAGCCAAATGGCAATCCAACAGCGAAACAAAAGCCAATTCCCAAGACCCAAACCCTAAACCCCACACCCCAAACCCCAAACCCTCAACCCCAAAACCCTAAACCCTAAACCACACGAAACCCTAAAACGCTTCAAAGACCATTTGTTTAAGGCTCCTTGCGAAGGACAGGATCACGTCGCTGGATAAGAAGCATGCACTCTCCGTGACCATCGAGACCAAGGGTCCCAACTCCTTTCTGGACGCTTAGGGCTTTAGGGGTTCATGGGTCTTAGGGGTTTGGGTTTCGTCTCTTTTTTTCGATGGGGTTTAGGGTCTAGGGTTTGGGGGTTTGGAGGTTTAGGGGGTTTGGAGTTTGGGGTTTAGGGTTTAGGGTTTAATTGGCGGTTTATAGGGGCTTCGGGTGTGTAATGGGATTTGGGGTTTCAGGCTTAACAGGGGCTTAGAGTTTAGAGCGGAGAGTTTAGAGTGGTTCTGTCAGTGAGGGTAACTTTTTGGGTACCCCATCGGAGTGCTCGACAGGGTTTCTAGCATCTTGAACAGAGCGGCACAGGTCAGACTACTATACCAAACCCTAAACCCCACAATGCCAATGCCTCGAACCCTCCGCCCCCGAGAAACAAAAAACGGCAAAAGTACAACACTTCCACAATCCAACCTGCTCAGAAGCTGAACACAAACACACCAAGGCCCCTAGCCCCTAAACTTTAAGCCCTGAACCCTAAACCCTAAGCCCCTCCTTGTCTGCCCCGTGAAGCCCCCAACTCTCAACCTTTTGAGCCCATCAATCCTGCCTGGCGCAGGCCCAGGGTCTGTAGCGCGTGGGAGGCCTTGCAAGGGTTTAGGGCTTAGGATTTCAAAAAAAATGCGATTTGCTTCCTTATCAGGGCAATAGAGGGCTTACTCAACGCGAAACCCCAAACCCCAAACCCCAAACCCCAAACCCCAAACCCTAAACCCTAAACCCTAAACCCCAAACCCGAAGTAAGTAGCTGCGGCCACTGCTGGGCGGCAGCACCAGCTCCAGCCCCGCCCAGGCTTTTGTCAGGTACATCGCCAGCTCGACGTTGTTGGCGAGCGCAGCATCGACCACTCCCTGGCCCGCTTTCATGCCAGGACTTTTGATCACACTGACAACAGTCGAGAACGCGGCCTGAGGCCTGGAATCTCCGCCAGCCTTATGGTACAAAGACCACAGGATTTTCTTCAGAAACGTGTCTGCCGCGCCCGCGCCTCGCGGCAATGTGAAAGGCGCCCATGCCAGGCGGCTTCAGATAGATGCTTTGAGACTTGTGGACTTGAAGGCTTCGAGGGCTGCAGGTTGTAGAGGGCTGCAAGGTTTTCGGGTTCAGGCTTTCAGGCTATTCGGGTTTAATTAGGGCTTTAGGGTTTTAGGGTTGCAAGGTTCAGAGTTTAAAGTTTGAAGTTTCCGGGTTTCAGGGCAAATTCAGGGTTCAGGGTTTCAGGGTATAGGGTTCCGGGTTCACCTAAAGCCTATGTATAAACCCTAGACCTTGAGGGTTTGCAGTTCGGCGGTTGAGGGGTTTCAAGCTTTAGACTTAGGGTTGTCAAGTATGGTTCGACTAAAACACCGCTGAAAGGATCCTCAATCAGAATTTGGAAAGGGTTTAGGGTTTAGGGTATAGCGTCGAGGGTCTAGGGTTTAGGCCTTGGGGTTTAGGGTTTAGGTTTTAGGGTTTAGGTTTAGGGTTTTGAAAAACTCTGCATGCGCTACATCCTTGAAGCGTAGGCTCTGAGTGTAAGGTGGTCGTGCTTTGCTTGGGCCATAGGGTCCTCAAGGGAGGTAGGTTCATGGAGGGGGAGGTATTTAGGAAACCTTCGGGAAGCTAAGGGACGCTGAGGGAGTGGTGGGGAGTATTCGGGAACCTTGGGTTGCATAACCCCCCTCTCTTAAGAACCCAATATCTAGGCCAGGGCTTTTTCCCGACATGAAAGGGGAGACCCTTACAAAGGACTCAGGGGTTATATTTCAGGGTTATGTAGGAGCTACTTAGGTACATATTAGAGGCAAGCTTAGGGTTTCGTTGTGGAAGGAGATTATAGGTCCCTTCGAAGGGTCCCCCCTTATCCCCCTTAAGAGTGTAGATCCCAAGCCCTATACCTGCCGTCTAGCCTCTACACTCTTAAGGGGTATAAGGAGGGACCCCTAGAAGGGACCCTTAATCTTATTCCACAGCACAACCCCCAATCTTACCATATTCACTCCCTAATATGTACCTAAGTAGCTCCTACATAACGCCTGTTTTTACCGTATGTCCCTATATACCTTCGTAGCTCCTACAGAACCCCTAAAAAACCCCTATTAATATAACCCCTAAGCTCCCTTGTAAGGCTTGCGGTCTCCCCTTTCGTCCCTTAACCCTAAACCCTAAACCCTAAACCCTAAACCCTAAACCCTAAACCCTGAACCCTTGACACTCAGCCCTCAAGCCTCAACCCCGCACCAAGCCGCCTCGACGAGCGCCGTCAATGGCAGCTCCTCTCTCCGCGCAATCACCTCCGCTTGAGCGATGATCAGCTCAGCTTCCCCGAAACCCTAGAACCCTGGACCCTAAGCCTTAAACCCAAAACCCAGCACCCCAAAACCCTAAAACCCTAAACCCTAAAACTCTAAAACCATAAACCCTAACTAACCCAAGGTTGAAGTCCGGGGGTTTCCCAAAAATCAGCTCTTGGGCTCGAAAAACCTCTCCGAAGGCTCATCCAGCACAGAGGTTTGACGTGGCAGTGCATGCTTGACCGCAGCCCCTCCGACCTGAAACCCTAGCCCTAAACCCTAGCCCTAAACCCTAGCCCTAAACCCTAGCCCTAAACCCCAAACCCATAACCCTAGACCCTAAATGACCCCCACGAAGCCCATCAATCGAAAGAAGTGCGTCTAATGCCTCACATACGCCCCCATTGTAGCTTCCCCGGTGACTAGAAGAAAAAGGGGAGCCCCTTTCATGTTTGGTTGAGTATAAGAGATCCAAAGGGGCACTATTCCTGTTTTTGAGGCACCACACCCACCTGCACGACTCTCTTGTTTAGGGCCTGTACAGCTGGACACCGAAGCACTGTACCTACCTTTCTACTTGTTTGGTGATGGGGGGAGCGGTGGACACACTAAGTTGTGTTTTGGGCTTGCGGGTGCAAATGACTGCTGGGCCACCCTCATGCGATGTTGCAGAGCGATCGAATCTACTTCGCGCGAATGCCACCAAACCCTTGCGCTGGACTCCAGCTGCCTCCCGCACCAAGCTTAGCAGCCGCTCGTCGTGGATGCTGGGGCCGAGGGAGCCAACACGACAGAGCCTTGGTCATATTTGGGTTGAGGGTTCAGGGTTTAGGGCTCAGGCGGTGCAGGGCTTCGGGCTTAGGGTTCAGGGTTTAGGGTTCTCTGGATTGCTCTCTGAATTCGGCCCTGTCATACTAGACAAGTGTTCTCGCAGGACAAGGCAAGACCTCCTGAACATTCCTCAACGTAGGGTTTACCAGGACGGGCCACTATACCCTAAACCCTAAACCCTAAACCCTTTAACCTTGAGCACCACATGAACCCTAAAGGGTTTATGGTTCATATACCTTAATAGGATTATGGTATTATTAGGGTTTAGGTTTTCGGGCTTGGGGTTTAGGGCTTAGGGTTTTTAGGGTTTAGGGCTTATATAGGGCTTAGGGCTTAGGGGTTAGGAAAGCTCTTCAAGTTGCAGCTTGGTTTCCCGGCTGGCGTCTTCTTTTGAAAGCTTGATTGCTTCCTTCAAGATTGCCAAGCTGACATGAAGCCTTCGACCGGAAGCCACAGATACAATCTAGGGCCTTAATAATTAGAATCAGGATATTGTTGTGGGGGGTTCTTATTTGTATGATTATAAAGGGGCCATAAGGGAAGACGGTTCGTGATTTTCCCGACCCCTTAAAGTTCATCAGTCGCAAACTCCTCAACCATGGGCTTAGCGTTTGGGGCTCGAGTTTGAGGGCACGCCCTCATCAGCAAACCTGAAACCCTAAACCCTATACCCTAAACGCTAAACCCTAAACCCTAACCCTCAACCCAAGCCTTTCTGAGCTCCAAGCAGGTCCAGCTGCTCTCGTAGTTGCCCATCTCGACCCGAGGCATCGTAGTGCCTACTACCGGCAAAGGGGCTGAGGGGCCGAAGATTGATATCGTCTTGAGACTTACGTAGGGTTCAGGGTTCAGGGTTCAGGGTTTAGGGTTTAGGGTGCAGGGTTTCGGGTTAGGGTTTAGGGTTTAGGGTTCAGGGTTTAGGGTTTATCGGGGAGTGCTTGGTCCTGGAAACCACTTGGAGAAAATAGTTTGTAGAAAGGGTCCCTTTTCGTAAACCAACAATAAGGAACATGTGTGTAATATGGGGGGGGGTCCCGTTTAGAAAACTAAGGAAAATATATAGAATGTCCCAAACGCCAACCGGCCTTAGCCCGGATCCGAGATGGTTTTCGATTGTCGGGTTTAGGGTTTATAAGGTGTAGGGTTAGTGTTTATAGGGTTTATCTGGTGTAGGCTTTAGGGGCTTAGGGTTTCGAGCGCCGAAGCCATGAAGGTTAGGATAAAGATGTGTATCGAATGCCTCGTATTTTGCGAAGTGCGGGTACGGACAGATTGTGGCAGGCCATCTAGTAAGTATCATCTCCCCCCTCGGCGGCAAAGCATAGGGTCTGAAATGTGGAAAGGGGCTGGGGGCTGGGCGGTCTGTTGGAGGGTTTGTAGGGATTAGTGAAAGTTTGGTGACCAGTCGGGCGAAGGGGACGGGGGGTGAGGTGGGTCTAACTCGGTCGACGTGCTTGAGGCTGCCTTCGGGGTACGACAGTGATCCACCATCAGATCGGCCCACCATGCTAAGAACCAAGATCACAAAGAGCTGCCAAGATTTTCAAGTAAACACGAACACTTCCAACCCCCCAATGGTCAACATGCAGAACTTTCAAACCCTCTGCAACAAAACTCCTACCATCCTAAGCCCATGAATTTACATTGAAGCCCCTCAACCTTCTGCGTTCCAGGAATTGCGCCAAATCTTTGATGGCTCAAGCACGGAACTTCGTATGTGGGTTCTAAGAAGCTTCGGAGTACCTTCAGCTGGGGTTTTCCTAAGTTCCCAGATTTCTGGAAGGATCCAAAAAACATGTCCTTTTAAGGGTTCCTAAGAAAGACTCAATTATACAGGGTACTATTTTGGAGGTTCTACTTTTTGGATCCTCCCAGGGGTCTGGGAAATCCTAGGTGCCCTCCTGCCCAGAACTGAACCGAGTAGGAGTGCCCCCCAAGAATCTAAGACTCACAGCAACAGCGGACAGTCGGGGGCACCACTCTGTGTATGAGGTTGGGGTCTCCTATGACCCTAAACCCTAAACCAGAACTAAAACCAAAGACCCCTACAAGTAGCCTCCAAGGTAGCAGTTAGGCACCAGGATCTTACAGCCACACTTTCAACCCAGGTCCCCATGTAACCTCAGAAAGCAAAAAGTGCTGCCAAACTTCGGCTAGCCCTTCAACCTAAACCCTGTTAACCCCTAAACCCTACACTTCCTAGACCCAGGAGAAACCTTGGAAAATAGGCTACCCTTTTTGGTTTACAGGGGAATATAAGGGAACCCAAACCCCTAAATCCCTAAACAAAAGGGACTAAGGGCCTACTCTGGCTCCTGGCTTCAAGTGCTACCATAGCGGGGGCACTCGAACCTAAACCCTAAACCCTAAACCCTAAACCCTAAACCCTAAACCCTAAACCCTAATCCCTAAACCCTAGACACTA
Source organism: Symbiodinium natans (assembly GCA_905221605.1). Taxonomy (NCBI): domain Eukaryota; class Dinophyceae; order Suessiales; family Symbiodiniaceae; genus Symbiodinium; species Symbiodinium natans. The sequence goes on along the minus strand of CAJNDS010001238.1, from coordinate 18,797 downwards.
AACCCTAAACCCTAAACCCTAAACCCTAAACCCTAAACCCTAAACCCTAAACCCTAAACCCTAAACCCTAAACCCTAAACCCTAACCCTAAACCCTAAACCCTAAACAACCTTATACCATTCTCCAGCCCTGCCGATGGGCCTCAGCAGTTGCGACGCCGAAGAAAAGCTCTCTTGGCTGTCGCCTGGTGTAGGGTTTGGAGGTGTAGGGGTTGGTTGGGATGTTCACCGCTTATGCTAACAGTGCTTAAACAGGAATTAAAATTGGGGAGTACTATAATCCCCATTAAGGACTGTTCGCGCAAGTTATAAGGGGGAACGTCGCAAGGTGTAGGGCTTATAGGGTCTAGGTTTAGGTTTTAGGGTCTAGGGCCTTTCCGTTTAGGGATTTGGTTCTGGGTTCGGGGGGTGCAACTGCCCAGAAACCCCCTGAGCGCCTATGTACATAGTGAAGAAGGGTGCTAGCTTCGTTCTCAGAGCTTACGTCCACCTAGCCCTAAACCCTAAACCCTAAACCCTAAACCCTAAACCCTAAACCCTAAACCCTAAACCCTAAACCCTAAACTCCCTACACCTAAACCTGCACAGAGCTCCAAGCCTGAATGGGCCTGACACCTTTAGGCGAGAACTCCCCGATAAACCTACGAGGATTGCCTTTAAAAAAACCGTTTGAAAAAGATTCCTGAATATGATCCTATCAAACCCCATGAAAGAGAATACTTTCCTTAGCCTTAGGGCCTACTACCTGGCCTCACAAGCCCCAAACCCTAAACCCTAAACCCCAAACCCCAAACCCCAAACCCCAAACCCCAAACCCTAAACCCTAAACCGTAAACCCTAAACCCTAAACCCTAAACCCCAACCAGAAATCCGTGACCACGGCTCCCTTCCAAGACCTAAAGCCCTGCCCGCCTGCAGCCCTAACCCCCCCTGTCACAACTCAGGCGAACCCTCAACCCCAAAAACTTCTTCGAGTTCAGGGCAGCGTCTTCCGGGGTTCAGGGTCTAGGGTTTAGGGTTGGTAGGGTTACGTACCAGCATTCAGCATCCCCAGCCCATACCCGAAACCTAGCAAACCTTAAACCCTGGAAAGCCTCAACCCTACAAACCCTAGTAGAAACCCTAGTAGAAACCCTAGAAGCCCTGCAAACCCCAGTAAACCCTAGAAACCCAAAACGCCAGAAACCCGAAGCCCTCCCCCTAAACCCTAAAAACCCTAAACCGCCCGCTAAACTCCAGAAACCCTACAAACCCCTAACCCTAAACCCTAGAGAATCTCTAAAACCCTACAAAACCCTAGAAACCCTAAAAACCCTAGAAACCCTAAAAAAACCCAGAAACCCTAGCAACCCTTGAAGCCCTTGAAACCCTAGCAATCCTACAAGCCCTAGAAACCCTAGAAACCCTAAAACCCCTCGAAACCCAAGAAACCCTGAACCCTAAACCCGATTCCCTCAACCCTAAACCCTACAAACCCTAAATAAACCCTACAAACCCTGAATAAACCCTACAAACCCTAAACCCTGAACCCTCATCCCACAGACCCCAGCCAGACAGGGCCTGGGCTCGGCGGCAGCCGCCTCCGGACTCCAACGTGACTACCCAAAGAGCCCGATACCCCCTAAGTAAGGTATATTCCTCAAATAAGGAATATACCTTAAATCATATTAGGAGTCCCTTCAGATATTAAGGTATACCCCTTAATTAAGGAATTTACCTTAAATCATACTAAGGATCCCTTTATATATTAAGGTATATATCCTTTAAGGATCCCTTTAGATATTAAGGTAGATTCCTGAATATGATTTAAGGAATATACCTTAAATCAGATTCAGGGTCCTTTTATAACATTCAGGTATATTCCTTTAAGGATCCCTTTATATATTAAGATATATTCCTTTAAGGATCCCTTATATATTCAGGTATATATTCCTTTAAGGATCCCTTTATAAATTATTCCTGAATTCAGGGGTATTGGGCTCTTTGACTACTTGTCTCGGAAGGGACTCCCAGGATGGTGCCTTAAAAACATTTCTTTAAGTACGAAGAGGGTTTAGGGTTTAGGGTTTGGGGTTTGGGGTTTGGGGTTTAGGGCTTAGGGTTTAGGGTTTGGGGTTTAGGGTTTAGGGGGTTTAGGGTTAAACCCACGAAGGAAGGTATAAACATGTCCCAAGGCCAGTCTCTTCTCTTAAAGGATCGAAGACGAAAGGTACCAGTTGCGCTTTCCTCTCGCACGACGCGTGCGCGGTACATGTTTTTCGACTTTGTTCTAGGTAGAAGTTTTGGACTTAGGGGCTCGGGTTGCAGCGTGCTGGAGGCTCAGCCGTTCAGCCTTGGTGCTACATGCCAAAGTCTAGATGCCCAAAGCCGGGAGCTTTTCGAGGACTTGCTTGAGAAGGCCCAAGAAATCACTAGTTTGGCCCTGTGAAGGCCGCTGATGATTTTCTCCTGAATATCATGCCTTTTAATGCCTCTGATATATACATATTCCAAAATATAACCCTCTTAACCCAAGAAGGGAAAATGTAAACTTTTCCAGGGGCCTGCAGCGTTCATCTGTTTAAAGGTTCCTTACATGCAAGTGTACTCGTGTTCCCAACTAATGGGTTTAGGATGTGCTGTTTAGGGTCTAGGGTCTAGGGTCTATTACCTGCTACGGTTGCTTGATCAAAGATCCGAAGGAAACCCCAGATGCCAAGGAGGGGTTTGTAGCCCTGGGCACTTTTGCGCATTTGTTAGTACCAGGGTTGATTTAAGGTATCTAGGGGTGCCTCGTGTCGAAGATTCCGCAAACTACCAGAACCAAGTCCCTGAACCCTAAACCCTAAACCCTAAACCCTAAACCCTAAACCCTAAACCCTAAACCCTAAACCCTAAACCCTATGCGGAGCTGCAATTGGTATTGTAGAAAGGAGTTAGTGTTGGAAGTTGAAAGGGTTAATGAACCCGTAAACCATGTTTGGCTCAAGATGGGCTTGAACAGAAAGCCACAAGTTCAAAAAGTAGTGCCTGGGTTCTTAGGGTTTGGTAAGGGTGTGGATTCCTTCCCCCTTTCCTTTCCCCCTGGGTTGCTCTTATCCGTGTTCTTGGTTGTTTCTTGGTTCGATCTGGGAAATATAAGTTCAGGGCGATTAGGGGAGTTAATTTCCTTCCTTGGTTGCCCCCCCGTAGGTTATGAGCCCAAATTAGGTTCCCTGCGGTTAAGTGTTCTTTCAAGGTTTTTGGGATCAAGAAGCAATGCCTTCTCCGAAGCGATGGCTCCAACTTGCCTCGGATGGTGGACAAGATGGTGGAGCTGGAAATGGTGCAGCTGAGTCTCTGGGTGAAAGATCGGTGTTGGAAGAGGTGATTCCCGGCGCTGAAGAACATCTGGAAGAGGCCTTGGTTGCAGAAAGCCCCAATGTGGGTATGAATCCCAATGGGGATATGGTTAGCAATGCTGAAGCTGAAGGACGTGCTGTTTCTGTATCGCCAAAGCCTGGTGAGAAAAGGAACTGGGACGCGACTGGTGGTATAGATCGTGAAATGGAGGTGACTGTTTTACGAGTGTTGCACAAACACGGGTATCAGCCGTCGTCTTCGACTTCGGGTCGAATGGTAGACCAAGAGTCTCAGACCGATCTGATTGGAGAAGTGCTGCAAGCGGCCAGGAGGCCTCTGAACAAGATCAAAAGGGATCCATCTTCGAGTTCCCAAGGTGGTGGAAGCGGTCATGGACAGAAGGGTGCGGACAGCTTTGAAGCTGCACCTGCTGCTGGATACGCCATGGGGGAGGAGGAGATCCTACAGATGGAGGCTGAGAGGTTGCGACAGTTGTCCGAAGAAGAGGACGAGATGCGACAGGTCTCTGAAAGGGATGGTTTTCGGAAAGACGAGCATCTGATCAAAGCGTGCGATGGGACAACGTGGGAATGGCACCTCCATGAAGATGGGAGACAATATTATTACTGCCTGGATACGCAGGAAAGCAAGTGGACATTGCCGGTGGTAGGTGAAAAGATGAAGAGTGACGAGGTGGTTGGGTCTCCTTCGGGCAATGAGCTGGAAATGGAGGCGGCACTGGATTCTTCATCCTCTACTCCGAAGACTGAGTCTACGAGGGCATTCCAGGGTAGTGTAAATAGTTTAGGTGAAAAAGATTTTTCCTCTACTATCAGGGAGAGCGGTCCTAGGGCTGGTGTGACGCCCCGACCTCGGGTTCTCCTGATGAGGAGGAGATTCCTGGAAACCGAACAGACATCGCTGGAGCTCAACATCTGGATCGGGAAGGAATGGGAGCACTTTCTGAGGGTGTGGCAGCGGTGGAATCGGTAGGTCCAGAAGAAAAGATTCCCAATGTGGAGATCGGAACTGTGTCGGCTGCAGAAGAACGAGTGGTGGATGTGGTACCTGTCGTTCAGGAATGTGGTCCTGGAGATTTGGAAGACGGAGGGAAAAGGTCGTGTGTTGCGACTGAGGAGGTCTCTTCGTTTGGTGCCAAGGTTCCTGCCATTCAAAGAGAAAAAGAAGCTTCTGGAATAGCTGGAGACACAGAAGATCTGAAAAATGAGGCCTGGAGCGCCAATGATGCGCGGGTCGATGCGCCAGATATTACCTGGAGTGCGAAGGAAGCACGGGTTGAGGTGCATATGGTGTTACGTTCCACGGGCGACTGCAACAATGGGGCGCAGGTCTCCGCAGCAGCTGATGATGGAGGTTCACAGGTGGACGCACAGGTGCAACCTGAAGTTAGCCGCGAGGAACGAAATGACAAGGGCTACACCGGAGCCAATGAGGCAGCTGTGGTCAACGATGGTGGAAATTCTCCTTTGGAAGCCATGGAACCAAAGGAGCCTGCGGTGGAAGAAAGCGTGCCTGCCGTGGATGATCGACTCAATTGCCCTGCAGCGGAGGAAGATTTGCCTGCTGCAGAAGGTGTGACAAAGGACTCCAATGATGGGTCCACTCCCATGAAGGGAGAAGTGTTGCCGTCTGGAAGTTCGCCGGAAGTCGACACCGAGCGAATTACAGCAGATGAGGCAAAGCCTTTGGCGGAGAAAAAGGGAGGTCCTGAAGTCCAGGAGCACAAAAAAGATGAGCTGGTGGGACTCGTGGAGCAGGACGAGCAGTGTGACTCAAAGGTGAAAACAAAGGATGCGCCAGGAGCCGATGATACAGAGGTGGTTTCTGAAGAGCACGCAAAGAAAGTGCCCCGAGCGGGAGCCTTGGAATCACCTGGGACACATTGCTATCAAGAGGGAGATGAGATCATGGGTCTAGTGCGCTGCATCAATGGGTATGGAGCCTTTTTGGACCTTGGTGATTTGAATGTATTGATTCCTGCAGAAGGGAACAATACGTGTCATTTCAGATTTGGTGATACTGTCAATGGAACAGTGAAACTAGTGGAAGATGATGGTACCATAATCTTGGACACCTTTCTGGTTTTGGAAGAGGACGTGGAGGACTCTTCCTCAACGCTGCGGAAGTGGAAACCCAGCGGCTGGAGTACGTGGTGGACGAATTCATGGTATGTTGGTCAGTGGTACCGAGATTCCAACGGTCAATGGGACTGGAAACAGGAGGAAGAGCAATCCGATGAGAAGCTTGTGGTACAGGAGTTATCCTCTGAAGAACGAGAAGAAAGACAACTTTATGGAGAAAAGATCTACAAAGCTCTTCTGGAGAATGGAAACGAAGAGGAAGCCTATGTTGACAAAATTACAGGGATGCTGTTGGGTCGCCCGATGGAAGATTTACAGGAGTGTGTTGCAGATCAGGCATTCCTCAATGCGGAAGCTCGGCGCGCGTATGGCATCTTGCAAAATGGGGGTTGGAAGCCTGATGGTACAGAAAGCACAGGCTTGGGGAAGTTAACCACTTTTTCCCGAAAACAGTACCACAACGCGCTTTTCGAACTGGCATGCAAAAAAAGGAGATTTTCTCGACCAGTTGTGGGTGAAGCGGTGGCAACGGTGCTGAATCAAGGGGAAGATGAGTTTTGGAACGCGCTTTGGTTGGACACCAAGCTATTTTTGCAGGAGCTTGATGGTGCAGTGCAATCCATGAGCAAAAGGGAGAACAAGCCAATGGAAGCCTACATGGACCCTGACCAGTACAAAAAGGCTTACATGACACCAAAGACTGTGTTGTCACCTGGTTACAGCAAGCTGTGCAAGTTCTTCAATCGGGGAAGGTGTCGCAATGGTGATGAGTGTTCCTATGAGCATCGTCGTTATGGTGAAGGTTGGCCAGGAGGAGAGTCAACTGATCCAAAGAATAGCCAAGAAGCTGATGATGAGGATGGGAACATCGGTGACCCTCCCACAGAGGAAGGTACAGTGGATGAGGCACAGCAGGAGCGGGAGGATTTAGCCTTCCGGGCCAAGTACAATTTTGGCAAAGGTGCATCAAAGGGTGAGCCTACGTCGGGTGAGCCAAAAGGTCGGCTGTGTCTGTATTACAATCAAGGTGGTTGTAAATATGGGACTGCGTGCAGGTACCTTCACAACGATGACATAGCATTGGAAGGGACTTGGGAGCCCGGCAAATCTTGGGACAATGCTTCCAGGAAGTCACTAAGGGACGCAGGCTTCCACAATTGCTGTTTCGATTATTACCTCCGAGGACGTTGCCGGAAAGGGTTAAATTTCTGCAAGTACTCCCATGACGAGATGTCAGAGGAGCGGCTGTCGCTCCTGAAACACTTGGTACAGGTGGCCAATCAGGTCCGGTTTGAAAAAGAGAGAGGATGGGAGATTACGGATAGAAGCACGTTTCAGCCACCTGCAAGTGGGGGAGCTGAATCTTCCTCATCCTCGGCACCGAAAGCACTGCAAATGACCAATGTGTCACAAAAAGATGGTGAAAAAGGTACTCTGGATGAAGCAGAAGCTGATGAACAAAAGAATTCAGTGGCTGCATCCACTGGTACTCAGCTTCAAAATCCGGAGGAGCCAATTGAAAATTGGATGGCTCGCAACGCACACCTGTGGGTGTATACCCCTCATGTAAGTGAGGTGATGATTACGCTTGGTGTGACCAATGTGTCGGACTTGCAAGAGTTCATCTTTGTGGAAGATTTGGTTGACAAAGGGATCAACAAAGTGACCGCATGCAAAATTCTGCAATTGGTGGGTGATGTCCGATATCGACCGGGAGGACCGGAAAAGGCAGTTCCTTCTGATGCATCTGTACGGGTACAACAATCTTCTGGGAACAAAGGGACTGGAAGAGCGGCGGTGCGAACCCTCACTCAGGTGCGTGAAGCTGAAGACTCCGGTGCAAAAACTATGCCGAGAGGCTCCTATCGGGAGCTTTTTGATAAGGTCAGGTACCGTGATGGTTGGACGCTTGCGCAGAGGTCTCCGTTGTGCGTACAGAAGCTGCGGTTGGTGGGAGTTGGAATGCCGCCGGTGAATCCACCAACAAAAAAGTATCGGTCAAGATCAAACCCTGTGAGAAGGGGAAGGCCCTTGCTGGACAAAAAACAGGTGCGACAGGTGCCACGCTCTCGGTCACAACGACGAGTGCAACCGGCGGAAGTGGTGGAAAAGCCGAAGCCACTGGAACTGAAGCCTCGTGGTGGGTTGTCGTATCGGTTCAGCAGAGCGTGGGCAGATGTGGTGGATGATGATGAACAGGCGGAGGCTTTGGTCTCGTACGCCGCTTCCTCAAGCGATTCAAGCGAAGAGGAGACCAATGCCGTACAACGCCTGAAGGAAATCTTTTTGCAAGAAAGGGATTCAAAGAGAACTGCGAATCGTGGCAATGTTCCGCAAAGTGGTTCTTCAGGCTCCAATGACGGGCCGAAAAAATCGGTTCACCTTGGCGAAGGGCGCGACAAAGCGTCGCGGGGGGAGACCCGCCAAGAAGTGACTTCACAAGTTTTTTCGCTACCACAACCTTCTCGTCGAGCTGAACGGTCTCAAAAAAGAGCAAGGGATGGTTCAGTTATGGTTGGTTCGCTGGCGGTGGGCTCCACGGATGAGGTTTTACCTGGGCAAGGTGTTGCTGGACAGGTGAATGTCTCTGAAAGCGCTCAAGTTCTTCCTGGGCAAGAAGTGGCTGGACAGGAGACGGCGCCGGAAGGAGCAGTACAGATTTCTGGCGAGGAGACTGACCAAAAAGAAGGAGAAGGTGGGAGCAATGACCTCCGTGGTGATGATGCGAAGATATTGGATGGTGGTCCGGTGAGGAGTGACCTTCAGCAATTGCTGGTTAAAGGCCTTCTGACTCGGATTTATTGGAAGGTTGCAGTTGGCAAGTTGCCGGTGGGGCAAAGAGACTGCCAAAAAGGGTCCAATAAGATGGATCGAAATTTGGTTATTAGCATGTCATCCGAGGGTGCAAGCGAACAGGATGAGAACCTGGCACTGGAGGACGATGCTGATCAGTCAATGGGTGACGGTGCGATGGTTGTTCTGGTGTATGATCCAAGGACGCTGATTCAGTCGCCAACAACTGATTGGGTTATGCGTCGCGGTCTTACCGATCGTTCCGTCTGGCCAGCAATGGCGTACATGGCACAGAGGATATGTGCTGAAATGGTTCAAGTGGATGAAATGAATGCCCAGCTAGGGACTGGAGCACTCCTTTTTCAAAGGAGAGATCAAGGACATTATACTGACCTGCATCATTCGTTCCATGACAACCCGTGCTTGCCGGCGGTGGGGAATTATCCTCTTTCGGTGATGGGTGCCTTGTTGTCTCCTGGTCTGGAAGGGGAATTCAAGAATACTGACAAGTTTGGAACTGCTATGGAGGCAATTGCCTATGATTGGAGCCGCAGTCCAGGCATGGAAGTTCATATTGAACTTATGGCGAGGGTAGCCAAAATGGTTCACCCATTCCTGAATTTGGGAGCCCAAGGGTCGGTGATGGTTTCGGAATTTCTCTGGCAGCGCGGGAGGGCTCGGTTGATGGAGTTCCTTCAAGCGGCGACTTGTGCGGACCAATTGGAGGCTCTCTGGAGAAGGATGGACGACGATGCTGATGAAGAGGTGGATCCTTCGACAGCGGTGCTGGAAGTTCTTGGACCAGAGGGTGCGGTGCTTGATCAAGGGAACAATGAATCCCTTATTCCCATTGAAGATGCTGGAGGTGAGACAAGTGGTGACACTGGAGGGGATGGCAAAGCGCCAGAAGTTTCTCCGGAAGAGGAGACATCCAGTGGGTCATCAAGACTGGCGGACACAAGGATTTTCTTGTGGTCAGTGTACTCCCGCGTGGCTTCGAATTTCTCTATGCAGGACCGCACTACTGGTAAGATCTTTGACAGCACAAAAGGGTATCCTGGTGAAGGACCAAACAATGATGACAATCCTTCCTCTAAGAGGAACTTACCCTGGATCTCGGAAGACTACCTCGACGAAGTGGTGTCAAAAAAGATGGAAAGGTCTTCAGATATGGATGGGTTTGTTCCGGGAAGTGAGGGACCGTTGGAAAAGGTAGAGGTGGAGAATGTTACTGCCTCTAAAATTCTTATGGCTCTTTGGAAGAAGGGACATAGAGTTGGTTATAGGAGGTTGTGTCGTTTGAACGCATCTGGATGCAAGGTTGGAGCAATGAAACGTCCAATCAAAAGGGTGCAGAAGATTGGCACTAGAAAGGCCTTCATGAAGATGTTCAATGTTTTTGGATCGTCTCAGCATGGCTCAGGAGTTGGCGGAAAACCGATCATGAAGGTGGTAGGACCAAGGCCAGGTTTTCCAGCTGTACTCCAAGCACCAAATACTGATAGCACGTCGGGTGAAGGGAGCAGTCCCCAGGTACATGGCAATGTTCATGTAGAGCACAATCGCCCTATGGACCGGTATGAGGCAGAGCGCTTGGAGAAGAGGAAGAAGGGTTTCTGCTATTGGTTCGGCAAGGGGAAAGATCGCTGCAAATTCGGTGACGACTGCAAATTCATCCATTCCGAAGATGATGTGGTGCTACATTCATATTGGTGCAAATACTATGTGGCAGGGAGAGAATGTTTCGCTGGAAAGGATTGTGGGTTCTCGCATGATGCAACTGGTGTGAGGTGCGTCCAGTTTGCTCGGTCTGGGAAGTGTCGATTTGGTGACAGGTGTGTCTTCGAGCATGGTGTTCCGTTGGAAAAACAGAGGCCAAGGTCTCCAAGGACGCCCCCAAGGGATGGTCCAAGGAGAAAGTCTGGTGCAAATGGTGGAGAAAAGGAGATCTCTCCTGAACAGTTCGATGATGATGAGGAGGATTTTATGGTTTATGACGAAGAGACCAAGATGACGGAACTGTTGATGGAGGCGATTTCATTTCTGTCCGGTGGCAAGCCAGATTTGGCTCGAGCAGAGGCGGACCCATTGTTCAAACTCCTGAAGTTCACTGGAGATGCTGACCAAATGGATCAAGTATGGGTTTCGTGGACCACTGAAATGTTGACCGTGCTGGAACTTCTCGAAGTAGTGAAGTCGTATGAGGTTTCGCTCGCGGAGGTGGAAGAATGGGTCAATGACCTGAGGATATGGTATGAGCGAGCCAATTTGGGAGAGGAAAAGGATCCCAAAAGAGGTAAAAAGAGATCCCTAGAAAGGGAGTCCAGCAAGGATATTCCTGCCGAAAAAGGAGTGGTTGAGACTTCGGAGACGGAGGTTGCCGTTGAAGAAGAGAAGAAAAAGGTAAAAAAGAAGAGGAAAGCTGCAGCTATCGAAGATCCTTACACTCTCATGGTTCCAAAGCCGAAGAAGATGCCGACGATCATTGAGAAGGGTGGATCAACATCCAATGTGGTGGCTTCTGCAGTGGAAAAATCCTCGAAGACGCGCACAAAGTCAAATGTCGGTGGAAAGACAAAGAAGAGGGAGAAAAGTCAGAGTCCCAAAAAAGAAGAGGTGGTAATGGTGCAAGATCCTGAAGAAAAGGATCGTCCATCTGATGCGGATGCACCAGGGTCTGCCACTGCGAATGAAGAGCTGGGTCAATCTTGCCAGGCGATTGAGGACGCAAAGAGAGAAGGATTGGTATCCTCAATTCAAAGGGGCGTACAGGATCCTGTTCTTACAGTTTCGGACCTGGAGTATATTCTGCTGCAACTTCACCTCAAGATTGCCAACAATCGGAAAAAGAAGTGATTGGATGGTATGGATGAAGGGATAGTTTTTCTCTTTCTGGAGACGGGTGCGCTGGAACAGCCAATGTGCTGACAATGTGGTGGTTACTATTAAGGGTATGGAAATCCCTGATAGTAGAAGTCAGTAGCTTTTCGCGTAGCGAAGACCACGGTTTGTGGTGAAGAAGGCCAAGGAGTCTTCAGTGATGAGAGGATCATGGTGAAAAAAGATTCTCTATGGGTAGTAGGTTAGCCAATGTGCTATAATTCCGTCCTGGAAGACGTTAAACCACAACTTGCATTTCAAGCAGCTGGCTGCTGCCTTAATGGCAGTTTTTGGCCAAAAGATCTGCATCTCCAATGTGTCCTAGGAAATCCTAGGACAGGGGGAGTGCGGAGCTGCAATTGGTATTGTAGAAAGGAGTTAGTGTTGGAAGTTGGAAGGGTTAATGAACCCGTAAACCATGTTTGGCTCAAGATGGGCTTGAACAGAAAGCCACAAGTTCAAAAAGTAGTGCCTGGGTTCTTAGGGTTTGGTAAGGGTGTGTATTCCTTCCCCCTTTCCTTTCCCCCTGGGTTGCTCTTATCCGTGTTCTTGGTTGTTTCTTGGTTCGATCTGGGAAATATAAGTTCAGGGCGATTAGGGGAGTTAATTTCCTTCCTTGGTTGCCCCCCCGTACCCGAAACCCAAAACCCTAAACCCTAAACCCTCATCCGACACCCGAAACGTCGGGGATCACAGGCTTCTCCTGAGGGGTGGGTGGGCCCATCTGTTCCCAAGCCGGCACTACCTTTTGGGATGTTCCCCCTTATACTGACAGTCCTTGATAGGGTTTAGGGTTTAGGGTTTAGGGTTTAGGGTTTAGGGTTTAGGGTTTAGGGTTTAGGGTTTAGGGTTTAGGGTATAGTACCCCCTATTACAATCCCTAGTAAGGACTGTTAGTATAAGGGGGAACGTACCAACCTACCTACCACAACACCCACGCCCTTGGACCTTAATTTCCACAAAAAAACCGCCTCAGACCCCGCCCCCCAGCAGCCCCTCAATCCATGCACATGTCCTTTACGAAAATAAGGGACCCCCAATCGTCCCCAAAATCAGGACCCCAATAAGGTACCCCAACTTCGTAAAGCCCCAGGTCCTAAGGCCGCCACGCAGCCGCACATCGACGTGCCGAAACGAAGACATGCCTACAGCGTGCAGCTTGCCAGCAACCCTCAACCCAAAACCCTAAAGCCTAAACCCGACACCCAAAACCCAAAACCCAAAACCCCTAACCCCTAAACCCTAAACCCTAGTCTAAAGCAGGCAACCTCACATTCACTGCCAAACCCTTAAAACGGCCCAAAGCCGTTAGTAGTCCCTAACACGCCAAACGCTGAACCCCAAAACTCCCAAGGGTTTAGGTTTAGGGTTTGAACCTAAGCACCGCCTCCGGTTTCAATCTCAGAGCCTCAAGTTATGGAGGGCTCCGCCTCTTCCTGGTTTAGGGTTTAGGGTTTAGGGTTTAGGGTTGAGGGTTGAGGGTTTAGGGCTTAGGGTTGAGGGTTTAGGGTTTAGGGTCAAGCCTAAGCCCCTACTCACATAAACCCCCTACCTCTTGTAAGCTCTAAGCCTGAAAAACTAGAAGAGGGATGGCCCGAAAGCATCGATTTGCCGTGCGTTGACTCCATGCAGTTGACTCTTTGCAGCCAAAGTGTATGCGCTTGGACAAATGTATGCACTTACATGGTTGCATAGTCACTTGTACACTGCACTTGTCTGATTTGCGATGGTTTTGGAACCAGCGAATTCGGGGACCATGGTATACTTGCGATGCTTTTGGAACCAGCGAATTCGGGGGCCATGGTTTTCGCGATCATGGTTTTTGCGATGGTTTTGGAAACAGCGATTTCGGGGACCATGGTATGTGCGATGCTTTTGGAAAAAGCGAATTCGGGGACCATGGTATTTGCGATGGTTTTGGAACCAGCGAATTCGGGGACCATGGATTTGCGATGGTTTTGGAAGCAGAGAATTCGGGGACCATGGTTTTCGCGATGGTTTTTGGAACCAGCGAATTCGGGAGGTTTTCGAGGCCCCGGAAGTCGAGTCCCATGATATTTGCGAGGTTTTCGAGGAATTCGAGTCCCACGATATTTGCGAGGTTTTCGAGGCCCCGGATTTCGAGTCCCGCGACATTTGCAAGGGTTTCGAGGAATTTGAGTCCCGCGATATTTGCGATGGTTTATTTGCGATGGTTTCGACACGCAAGCTCCGGGTGTCCGCGGCGGGAATGCTATTTGCGAGGTTTTCAAGTATGTCCGGAATTCCGCTTCCATGCTACTTGCGGTGTTTTCAAGCGCCCAGATGTCCGTTACCATGCTATTTGCAGTGTTTTCAAGCGCCCAGATGTCCGTTACCATGCTATTTGCGGCGTCTTCATGCGCCCAGATGTCCGTTACCATGCTATTTGCGGTGTTTTCAAGCGCCCAGATGTCCGTTACCATGCTATTTGCGGTGTTTTCAAGCGCCCAGATGTCCGTTACCATGCTATTTGCGGTGTTTTCATGCGCCCAGATGTCCGTTACCGTGCTATTTGCGGTGTTTTCATGCGCCCAGATGTCCGTTACCATGCTATTTGCGGTGTTTTCAAGCGCCCAGATGTCCGTTACCGTGCTATTTGCGGTGTTTTCAAGCGCCCAGATGTCCGTTACCATGCTATTTGCGGTGTTTTCATGCGCCCAGATGTCCGTTACCATGCTATTTGCGGTGTTTTCAAGCGCCCAGATGTCCGTTACCATGCTATTTGCAGTGTTTTCAAGCGCACAGATGTCCGTTGCCATGCTATTTGCGGCGTTTTCATGCGCCCAGATGTCCGTTACCGTGCTATTTGCGGTGTTTTCAAGCGCCCAGATGTCCGTTACCATGCTATTTGCGGTGTTTTCAAGCGGCCAGATGTCCGTTACCATGCTATTTGCGGTGTTTTCAAGCGGCCAGATGTCCGTTACCATGCTATTTGCGGTGTTTTCAGACGCCCAGGGCGTCCGTGGCGTACTATACGTCTGCACTACAAAAAGTCGACTTTCCAGCCACGGAAGCTCCGCGTGTGCGCGGCGTACTACGTGAGTACTACAAAAAGTCGACTTTCCAGCCACGGAAGCTCCGGGCGTCCCCGGCGTACTATACGTCTGTATTACCCGCAGAGGGTTGTCTGCGGCCACGGAAAAAAGTTCCAAAAACGACGGTTTTAGCGCCGCGACCCGGCGATCACCCGCAGAGGGTTGTCCGCGGACACAAAGAAACGTAAAAAAAAACAACGGTTTTGGCACCGCGACCACGCCGAAACCCGCACAGGGTTGTCCGCGCAAATCAAGAAACGTAAAAAAACGACGGTTTTAGCACCGCGACCACGCCGAAACCCGCAGAGGGTTGCAATCCCGATTGGCGATGTCAACCCAGCCCGCCGCCTTAGAAAGAGTAATGTTAATTTAGAAATCTAGGACTGGGTACGAAGGTCTAGTAAATTCTACGTAAATCTAGAAATTTGTATTCACTGATTACTAAACTCTATGCAATTCACTCTATGCAATTCACTCTATGCACTTCACTCTATGCACTTCACTCTATGCACTTCACTCTATGCACTTCACTCTATGCACTTCACTCTATGCACTTCACTCTATGCACTTCACTCTATGTTGTTGTGTCAGGGGGCTCCGCACGGAAGAACCCTTCGCGATGCTTTCGGGAAAAAAGACTACTATTTGCATAAGAACCCCCCAGCAAAAGGAAACAAATCGTATTCCTTATAAGGGCAACATAGGGATTGCTATTTTATGTTGTTTTGGGGTCCTTAAGCAAACAGTAAAAAACCTAGGCCACAAATCCCTAAATCTCTACACCCTCAGCCTTCTAAAAGCCTTAGAGCCTAGAGCTTTGCCGCGGTTGGGAGATATAGAGAGGTCCCTCGGAGCCCACAGGGCTTACACAGAGCCCGGGTTTAGGGTTTAGGGTTTGGGGGGTTTCAAGTGTGTGACCCATGTTGTCTAAATAACCTCTCACGTGCTATCACATGAGTGGAACAACCCTCGCATGACGTTAGTTGACGTATTTTGTGCGGCCAGGAACTGCTTACAAGAGGACAACAGGCAGACGGCGGTGAGTACGAGACTCATGACGGTAAGCAAGGAAGGGAAGCTCAGGTGGCAACTGTGCCAGAATGTGGCCAGACGCAATAATAAGCAGGCCAAGGAGGGAAGAGAAAGCTAAGGGCCAGGAAAGGCATGGAAGGGACACAGAAAGAATCCAGCAGAGCGACAGGGAAACCCTAAACCCTAAACCCTAAACCCTAAACCCTAAACCCTAAAGAGACACAAGCAGAGGAAGGAAGGCAGGGAGGGATGGAAGGAGAAGGGCGCGGAGAAACCCCAAACCCCCCGAAAACCTCATGGTGAACCCCTGAACCCCTGAACCCCGGAACCCCTGAGCCCCAAGAATGTTGAGATGCTGCCGATAAGGGTGTCGGATGTCGGATATAAGGGCTGGGGAGTTGCCCTAAACCCTAAACCCTGACCTCTAAACCCTAAACCCTAAACCCTAAACCTGGGGGGGGGGGGGGGCGTGGCGGAGCGCGCGCCTCGTTCGCGGCCAAGGCCGAAGCATGAGACTGAGATCGTGTCTCCGAAGTAGTTTTACTTAAGGGATGAGGGCGTAGTGTGCTTAGAATGTGCTCAGAGTGGGCTTAGGGTGGGCTTAGAGTGGGCTTAGAGTGGGCTTCGAGAGTGCTTGGAACGTGTTGAGTGTGTGCTTATAGTGTGCTTGGGGCTCTTCGGGTTTCAGGTGCTTGTGGTTTGGGGCAGATGCAGTTTCAGGGGTGAGGGCGTGGGTTTACGATTCAGGCTAGGGTTTAGGGTTTAGGGTTTAGGGTTTAGGGTTTAGGGTTTAGGGTTTAGGGTTTAGGGTTTAGGGTTTAGGGTTTAGGGTTTAGGGTTTAGGGTTTAGGGTTTAGGGTTTCGGGTTTAGGGTTTAGGGTTTAGGGTTTAGGCTAAGGCTTACAGCGCTCGGTATTGCCACAGGCTGTCGCTGGCTGCCCTGGCTTTGCAGGGACTGAGCCTTCGAGCACCGGAACGGGCAGCTAGGGCCGACGTTGGGTTTCGGGTTAGAATCGGGGCCGCTGGTCTAGGGTTTCGGGGGTTTAGGGGGATTCATGAGGTCCAAAAGGATCCCAAGCCTACAAAGAGGGAATCAGGGCCCTGCGAAGCATCCTAGTGGCTCTGTGGCCTAAAGAGAGGCTGGCAAGGCCCGCAGGAGCTGCAAAAAAAATCAATGAATGGCAGAGCCTTGCATCCGAAACCGTACATCCTAAACGCTAAACCCTAAATCCCCAAACCCTAAACCTCTACGAAGCCCTAAACCCTAAATCCCCAAGTCCTAAACCTCTACTAAACCCTCAGCCCCGAGCCTCTCAACCCCTAAACCCTTAAACCGACAACCGCAGGGGATGGAGTCGTCCGAAAACGCTTGTACATGGACCCTTTGGGTACCCAAGTTCTTCTACAGATAACCCTCTACAACCCTAAACTCTACACCATACACCCTGCTACAACCTGAACCCTAAACCCTAAACCCTGCACCAAAAACCCTAAACCCTAAACCTGAACCCCAAACCCTGAACCCTAAACCCTAACCTTGAATTCTAAACCCCTAAACCCGAAACCCTAAGTCCCTAAACCCCAAACCCTGAACCCTAAACCCTAACCTTGAATTCTAAACCCCTAAACCCAGAACTTCAGAACCCTAAGCCCCCAAACCCTATGGGTGGGGGGAGAGCGGACTTCGTCAAAGAGTTTCCAGTTGCCTTCGCGCAGCTGCCTGCGACAAAGCGCCAAGTTTAGGGTTAAGGGTTTTAGGGTTTAGGGTTTAGCGTTTAGGGTTTCGGGTTTAGGGTTTAGGGGTTTATGGCTTTAGGGGTTTAGGGGTTCAGGGGTTTAGGGGTTTAGGGGCTTAGGGGCTTAGGGGTTGAGGGGTTTAGAGTTTAGGGCCAAGAGCTCAACGCCCCGAAGCCCCAAACCCTGAACGTGATCATGGGGTCGGCTTCAACTTCTCAATGCCCTAAACCCTAAACCCTAAACCCTTAAACCCTAAAACCTAAACCCATACTCATGAGTTGGATCATCTTGCTAATGAAAACGCCGAACCTATATGCATATGTATAGGTATATGTATATGCATCTGTCTACGTATATGTGTATGTACATGTATATATATATATATCGATATATCGTATGTTATATACAGGACCCCCTGATAGGAAAACACCTTCGGGACCCCTCCAGTTCCTTGTGATTCCCCTGGACCCCTGGAACCCTAAACCTTGTGCCCTAAACCCTAAACCTTGTGATTCCTAGACCCTGAAACCCTAAACCTTGTGTTCCTAGACCACACGAACCCCGTGGCCGCCTCACCGGCACCCACTCGGCCTTACAGTCCAACTTACCTGGGCTTTAGGGTTTAGGGTTTAGGGTTTAGGTCATGAGGCTTCAGGGTTGAGGTTGTGGAGTTTGGGGCCCTCCAGGTGCTGAGTAACGTTAAACTCGACAGGGCCACAGATGGTTCTGACACAGCTTCCCAGCAATACAAAAAGAGTAGAATGTGCTGGTTCAGCTTGGTGTAAGTTTAGAAGGGGCGCCTAAGCTCCATAAACAAAATGGCATCCTGGTTTAGGCGTTATAGGGTTTGGAGGGTCTGTGCTCTATAGGTTGTATGGGGTGTATAGGCGACAACGTGGGCGGGTGTTTCACAGCACTTGGTCCTTGCCACACGAGCCCTTACGAAAACGGGGGTACCCGTTTTGGGGGTCCCTTTAAGGGGATTATATTCTAATTTTTCGTAAACCCCCATCTCCTGCACCGCGTGCGTGGGACCCCCCGGCTTAGGCTGGTGCAGCTAATTTTGGGGCTTTGAGGTTTCGGGTTGAGGGCTTAGGGTTTGAGGCTTCGCGGTCTTGGGTTTAGGGTTGAGGTTTTGGCAGTTCACTCGTTCACTTAAAGCCCCAAATTCACGCGTTAACTTGTAATGTTGGGTTCCGCGGTCGAGAACCTTGGTTCATGGCTCGGGGGCATAAGAGTGCGTCTCAGGTCTGTGATCTTGTGCATTTTCCAACATAGAGGTACCCCTAAAAGACACCAAAATGCTAAGTTGCTTATGGTCGGAACCGCGGAAAGGGCGCCGCTGTCTCCAGGAACCTCTTTTTGCGCTTGTAGAACTAAGGTTCTGCTGTCCACGCTAAGGTGCCCGGAGTCCTTTGTTATACAAGCTTCTGCCACTTTAAAGCCCTTCGGTACGGAGAGTTCAATACCTTGCTCCCAAAGGGGGACTGTAGAAGCCTCCCAGCTCCCCAGATTACAAAGAGACACTGCAGCTAAGAGACCAATGGACTGCGCTGTAGGTGGAAAGTCCTGCGGGGTTCAGGGGCTTTGGGTTAGGGGCTTCTTCGGGAGCCGAAGGGTTGAGACTTGAAGGGTTTAGGGTTTAGGGTTTTGGGCCGTGTCCGGAAGCATGATGTACTAATAATGAAGGAATCTGCTGACAACCCTGCATGGGCCTCAGGTTTCAGGGATAGGGTTTAGGGTTTAGGGTTTCGGGTTTAGGGTTTCGGGTTTAGGGTTTAGGGTTTAGGGTTTAGGGTTTAGGGTCTAGGGTCTAGGGTCTAGGGTTCAGGGTTTAGGGTGTAGGGTTTAGTAGCTTACAGTAACTCCAGAAAGTT
>CAJNDS010001237.1:0-27273 GCA_905221605.1 Symbiodinium natans | reverse complement strand
GCACGCAGGAGGGCCCCACCCCTCCCGGCCTTGAAGAGCACACCCAGGAGGGGATGCCTCCCGGCAATGCCAATGCCCCGCCGGGGCTGGGCCCGGTGGCCTAGGGACTCGGCGTGTGGGGCCTGGAGCCCCAGAGCAAGGGCCCCACAGAGCCAATGTGCGACCCCAGCCCAGGGCTGGAACACATGCTGAGAACTGCCCAGCAGTTCCTGGTTGCGTGTGCTGAATACTATAAGCAAGGTGCTCACATCAATCTACATGGGAAAAGATTGAGGGAGGCCTTGGGGAAGCAACTTACTGCAGCTAGCAGTGGTTGTGAGCAAGGCTGGCAGAAGCCCAGCCACTTTTGTCGGCCTAGAAAGGAGTCGCCAGAAAGCGTTCCAATCACAGGCCCAAAATTTTTCAAGCTGGACCTTACTGATGATGAGGCACCAGCAGACGAACAAATGAAGCCACTGTGGGAGGTGAACCCTGGTGAGAGCCCTCTGGTTACCCCAGACCCCCCCCCACCACACGGACATGATGAAGCTCAGAAGGTGCAACCTTCCCCCTGCAGCCCAGAGGAACTGGGATCAGAGATGACATGGCAGGAGGTGGTCAGCCTCCTGGAAGACAACGAGAGGCGAAGGAAGCCACCCTCTTAAGCTTCATCGAAGCCCAAGAGGAGGTGATGAAGGAGGACTCCCTGGCCTGGGGTTGGTGCAAGATGGTCCTGCAGGCCCTGGAGCAAGGAGAGGATGTCACTGGAAAAGCCATCCAACAGGCCAAGGAGGTGATAACCTCTGAGCTCCCCAATAGAGAGGCACCCCTGCCGCCGAAGCAGGTGCTGGGCCAGGACCGGGAGGACGACCTTGTGCATGGCGAGGGCACCGACTCAGAAGGGCCCAGCCAGGAGAAGGTTAAGCCTTCCGCCTCGCCAGACCAGCATCTCAACATCATGAGCGCCAATGTCACCAGTTTCAACCACGGGGCGTTGGAGTGGGTGACCTCTTCCAAGGCCAAGGTGGTGTGCCTGCAGGAAACCCACCTCACACCGGAATTGCTGCATGGGAGGAGAGCCACGCTGCAATCCCTAGGATGGGATCTCTATGCTGAGCCGGCCTCCCTGTCAGACAAAGGCACAAGGTTAGGGGGCACTGCTTGTGCCTTTCCCAAAAATAGCGGCGTGTGGCAAAAAGCCACCTACCAATGCAAAGGAGCGGGCTACACAGCCGTGGGTCTGCGGCAAAGACGGTGGGACTACACGATTGTGTCCCTCTACCTGAGGGACACGGAAGGCATGAATGGTCCCACAAATGCGGAGGTTTTATCCTCTCTGGTGGCTTTCGTAAGAACCCTCCCAGAGCCCTGGATCATCTTGGGGGACTGGAACCTGGACCCGACTGAAGTTCAGGACACAGCGCTGATTCAGGTGATGAGGGGGAGAATGATAGCCACTGGAGAAGCTACTTGCAACCATGGAGCGGAGCTGGATTTCGGGGTAGTGAGTAGGAGCCTGGAAGCCCTGGGGGAGCTGTCTGCTACCTGGGCAGTCCTGTGGAAGCCCCATGCTGCCTTGCACCTCAAAGTCAAGGACGGTGCCAGCGAATGGAAATCCTGGAAACTTCCCCAGTTCCCGAAACTCACAGCAGACCTCAAACACCAGGAATGGCAAGAGGTCCAACCCTCCCACTTCGCCATAATGGACCGAACCTGTGCCCAAGAGGACCAGAGCACCTGGCAGCTGGCCACCTGGGCGGCCAGCCTGGAGCATTGCCACGAAGCTCCGAGGACTGGCACCCAGTGGGGACCCTTAGTCTTACAGCGCCCTTCCACTGCCCCCAAAGGCTCTGAAGTGGGCTGGTGGGCACGCATTGCCAGAATCCTGGAAGAGGTGCCGGCCTCCCAGCAGCACCTGCCGGACCTAGGCAATCTCCCAGCCTGCCCAGACACTGCTGAAGGTGCTGCCTTCCTCACCGAACTGTCCCGCCAATGCTCAACAACAGCACCGCAGTGGCGCTCCTTAAGTGTTGTGGCCAGACACAAGGAGGCGGCCCTCCAAATGCAGAGAGCTAAGGAACAGCAAGCCCAGTACAAGGACTGGCTCCAAGCGGGATTAGCGAGAGGGATGAGACCTCTGTACAGTTCTCTCAAGAAGAGTGAGAGAGTCCTGGATCGGCCCTTCCAAGACCTCCCTGGAGAAGAGCGCCCAGGAGCCAGAAGGAAGCAATGGGTCGCTGTTTGGGGAGAGGTAGAGGTTTCCCCCCCGATTGGCCAGACCTTACTGGAGGCGGCAAAGTCCTCCCCGCTGTTTAAGATAACAGCAGATGGGCTTGAGGCCATCCTCAAGAATGTCACAGACAAAGCAGGAGGTCTCGATGGGCTCACCTATGCTGCCCTCAAAAACCTCCCTGGGCCGGCCTATGAGCAGCTCACCCAAGCCCTGAACTTGGCTGAAACCACAGGAGTGGCGCCACAGCACTGGCAGGCGCACCATGTGGCCCTCCTGCCCAAAAATGCTGACATAGAAAGGCCTATAACCCTCACATCCATCACCTATCGGCTCTGGTGCTTCTGCAGAGCGCAGGTCGTAAAGAAATGGATGCGAGAAACTGCAGCGCAGTTCCCATGGGATAAAGCCTCCCCGGGCAACACCTGTCTAGAAACAGGCATGCAGAGACTCCTGAGAGGAGAAGTTAGCCGTGCGGCTAACAAGCATGCCTGTGCAGTCCTTTTGGACCTGCAGACTTTCTATGACAGTGTCAACTGGACCAAACTGGAGGAGCGAATCGTGGCGACCGGCTTCCCGCCAGCGATAGCCCTCCTGGTCATGCAAGTCTACCGGGGAACACGATATCTCGTGGCAGAGGATCTCCTTTCGGAGGGGATCCTCCCTGCGAGGGGCATCCTCGCAGGGTGCCCTTTCGCAACAATGATGGCCAGGGTTTACCTCCAGCCAATAATGCAAGAAGCCGCTCAGCTCCACAGCATCACCGCCCTGGACACCTGGGTGGATGATATTGGAGCGGATTTCGAAGCGCGACATCCCGAGCAGGCTGCATTTGCGGTCTATGAAGGTTACAAAACCCTTCGCCGGCTTTTGGAAGGTAGCGACCTCCGCTTATCCCTGAAGAAAACAGGCTTCCTGTGCACCACTGCCGAAGCCAGAAGGGAACTACAAAAGCTGCGCAAAGATGGGGACCCGGCCATATGTGACAGCATGAAAGACTTAGGCCTGGACTGTGCCCTGGGTCGGGTCAGGCGAGTCAAGGTGCAAAGAGCCCGCAGGCACAAAGCGGGCCATCGGCAGAAAAAGCTGAAACAACTGCGAGTCCCGGGTGTACCGGCCAAAGTCCGCCTCTTCAGGGGAGGGGTGGCCTCCGTCCTTACTTGGGGCCACCAAGCCCAGGGAATGCCACCCACCCGGAGACAGAAACTCCGGACTGCCTTGGCTGAGCAATGTGGCAGACAAAAAATGGGCAACCTGGAGGTGGCGCTATCCTCTGTAAGCGACAGGTACCAGGATCCGGGACGCACGCTGATGGTCCAGCAGGTTGAAGCCTGGTTCCAGCTCAAGAAAAGGTGGACCGGAAAGGAAGACCTGCTGGAAAGAACCTGGGGCCTTACAGTCCAAAAACTAGAGGAAGCCGGCAGCAGGTGGCAAATGGTCAAGGGCCCTCTTGCAGCTACCGTTGCATACCTGCTCGACCTTGGGAGGGCCCAAGGCCCGCGATCACTGTGGACCAGGGGCCTCCCGCCTAAACCCGACTGGCAGGTACCACCTCCCCAGGAAGACAAGCCCACCTTCTTGGGCATCTGGGCCAGCCAAGAGGCCCTCAGTGACCCGGAGCTTGTCTACGGCACAGATGCTAGCGGGGGCCCTTTCACGGCAGACCCGAGACTCCGGCAGGTAGCCTACGCAGTGGTGGCCTGCAAAAAGCAGGGCCAAGACTATGTCCAGGTCGGGGCAATCGTCGGCCAAGTCCCAGGCCCTCAGACGGTCTTTCGAGGTGAGATGTATGCAGTTTTGCAACTGGCCCGATATACTGCAGGCCCCGTTGACACGACACTAGACTGCCTTGGTGTCCCGAAACGAGTCCGCAGCCCAAAACCGGGGAAAACCCACGGTGACATCTGGTGGGAGCTGCAAGCCACGGATGTCGACCGCCAAAAATGAAATGGGTCCCGTCCCATGTTTCAAAGGAGGATTTCCTCCGGAAGGTCGGTGCGGAAAACTCGTGGAGGCAGCAGGTCAATGACCTGGCAGATACGCTGTGTGGGGAAAAAGCGGCTGAGCTAGCCCGCCCCGAGGCCCGGGCAGCCAGCCAATATCAGGACCATTGCAGCAAGAAAGCCCAAGAGTTCCTGGCGAGCAGGGCTGAAAAGATCCTCACCGCTGTAGGAGAAAACCAGCACCCAGTCTACAAGGTCTTCCTGCAGGACAAGCAGGCCCGCAAACACCCCGAGGCCAATGCCAGGCCCTGTAAAAAGCGGGTGGGATCCAACATAGGTCGTGGCCACACCACTACCCAGCAGGAATGGTTCCAGGAACTGGTCCGGACCAAATCCATACATGCCTGGGAGTGGGACGGTCTCAACCTCCGGTGTGCCCAGTGCCAACTAAAACTTTTGCACACCAAAAACCGCAAGACCTTAGAGGCGCTGGCAGCACACCATTGTGCGCATCAAGGGAGGGTTGCGGTTGAAGGGGTTCATGTCACGCATGTTTTGAAACTTCTAGGAACCAGGCAGCTTTGGGTGTGCGAGGGTTGTGGTGGCCAGCTGTCCCTAAAAACCCGAACGGTTTCGCAAAAACTTGCTGCAGCTTGTTGTTTTAAAAAGGACTCCCGATGTAAGTCGCAGTTCAAGCCAGAAACGACAAATCCCATCCGCAGCCTTTTTCAGCCAGCGCAGGCAGCCAAGCCAGTAGAAGGGCCCAACCCCCCCGTGCGCAATGGCGGAAATGAAGCAGGAGGACCTGCCCTCCCAGGGCCAGGAGGCCCAGGAGGCCCCAGTGAAGAGTGAAGAAGAAAAGCCGGAGGGTGGGGCCCCCCCGGAGCCAAAGGCTCTACACCACCCCACCGGCGACGACACTCAGGAGGGGCTACCCTCCCAAGCCAGTGCCTCCTCCAATGCAGCCCCTGCCGAGACAAAGGAGGAAAACAACCAGGAACTGCCAACCACAACACCGGCAGGGGAGGGGCAGCCGAGGCAAAGGCTTGGGAGAATAGAAAGAGGGAGGTTCCTCCTCCAAACAGGCAGCCCGGCAAAGCCCAAGGCAAGGGAGAGTTCCTGCTCGAACGCAGGACCCCGGCGCAGAGGTTCGTAGATGACTACACCTTGCAGAGGCAGAGAAACAGGCCGGGTAAGCAAGCCAGGGCTCAGAGGCAGCAGGCTGTCTCCGAGGCAGCCCAAAGGGTCCCACCCATGCCACCGCCAGCCAAACGTGCCTCCCACCCTGGATGGGGGCACGAAGAATGGGAGGGATGGCAGCAATGGGGGGACGAGCGTTGGTCCGGAGGGTGGTCCTCCAGCTGGTGGGAGGCCTCCCGAGAATGGGACCAAGCCCAAAGTTCAGGAAGGGATGCCTCCGAAACCAGTCCGGAACCTGCCCCAGTGGAGGAGCAGGACCAAGAGGACCAGGAGCCCCCGGCAGACCTTAACACGGGCACCAGGCCTTACAACGAGGGAGGTAACCTTATCCTCCGAGCAAGCAGCCGCGGTCAAGGCAATGGCCTAGCCAACCAGATGCCCGACCAGGCCTCGTACGAGGTCCAAGGCAAGATCAGGTACCTGACCATGCTTGCTCGGGGAGGGGTCAAGGGTGGTGTATACCCTTGACCGGGAACCCCGCTGGGTCCTGAAGGTGGGCCCCCAAGATGCCCACCGCTTCGAGTGGGAGCTGTTTGCGCTGTCCCTCGACTCCTGGCCCCAGCTCTGCCGGAGGTTCACCCTCCAGGTCGAGGTCCCTGGGCTCCCAGCCCAGGACCTGAGGGCCTACACCGTTGAGCTGGATGGTGGCCCCAGTCCGCCCGACGCCGGACGGTTCATTCCTCCAGATGTGCATTATGATGTGCTTCTGGTGTGGACTTCGCCTTCCGGAGGGGTACCTCCATCCCCGCGACCAAGGGGAGCATAATTGGGGGTACCTGGGAATGGCCAAGTACCACCGGTTAACAAGTTTGGACGTGGCCAACTGGGGCACCAGAGAGCACTACGGCTTCCCCAGCCTGACCCGGCTCGTCTCGTCCTTCCGGTGGTTTGACCAAGACTCACCCACCCTGAGCAGCAAAGTCAGGAGGTGGGTCAGCCTCCACCATGCCAGCATCCCCATGCTGGCAAGCTTGTTGCTGTGGGAATTAAAAACCATGGACATGGTCTTTGTCGAGGCTCTCATCGACATGAAAGTCCTCTATGAGTTGCCGTCGCCAGACTATGGGCTCGCGCGACCCCTCGGCAACATCATGGAGGAACCTCGCTGGGAGTTGGTCCCACTCAGGGAACCACCAGCTGAAGCAGCCTAGGAGGTTGCATCCTCCCAGCGAGGATAGCACAGAGGTACCATCCTCGCTACCGGAGCGGAACCCTGACCGCCTCCCTCTGACAGCCTGCACAAAGTGCACCAAAGGCCTTGAGGGACCTTTTGTCAGGAGGTTCCTAACCTCTCATGAGGTACCAGCCTCTGGTAGCATCCCGAAGAGGATGCAAGCTGAGGTTCATCCTCACTGCCAGAGAACACCCCTGGCCCCTTCTCTCACGGTTGCAACCCCTGCACCAGCAACCTGAGGAGCTTTTGCCAGGAGGTTTCTTTCCTCTCATGAGGTACAACCTCTGGTAGCATCCCAAAGAGGATGGTATCTTAGGAGGAGGTTTTTCCTCCCCTGTACATTAGGGCCAAGAGGGCCATCAGTGGTGCCAGTACAGAGGCACGGTTTTCACAACCCAAACACCAAGACGGTGGATCGCATTTGTTCGCTCAACTCGGAGAAAAAAAATTGAACCTGGGTTGAACCTAGGTTGAACCCAGGTTGCACCTGGGTTGAACCCAGGTTGAACCCAGGTTAAACCCAGGTTCTCGATGTTGTTGTTCCCACCCCCCGCCCCCCCCCGCCCCCCCCCGGAGGGCCGGGAGTTCGAACCTGGGTTGAACCCAGGTTCGACCCCCCCCCCCCCCGAACCTTGCTCCTGTATGCAGCTCCATGCTTCAGCAACACTGAAGTTGTTAAGACTGTCCGCGGCAAATCACCTTATGTCTGCCCCGATTGATCTTCCCCCACGTGTGCATAGATGTGCTCTGGGTTGAACCCGATCAAAACAGGGCCACTTTCCGCAGCAATACAGGCAGACCATCAAGCGGTACGCGCAGTGGAATGGAATCCGACAATGTGAGATGCGGATCAAGGTTGGGGATCACGCAATCCGCTTTGTCTTTGCTGGTTCAGCCGGCGTATTTGTTAACATGTGGGAAGCTAGAGGGGTGGAAATTGCTGGACACCCTAAACTAGAACCAGGCCCCCTTTCCTGGCACAACCTTGATGCTCAAATTCGGTTGCTAAAAAGCAAAAAGAGGTGCATTCCAGTGGCTTTCAAACATCTTTGAAGATGATGAAAAAAAACAGCGATAAGATTGGGCAAGGAAGATTGATCCATGTTAGAGCAAGGGATGAGTATCACCCCTTGTCCAAACAACGAATTGCTAGTACAATTTGGCACAAGGATGACCTTGAAACACATTTCCTGATCATTGACAGACAGGCGCCCTACGTTGTTATGACTGGTAAATGTGAGGATGTTCCCGAACTTGTGAAGCTGCAGAGTGTCCAGACATTTCTCAGCCAAAATGAAGCCTTTCAAGGTTGGAGATTGCCAGAAAACCTTCCTAAGGCTTCCCAAGAGGATGAAGACTTTACTGCTGAACTGGGATCTATCCAGTACCTGCTTGTCCGCATTACTGGTAAGACTGAACTAGAGATCCCGCTAGTTCTCAAGAACGGCCAACATCTCGCTTGTCATCCGGGAGCTTCTGCGAGTAACAATGTTCTCGTCTCCCTACATCAGGGCGCGCTTCTATTCCTGCCACGATGTCACTCATGATATCATCAAGTTGATAGGGATTAATACTAGCGTCATCTATGCTTTTAACATCCACACTGATGATAGACTTAAGGCTACTGCAGCCAATAAGCCGAACAAAGCCAGATGTGCCAATCATCAGGATGGGAAGTCAAGCAAGGTTGCCATGGAGCAATCGGATACTGCCCAGTGCCCGACTTTGCTCCATGGAAAGCCTCCTGCTGTTAAAGGTGATGATACGGCTGCCAATATGTTACGGGAAAATCCTGCCTCAGCACAGTTGAGTCAAGAAGGTGGGACTGGCAAAAGAAATATTGAGAGTAGCAAGGAAAAGGTTGAGATTGCTAGAAGACGTAATACTGTCCTAAGGTTCCAGGCGGAAGTCCCGGCCAACGTTCAAGAAGAAGTGCAAAGGCGCATTGCTGGCCTTTATTGCCCTGTTGCTGCTGCCTATCGGGTCATCTCGTGTGCTCAATGGAACAAAGAGCAATGCCAGCATTACGCCCCCTTTCCTAAACAAGCAGCTCTTGTCCTTGCTGCGGTTGGGTATAATATACGTGAGGCTGCTCGAGCCAAGCTTGCACACATACTTGGTCTGACCTATCTTCAATTGGCAAGTGCTACACCGTTAGAGCTTCAAAGCTTTACTGAGGTGTATAGCAAGGCCATTTGGGCTATTCCGGCCAAGGAGCAATACACCACGCTTGTGCAGATCCACTGCAAGTGCTCCATGTGCCAGCAGCCACAGCCCATTCTTGCTCTGCCGTTGCATTCTGAACAGGACTCCTCTGATCAGATCAGTATCCTCGCTGATCTAGGTCAACTTGCTGACCTTGCGATTGCGTTACATTGAAGCCATCTTCATCAGAAGTGTTTGTGCCAATCAGCTTTACCCCGCCACTGCTCTCATTAACTCTTTTAATGAGATTATCCGGCATCATGCTGATCCCAGTGAAAACGCAGAACAGCATATCAGTAGTGAAACACTCGCTATTGAGCAAGCTAAGATAACGAAGGTCGCAAGCTGGGACAGCCCTGTCCCTTCTGCAACCTAAATGACCATCACCTCAGAGGATGATTTTGGCTTGCCTAATCCGTCCTGTGCCCATCTTCTGCCACAAGCCGAGGAATGTAAAAGCGGTACTGAATTTACTCTCGCCCAAAAGGGCAAACTCGATGAGGAGTCAGAACACCAAGCCAGTGTTAGTCTCCAACCCGACTCTAGTACTGCTCTGGCGACACAACTTGATAGTGCATCTCTTCCTGAAGTGCACTCCATTGCTACTGATTCCGATGAGGAACAGAGACCGCAACAACATGAAGTTCAAACTGCGCTGAACTCTGAGAAGAATGGCTCTGATAGGGGCAGCCAGCCCCTTAAAGCCAAGCCCGACTTGAGCTCTGATTCTCAGATGCGTAGAGTCAAGAAAAGCCTCGATAAGCTTAACAATGCCAAGCCTGTCTCCAAGAGAAAAGATGGTAAAATTGGAAGCAGGAACAATCAAATTAATGCTGTCTCGTCGGAAGACTGCATACCGGTCGCACTTGGTGTTGAACGTTACATCATCTTATCGCTTTTTGATGGATGCGGAATATCACGTGCTGTCACCGTTGAATGCCTCAAGCAACAACCTGTTGCGGCTGTGAGTGCAGAAAGTGACAGCGTCCTTCGCGCCCTCATATGCCATAAGTATGACTATGACAAAAGCCAAAGATGGGCTCTTGACTCGCACCGTGTGCCATCGATCGCAATTGATGACGTTTGGACTCTACTTAAAGAGGATTACCGATTGCTGCGTGAATGTTTGTCCTTCCTGGGAAGGATTCATCCACAAAAAACAGCCATCATCATTCCCGCCGGTTCCCCCTGCCAAGATCTCACGGTTGCAGGGTCCAGCTCAGGTGGATTAGGACTTCTGGGAGACCGCTCGCAACACATGCTTGTCTTATACGCGATTTTGCTTGCATTCCAAAGCATTGAACCCAGTATCCTTCAGTGCGTGCACATCTTCCTTGAAAATGCTGGGTCTATGAAGCCCATCCACCAGGGCTTCATTCAGCAGATCTTCGGAATACGTGATTGTTGCTGCCATCATATTGCTGGAGCTACATTCGGCCATGTTGAAAGGAAAAGAAAATTCTTTACTAGATATGGGCAAATTGGCACCTTCAGCAATCGCCCCACTCCGTGGTTCCAAGGATGGCATCCTGTTGCGGAACACATGTGCGGAATAAAACCCCCTGGCGAAAAGCTCAAGCCTTGGCTTCGTCCCAAACGCTTTGATCGCGAGAGGGGGCTTCGATTGGCTGCATACTTTTACCACCCCTCTGCCCTTCTTTACCATGTACCCAGCTTCGGCGGAGCTGAAGCCTTCCAGAGGCAATTCTCACAAGCGGCTAATACCTCCAATGGGGTTCCAAATCTACAATGGGAAAAATTTGTTCCTGATGGACCCATTGGCCTGCGCTTTGTAACAGATGTTCAGAAGCTTTCTCTTCAAGCGGACGTCCCAAGCCTTGCAGCAATGGATCGCTTTGCTGAAGCTAATTACGAACTTCTCCGTGCAGAAAATGCTTTCCTTATCGGTGATAGTGGCATTCCTCCCTTCAGGGTTGCTCACTACAAGGAAATGTTGAGAGATGCTGAGCTCGATATCTGGCTTGCAGATGTGGAAGAACACATTAATGATATGTGTATTGCTTCCATTGTTGGGAACTGCTTCTACCCTGGTGCTCTCAAAGCTGCGATCAAACACGCATCCCTTCGAGAGTTACTGAATGAAAACCCCGACAGTCATTGGAAGCCGCTTCCCCTCTCACAGTTTCTCCAATATTGGCCTAGCTATGGCCAACAAGTTCTTGCTGCTACTACTGCTGTTAAGCTACAAGACAAGTTTTCGCATAAGTTTCATGCGCCTTTTCCATGCGATGAACTTAATGCTGTTGGCTGGCTCAAACAAGGTTTAATTGTCAATAAACCTGTTGTTCTGGAGTATACCCCCGGCCAGGGTAAATTCCAAGGCATCAGAGAGAGCGCGTCCGGCATTCCTAGAGGAATTTCCTTTGCGACGGAAACTCGATTCCATCAAACGCAAGACATATTGCAAGAAAAAGGGATCCCATCGGCCATCCAGCGTGTCTTGCAAATTGTCGACCCTCAATTACAACTTTTGTGTGGATCGAGACGCAATGTCATGGCCAATTTGTGCAGAGAGACTGTTGCGAATCTCGGTGCCAAGTTTGCTTTACATTTTCTTGACTTCCCTGCACAAGGGTGGTGCCTGATCAGCTTTCTCAAAGCGTTGCATCTTGAGTTTGTCGCGTATAGAGACGAGTTCATCCCTCAATTCCTCCTTGTAAAGGGACAGCAAAATACTCTCTATGTGCAGCACTTGAAAGATGCCAACGCCCGCAAGAAGTCTCCGCCAGTCGACTTCTTCCTATATGTCGAACAAGATGATCAATGTGCCTTAGCAATGCTCAATGCTTCCCAGGCTCGTGATACTGTGCATGCGCTTACCCAAGCATCGATCATTGAGGTCGTTGACGTTGAACGAAGAGGAGCCAGCCCTGGCACCTTCCTTCACAAAGTAATCGAAGAGAACAGCCAGCTACCTACGCCTTGTCTGATATTTGAGGGTAACGAAGCTGCCTTGCATTTGCACGGCCATACTATCCTCTGTTCCCCGAACTCTTTGCGCTCTTCTTAACCCCATACTTTGCTGAGAATTATAACAGTAAAGCCTTTGCTTCAGATTGCAACTCGAACGAAGCCTGGCTTAACGAGGTCTTGCGCGACTTCTCTTGCTTTGCTAAGCTTGCTCTACCGTGTCGACAGGCTGTGTATATTGGTATTGATGCACGAGGCGCACATTACACCACATACTGCTGTCTACCATTGCTTCTATGGGGTCCATCGGGACCCTTTGCCCCTGTGACGACGATTCGTAACGTGGTGATCAAGGCAAGGTCTACGACCTTCCTTGATCACCTCAATGCCTATGTTGTTTGTCGTAGACATCGCGCACGTGTCAGATCCCTCAACAGCATTCTCCTTGCCTACAACCTGCCACTCACCTATCCCACAACACGTGAGCTGAAGCTTGCTCTCATGGCCAACGACAGCCGACCTTTTAACCTAATCGCTGCTATCAATCTTCAGCTCCCGACAGAAGAGCTTGAACTTGCACTGAATCTCATAGCTGACAGGCTTGTTCCTTACTTCGACACGATCCCAAAGGAGCCGTGCAAGCTGCAGGCTGTCGTTAGTTGGAACGTTACCTCGCTGTGTACCTTCGACACTATTGGCCTTGCCAAGCTTCGTACCATTGGTGCGTTGGCTCACCAAACGCCCGTGCTTTTGCAGGAAACCAAATGGAATGCTGCCTGTTTACACCGATTCAGACAGGCAACAGCCAGAATAAATACGATTGCCTCTCTCGCTATTTGGAAGGAATCTGGACACTCTGGAGGAGTTGCTGTCTGTTTGCCACAGGACTATAAAGTCGTAGAAACTGTTGACCTTGTGCCCGGTTTTGCCCTTGCCGTGCTGGTCAGATTTCGGTCTGTCTGCTACTGGCTCCTGTCGGTTTATTGGCACCCTGATCAATGGGGGAAGCTTTTCCCTGCACTTAGTGCTTTTGTCAAGGATGCAACTCATGTGGTTGTCCTTGGGGGGGACTTCAATGCTGTTAATCAGCAGAAGGAGGGTGAGTATGCACATCTCCTTGCTCAAGGCGACATGATTGAATGCAAGTCTGACAAGCCAACTTTCGAGCAAGGCTCTACCTGCAGTCACCTTGACCATTACCTTATTTCCAGTTCGCTGTACTTGTCCGCCAAGATCTGTTCTGTCTCTTGGAAGCACAAAAAAGTAACTGGAGGACATCACTTGGTAAAGATTCGGTTTCGGCCGAAGCATAAGCTTGACAAAGATGTCCCGGCGATACCTGTTCGGACAGTTCCTGCTGCGGCTTTTTCTGTTCCACCTGCGACTACTGACTTGCCTGGCATCGAGGCTGCGGAGACTAGCCCTTCGCACCTTCTTCTTCGTAAACTAATTAATTGCACTAAAGCCCGCTTGATTGAAGAGCAGAACAATGGTCAAAAACTCTGCCCTTCTGACGCGCTCGTTGCACAAAAAGCCACATGTTTCTTGTGGCATGCAAACCTACGTGCCCAAACTGGAAACTCAATTGCTGCATTAATTAGAAAGTTGGTACGCCTTTTGAACAGGAGCACTGGTGCGACTGTCGGTGTCAACGCAAGCACCGTCACATCTTTAGCCAGGCATATCACCATACCCCCTTTCACGCCGTCAGGTAATGGTTCAGCCGAGCTCCCGAGACATTGGCTTCAAGAAGCGCTTAATCGGCTACACCTTGGTGCAGAGCTGAAAACTGCCCCCTCACCAAGTCTTCGTTCCCTGGTTGCTCAAAGAGATTTGCAGGTTGATAAGTCTAAAATTAAGTGGCAGGCCTTCAGGAAAATCTGCCCTCGAATCATCGATTCGCAACAGGTCAGAAGCGAAAATGGCCAGCTGATCACATCTATGAGTCAGTTTGATGCTGCACTAAGGGCAACTAGAGCCTTTTGGCACCACTTCCCTTGTCAATACGATAACCAGTGGGACAAACTCCTACAGCCATATGCGCAAAGGGCCCCCTTCGTGCCGGCTGACTTACCAGATGAAAGCATCATCTTCAAGGCCATTATTACCACCAAGGATTCTTCCCCGGGTCCCGATGGTGTGCCCTATGCCTTCTATAGGCAAAATCCGAGTTATTTTGCCAACTTACTTGGGGATCATATGTGGGAGATGTGCTTGTCTCAAGCTGATCATCCGCTTCAGGCCTTAGTCTTCATTCCCAAGGCAGACAAGGGTGCGTACGCGGACAACTACAGGCCACTAGACATGCCCGATACTTGTGATCGAATCATTGACTCCGCAATCTACGCTGTCCTTGCTGAGTCTTTCAAAGACTCGCTACATCCTGCCCAGGCTCTTCTTAATCACTTCAAAGAACCACAGGCAAATTATGCCCAAATGCAACACTACTTGGAGCTCAAAGATGCCCAGTACACAGTCATGCTTTCCGACTTTGCCAAGGCCTTTGAACGGGTGAATCCCTGGTGGGTACTACAGTGCTTAGCGGCAAGAGCTGCCCCTGCCTGGATCAAAGCTTACGTCATCCACCTTATGTTTGGGAGGCGCACCCAGCATAAAGTGCAAGGTTTCTTGCTCGAGCCTATCTCCATCCACCAAGGCCTTGCTATGGGAAGGGCGACTTCTGTTGTCCTTTTCTGTCTCGCCTTAGATCCCTTGATTTGGGCGCTGCACGACATTTCTTCCTTCATAAGACTAACGGCTTACATGGACGATAACAGCGCTGCCTCCAAAGGCCTGCATTGGGTGGAAAAGGCACAAAGAACTTTCGAACCAGCGCACAGCGCGGGGTTACAAGTTCTCCGTCACCAATGCTTCCAAGCAGGGTTTATTTCTTTACAGGTTCTCCCTGGGGATGTCAGAGCATGCATAGCCCAATTTGGTGTCGCTTGGATTGAGTCCAAACAGCTTCCACCGAGCAATACTCTCACCATTGGAGGTCCCTCATTGCATCAAGCCTTGTGCTTACTGCTTCAACAGAACGTCTACAGCCTCGACCAAGCAATGAGGATGTCCTTGACTAGGCTTGACGTGCGACACGGACTGCTCTTAGTAAGCGGAAGCAAATGCTACGTCCTGTCTAGCGATATGCTGCTTTGCATGTGCACACAACAGCAAAATTTCTAGGCTTTGTTGGCTTGCATTATTGCATCGCCTTGCAAATGCAAATGCAAAACTTCTATTCTTACCAACAAGCCCTTCAAAACTGCTGATATCCTTCTCCTCGACATGACGCCTTGGGGGTCTAAGATTATTGCTGAGACTGCAACAATGTTGGGCTTTATCCTGCGTGGCCGCATGTCAAAATATGAATGGGAGCAAGCAACGTCTATTGATGAAATCCATTGGGTTGGACAAAGGAAAATGTCAGATGTTTCCTTGCGCATGCTGATCCTTGATAAGGCCTTGTGCAATATGTTGAGAAGGAATAAACAAGCTCTTTCCCTTACTGCATCAATGCCTGCCAGGATTCAATTCCATACGGCCTTCATTGCCTCTTGCCCTCTTTTCTGCAATTCCTTGTACGCCTTCACCAAAAGGCATATGCTCAAAGCACTAGCTATTGCCAGCTCAACTATTTTGAGGCGTCCCTGGATTCAGGCCAAACATATGGCGGGCGTTTTTGATTTTATCAAAGCGCCTAGGGCAATGGATCCTGAGATAGGCGCCATATTATCTAAAGTTGGCCTACTGCTGCGCTGGAGAGGCAAATGGGCTTTAAACGTTATCCTGCATGACCTTGAAAATGCGCATGCGGCCAACCTTCCCTTCTACCATTCGTTGCTTGTGCAAGCCAGGCAAGCCATTCAGAAATCAGTCTCCTTAGGAGACTCACCAATCATTGAGCAGTTCAAAAGCAAGTGCCATGATGCCCTATCTGCTGCGCTGCCTCGAGGGAGCCCTCACTCAGGCGGTCGCAAGCTCAAGCAGGCGCAAATTGCGCTTAGAGCAGTGTTGCGCAATGCTGCTTGTGTTCAGGCGCAAGGATATCTTCGACAAAAAGTTGCGAACCATGCACATGAGAGACAGCTATGTGCCATTTTGCTTGCGCTAAACCTCCCGCCAAAGAACGTGGCTTCGGATGTCACTCGTTGCTACGCACTTAGATGGGCCATTGTTGAAGAAGCCGATGCATATTTTGTGTACAGGCAATATGCCTCTAGGGACGAGCAATGTAGAGTCTGCCTACGCAAACAAACAGGGAAAGAGCTCTGGTATGACAATGGGTTCGGCAGCATGCCAGTCTGCAAACTCTGTCATCTCAACCAAAGCTGCCCTGATGACCTTGCCCATGCCATCAGCTGCATGCTGCCTTGCTGTGATGTTAACCAAGCACCACTCCTGCAATGTGCGGCAATGCCTGGTGCTCCGGCTAGAACTATTACTTACAGAGCAGCTATACCCAATGAGCACCAGTGTACTTTCATCCAAAGCCACTGCCTGCTCTGTGGGCTGGGAGCAAACACAACAGAGCATTGGCTTACGGCTTGTGTGGTCACCAAAGCCTCCCTCTTTATTGTCCTAGTCACATTGGGATATGCTGGCACTGCATCGTTTGACTCCCTGTGTCACACTGCCCTTCCTAAGATCAATGTTGAGGGAGGGATTGACAAGAAATTCTGTGCCGTCCTATTAGCATGGATTGCGACCATAAGAAGATATACTATGGAACAGCAATGCACCTGGCACCCTGGATGGTGTGAGACACCGCAACGGGCAAAACACATCAGTAACATACCCAAGCTCGCGTCACGTCTTTGGAATACCATCCCGAGGATGTTACTTCCCAAAGCATTACCGGCATGGTGGGTTGACACGGAACGCTGCAAGCCCTGTTGCAACGACGGAGGACTCCATATTGAGGTCAAGCATCCCCTTTCTGCCTTAATTAAAGCAAGCGCCCAAGGTGTTACCGTCTCCCCCAGGAATGCCAATATAGGGGATGTCTTAGCAACATTAGATGCACAGCATTACTTGCTTGCACCTATGTATCAACAGACCCTTGGCGTCCCTAATGTTGCTCTATGGCCTAAAATGTGTCATTGCGGCAATCTGCACCTTAAAGTTACGGCATTAAGGCCAATCCCTGCAGGTACTCCACTTATTGTTGAGTTAAAACCTGTCAAAGATACCCACCTTGTTGCTCAATTTGACGGCAGCTGCCACGTGCAAGAAGGTATCGGTGGTGCGGGTGGTATCGTATGGTCGCCCGGACCAGTCCCGGTAATTCTTGAAACGATTGCCATCCCACTCCAGCCTTGTCCAGATTCTATGTTTGCGGAAATATGCGCCGCTGACGCAACGTTAGACAAGGCATTATCTCTAGCTGCTAGCAATCAAATTAGGGAGGTTATCCTTCAGGGCGACTGCATCAACATTGTAAAGCACTTTGCTGGTGCCTTGAGACTACATAGGGAAGACCTAGTGCGAAAACTGGACAACATGTGGCAAAAGTTAACGCACACACCCATTACAGTGCATTGGTCATACGTCCCTCGCGTCGGCAACAAAGTCGCTGATCACCTGGCAGGAATCGCTGCTAACAGTCTCCGCTACGAAGCACCCCTTCATGAAGATGTCTTCTTTGACTCGGGTGAGGGTCAGCCTCATATGCAAATAAACACTGAGTGCTTTCCGCCTATTCTGTTGCCTTCCAAGCAATGGCACCTGCAAGCTATACAGGATTTGCATTCCGGAGCTGAAACTATTTCTCTTGAAGCCCCCCCACTTTGGAATCCGGAACTGCTTTTGCGGTTTTGCCTCTACAATCGGATCAAGCCTCCCCCCGAGCTTGATACAACGTGGCCAGGGCTGGTCCAGTATCGAAGGCCATCTTTGCACCCACAGGGTAGATATTATGCCATACGGCACTGGCAAACGAGTAAAAGGCTAACACGTTTCTTGGCCATCGGACCGAACGCAATTGAAATCGACATGAAAGGTGCGCATTATACGCTTTTGCGCCTCCTTACATGTCACAGCCCTACTCACCCACCCCTCCCAACGTTGCTTGAAGCCAGGGAGCTATTTAGTAGTCACCTTGCACGCGCGCCCAAAGCACAAACAGTGCAAACCAAGCACTTGTTGCAAAGAGCAGTTGGAATGGACAGCAATGCTTTCCTTCGGCATGTTTATGAAGGTAGTATTGCTGCTTATGCCATCCCCCCTGCCTTGGCAAGTTTTCTTGCACATTTGGTGCAGGCCAAAGCTACCCTCCAGGTTATGATCCAGCAAGGAATCCCTTTTTACCAACCGGATGCAAGGGTCAACAACAGGAATTGGGCAACTTTTGCACTTGAAGCTGCGGAAAGCTTCGTAATGCGAAAAGGGCTCGCTGCAATGCTCCCGTACTGCGCAGGCACAGTGCTTTGGGTACATGACGGGGTGTACGTCAAAAATAGAAACGCAGTTTCGCCCTTCATCGAAGGGGCTACTGAAGCGTTGGTTCAGCTCATCCAGGTGGGGCAGCACTGTCATCCACAGGTCACACCTAACCAGGAATTTGCTAACCTACAAGATGTCTTTGCTAGTACCACCACGAAGAGTGAATTTAATGCGGCAGTTGATGCGTTAAACGCTGCGGGTATCGCGTGTCATAGCCCTGCTCTCCCAAAGCGCCCAAAGGCAACCACCAACAGGGTGTCCAAGCGCCTTATCCTGGAAGTTCAGGATATACTAGAGGTCGAGAGGCAAAGAGACGATAAAAGGAGACGCGTTGATGTTACAGCTGTTCCGCGTAGGGGATTGTGGGCAACACCCCCCTCGTTGTGATGCGTGTAGTCCCCATTTTAACCACCCTCCCTCTTTCGTGATGGCGGCATCTTTGGCTCAGACCAGTTGTGAACGCCCGGGCACAACCAAACATGCTGGCCGCCACACGCTGCCTCCTGGCTTGGCGTTACCATGAAGCCATTGGTAGTCATTCCAGCACAGCTGACTTCGAACTCGCAGTTCTCCCTGCTGCAGCGGGAGCGATCCTCGTGGCTCTCTTAGAGGAAAGCAAGTCGAACGAAGCCCTTTCCCCGTACCATAAGGATCGTTTATATCGAGGCGTCTCCTTTGGTAATCCACTGATCATTCACGAGATTGTCGAAGATCTGGATGAGGAAAAACTCCTACTTGCATGGACTCTCATTGAAGTCATTGCAAGGCTGGACGCTGCCACTCAACCTCGCGCTACCGTGTCAATGCTATGGAAAATAAGTGCACCAAATCTCCGTGCCATCTCGTGCGTTGGAGAACGTGCGCTTGCCCAATCACTTTCGGAGCACTTTTCTTTGACCCCCAAGTGGTCTTCACGAGTTGTCGGGGCTTTAATCGGGCACAAAACTGGATGGGGTAGGGTAGAGGCATTGCTCCAGGTCTTAACGCCAAGAGCAACAGTCATTGCCCGTGAACTGTGTGAGTGTGAACAATTCCCCTATCACTTCTTTTGGCCGTGGTAGTCATACCTTGTTTCTTCTCACACAATAGATCCAGAGCCACGTTATTGGCTTTAATGCCCCTGGCTGGACCCACCTCACTTTGGCCATCTGTTCGCAGACAGTGGAGCTATGTGCCAATGTGTCCACTGAGTGAGGGTGTGGTTGCCCCTTGTACTTTGTGCTCGGTGGGCTTTATTGCCGCTTATGGTACTCGTACCTTTACGTGCTCCTCTGTTATTTGCTTCGTTGTTTGATCACTGCTAACATTGTGATCACCTACCCCTCCCCATCCGAATATAGTTGGCACATGCGTGACAGTTATTTTGCTCAAGCGCTCGTTATGGGAGCACTGACCCTTAACTCGCGCAATGGCCTTCTGTCTGGATTTGGCGCCGGATCATCTTAGGAAGATTCTTGGCTCTTCCATCCATACTTCGCCCTGCCTCTTCTCGTATGACAACAAATTCTGCACCGTGGAGTCCAGTATCGCCTTTTGCATTATGCAGCTGGCTGGCACGGTCTCCATTCGTGCACACTTGGATGCCGATGTAAAGTCCTCCGAATTGGTTGGGGCTGCTCTCCAGCTTATCCACCGCTGTTGGTCCAAGGGACTTGCCCTCCAATTAAGGGAGATAGATGGATGCGGATGCCTTGAGTGGCAGCAATGGGGGTTGCAAACTCTGCGCGCTATGGGTTCAGTGAGTGTGGCGTGGCATAACGTACTTGCTGGCCACATCGGGCAGGCGTATATAATTGCGCTCCCGGTAACATTGCATGCATCTTGCAGAATTGCCACTACCACCCTGGGCAGCTACGAGGTGTTTTTTCTTCGGTTGAGCTCGCTGTCCTGTCTGCCTGTTTTCCGTCTTCATGCACCTCTTCTCGCATACCAAAGGTCACCTCCCACCCTGCTTGCTCGTGCCACCCACCATGGTTTTTGGCCTGGCGTTCTTAAACGCCCCTCTGGGCCCCTCCCAGCCGAGAATGGCACCGGTGCGCCACGAGTGCAAGAGTACCAGTTCACCACCCAAACGGCCTGCGCCTTTCACGAACAGGGTCTTGGTGCGACCTGTGCTTTCGTTGGCCAAATCGCCACCTTCGTCCTCGTTGAAGTTGGACTCGAGTTTGGATGTATGCTCAAGTACACCATGTGTTGCTCACCCTACACGCACGGAGAGTGGTACCTCCTCGACTCTACCCAACTAGGCGCTGAACTTCTTCCGCTCCTCCTGGAAAACATGGCCTTCCGACTTGATCTCAATCTGGTGCAAATCCAAGTAGTTGTCCAGGGACTGACTTTTGCTGTCCCTCTAGTCAGCTTTCTTGTTGATTGGCCTGTTGGCACGGTCTTTATTGCTGTTGCCTTCCCCTCCTTTGAGCACATGGTAGAGGCGCATCCGGTCCTGGTAGGGTCTTACTTTAGTAGGCGCCTCTGTATTGTCAATCCGCCTGATGGGATGCTCCCTCTCAATCTCACAATCGATCCAATGCTGCCGGTCCTAATGCTGCAAATACTAATTGTGCAACACATGCGGCAACGGAGTGGTTACCTTGAAAGTCGGGCTTTCGTACTTTGCGATGAACAGGGCTTTGTTGCGGACACGTGCACCAAAATCCAAACAGCGTTCCATGAGGATGCGAGGGTGCTTCTTAAGTATAAGTGCCTCACCTTCGAAGGTCACCTGTTTAGATTGGTCTCCGCCTCCCACAGCCTACTTTGATGCTAGGACGGCTGGCTTTGCTGCATTGGTAACGCCTTCTTGCCGCCTTTTGGCTCACACTAGCGTAGTAGTGCTTTGGCTCATGGGAGTCTGAGGCTGCCCCGCGACGTCACTTTCCTGCCGCCACACTATACGACTCGTTGCCTTGCGGCCCAACTTGAGCATGTCAACAGAGGAAGATTGCCTTGACAGCGACCCAAGGCAGCTTGAGTACGCCCGTACTCTTGCTCTGCCGCAAGCTCTGTCCTTGGATTTGTCCCCGGTGGCCTTGACGCTGGTCCTAGGCAATGACCCTCTAATTCCTCTTTGCGGAGGGGGAGAGGACCCTGTGCAAAGACTGACATCGTCAGTCGCGCAACGCCTTCTTGTGGATCTCTGCAACATCAAGGTTGTTCTTGCCCTGCCATTGCAGAGTGTTCATGGCACTGAAAATGCCGCTGATGCCTTCCAGGCTTGGCTTAGTTGGAGCATAAGACAAGAAATAAAGATCGGCCAGGTCTCGGGCGGCTATTCATTGGCACATGCTTCATTGGTGCCAATTGGCTATCCAGTCTGTGGCCTGTCTTGCATCAGTTAATTCGCACTGGTTCCGACTTCTCTTGGAAGGTCTGAGGGGAATGCCCTTCTTTGCGATTCCCACGGGGGAACACGCCGGAGCGTTCTTTGGAGTCACGCCTCTTGACGAATGCACTTACGACGTCCATGCAGTTGGAGACTTCCCACTCGCGAGCCTCCGCTTCCTCCGACTGCGTTCACCGTTTACAGCTGACTTTGCTAATCAAACTCCTGCAAGGCAGCTCCTGGGCGGGCGACTTGCTCATGAGCATCATTGGCCTGCCCAAATGGATTCTCCTCACCCGCAGGCAGAGGGCCACTGTGGCAGTCTATGGCCTCGCACACAGTCCACCTTGCAGCGTCACGTGCCTGCCCCTTGGTCAGTCCGTGAAGCAGCTTCTCGTTGTAGGGTAAGGTATGCTGGCCTTGTTGCCAATCTCACCCTTGTGCGCGTTACTCAACATCAAGGCTGTATGATTCAAATCGTTTGGTGCGTTGCCCCCTTTCGACAAGAAGCTCTTGAAGGGGATACTCTCCAACTTACCACTCAACTTTTCCCTGCCTTATGTGCTTTGTGCCCGAACCGCCTGCAGCCAGATCTCCTTGGGGTCTTCGCTGTTTCGCAACTTAGTCACCTACCTGTCCCTCCGTGCTGTGCCCTGGTAGATTGGCCGGTGGGCACACCGTTCACTGTATATGCCTACAATGATCTCCTGGCTGTAAGGGCTGCGCATCCACCCGTCACTGTTGGCTGGCCGTCCTGGCACCTGCAGCTCCTCAACCCAAGCGATTGGAATGACCTACCTTGCCCTGTTTTGGCTTCTTGTAGCTGGCCTGTGTCCCTGTTGATGGTCAAATGCGTGCAAGCGATGAGAGAACGCAGTGGGCACCTCGAGTGTCGATCTTTTGTCCTGGCCGACTCACAAGGGGCAGTTGCGAGTCCTGCGTCGGCAGTACTCCGAGCTTTTGCTCCGAATGCAAACATACTCCTGAAAATGCAGTAGGGACCCCGCCCCTTCACTAATGCTTGGCCTTGGAAGCATGAGGGTCTCGTTCTCCAGTTTCACACTGCTTTCGCGGTTTTGCATTCTAGGGAATGTGTTGGCGGGACTTTTTCATGGGTGCTGTGCAGTGCTGGCTCAGGTCAACTCTGTAGATTCGAGGTAGTCCACCGCCTTCCCCTCAGGAAGGCATCACTGACATGGTTGAGGCATCCAGCCCTCAAATCCATATGGAACGTCTTGCTCCGCTGCTTGTGATTGTCTCGCAGTTGAGCCCTACGTCGGCCTGCTGTAGGCCCGCCTCCAGGCACAGCGATAGACACCTTCACGACTGCCCATTGGATGCATTGCGTTGTATCCTCTTTGATGCGTGCACTGTGTGCTTGAGCCTGTGGTTAATTATAGAGCCGCGCGAAGGCCTCTCTGAGCCTCCACAAGTGTACCTCTGGCGGCAACAACAGTCGAATTGGGGTTGTTGTTATACTCGCCTCCCTCACGTCGCTCCTGGAGTCGAGAATTATAGGGTTGCCCTCCCGTCCCTGAGGGAAACCGCGAGAGTAGCTGCTGTTTGTCGGCGCTGGGGAGGTATCATCGGGGCTTGGGCATCGCGCAGGCGTTTTGTGACATCGACGTCAACCTTCGCCAGTACACAGCGTGTTGTGCCCGTCGTGCGTGTGAACTGCACCCATTTCAAATTGCAGCTTCATGTTACGGAATTGATGGACTTGGGTGTCGCGCGAATGCGAAACAATGCTATACTCTTCCCCTCCTCTAGCCAGGCTAGGACCCCAGTCACTGGGCAAGTGGAGGAGGACGGTTGAGTTGCTCATGCCACGTGAGTGCGCCCGCACTCACACGGCGGTGTAGGAACCTGCATCTCTTCTCAAGGCAGTAGATCCATTTACGTTCTCTGTACAAGTTTGACGAGCAGTGACCCCTCACCGCAATTTCCGAGCAGGGGCTCGGTGAAGCGGCTCAGGAGCTCCCGTTCGGGTTGCTCCCTTGCTCCCGAGTATTACCTGCGGAGAATCTTGTGAGGGTGCGGGAGTGATTTGATGTTGGGTACGTGAGTGCGCCCGCACTCACACGCCCTAGTCCCCCGCATGGATTGACAGTTTGTTCCTGTGGCTCATAGCCCTCTCAGCCGCGAACATAAAGGAGTGATGGTATTACCCGCTAACTTGCCCCCTTGTTCTGTGCCGCCAGGGCTCACAGGAGCAGGCGCCCGCTTGCCCTCCCCGAACTAACTGCCCGGCATGGCTGCTTCGTTGGTCATTGGTGGCAGCCTTTACACTGCTGTCAATGGAGATGGCGACAGTGACTGGGAAAGATGCTACCCTTACGAACACCCGGAGATCTTTTCCAGCGAGCCCATCCTCGAAGGCCACGGCCACACTTGTAGTGCTGGCTGGATATCGCTCACCAAGCTCCTCGTACTGCAAGGAATCCGCGATGCCTCGGCAGCCCAAGGACGTCCTAATCAACGGACCCTCGCCATGGTTGCTGCGGCCGAACTCGCGCACTCTGTTGGAGGTCATCGTGCCTGGCTTGCACACCACCTTCGAGATCTTTCGCAGGATTTGAGGAACGAGCTTGCCCAGGAGTACGGGGCGTTACTGGCTATGTTCAGACGTCCGCCTGGACCACAGCAGAATGCCCTTTTAGCCTGGGCCAGGCCAATCATTGTGCATCGCCAGGAAGATTTTCCAATTTACCTCATAAAAGCGCATTTGGAGCAGCATCTTTTGCTTGCATGGCGTTTCACTGCCGATAAAGTCAATTTGCTTTTGCAAGCGATGTCCGATGCTGTCCCCAATGATAATGCCGTCATTCTGGAGTGGGTAGCGTGCTTCCTCGATGAACGTATTGCTACCGACATTCTCGAGCATTTAGATGACGAGACCATGCATCTGCTTGAGGACAATCGGCATTCGGATAGTGACATCTAACGCTGACCTTGTGCGAATACGGAACAAACGGCGGCCTAGTACATCGGTCGTTATCCATGGTCATGCGGCATTCCTGTAATGTCATGCTGTTGTCTTGACCGATTTGGAAAGTTGTAACCATTGATCATGTTATACTGCTGATGTAGTCTCCAACTGAAGGGAGCTGAGTCAGGGGAAGTTGGGAGCAAGCTTGTTGTTGTGTGACATTCTTTGCGCTGGACGGCACGGCTCTCAGGCAAGACT
Organism: Symbiodinium natans; assembly: GCA_905221605.1. Taxonomy (NCBI): domain Eukaryota; class Dinophyceae; order Suessiales; family Symbiodiniaceae; genus Symbiodinium; species Symbiodinium natans. The sequence continues at coordinate 2,661 of CAJNDS010001237.1, read as the reverse complement.
GCCCAGTCTTCCTCTACCTTGCCCCATCAATTGGGTAGGCTGCCTCTTCTTCGCCATGGCATTGCAAGAGCCCCTTGGCCTGGAGAACCTGCAGCCTCCTCCATTGGTCGCCCCTCCGCTCGTAGCTGGGCGTGAAAACACCTGGATTACGGCGAGCCATGGCAGTTCAACCCTCCCCTTTGTTGTATCCCGGCCGAGTGCGGATGCAGGGGAAGCCAACTCGATAGTGCTTCTCCTCCCTGGTTGTGGACATTTCTATGTGGAGAATATGCACCCACTGCCTTGGCAAGGGGCCATCGAGTATCTGTGGAGCAACCTGGCTTTCAAAAAGGCCGTCATTGCCTGCGCATGGCCTGTGGCGGGACAAGCAGGCTCACCGCCTGCCTGGATGCTGCCTGACGGTGCTGCTGGACCAAGGCAGTGTATACAATGGAAATTCTACCGCCAACGTGATGCGAGCCCTCGCCTCTCCTTGCCCACATATCTCATGGGCCTTGGCTCTGGAGGAACCATCACCTACCAGATTGCACTTTCCGAGGCCCATGCGACCTTGCGGGCTTGTGTTTGCATGGGCCCCATTAGGCTGCCTTCTTTGCTGCCAGCCCCAACGAGCGGGGAGACACGAATTTTAGTCTATGGCGGACGAAAGGACGTAGAGACCTTTCAGCACCACCTTCGGATGTGCTACTCGGTGCGGGGCAATCATCGCGTGCCTCCTGTCACAGAAGCCCTTTCCGAAGACTCACACTTTACCGCCTTCAAGGGCTACGGACGCACGCAGTACCCCTGGGCCCCCGGCCTCACAATCCGCCAGGTGGTTATCGGCAAGGACCCGGAGCATGTGGTGTGGCCTGCATTGCTGAGCGATCCTGATTGGCTGCTGGCGGACCATATCGAGCTCCCGGAGTAGTCGTCGGGGCAGGGTAGAGAGTACCTTCCTTTTTCCATTTTAATCGATTTATGCGCGCCGGCCCTTGTGTTGCCGCTACAAACAGACCAGCAACCGAGGTACGCCTGCATTCTGGTGCTACTACTGTGCACGGACAAAGTAAAGGATGCCGTCGTCTCCAGGTCATTGCTTTGTACATGCAGCACATTGCAGCCACAAGTAACAGCCACCTGCGATGACACGCTGCATCCCTTTTCAGGTTGCGCGTTGGATGTGCCCTGGCTCAAGCTAAGGGTGGCTGGCTGACTGAACGAGGACCCATTGTGTAGAGGGTTGTAACGCTCCTGACTGGTTTTTTCTTGCCTTTCTGCTTCTTCTCTCCTGTGTGTTGTGCTTTTTGTTTGGTCCTCCCTTTCCTTGAGTCCCTCCCTAGTTTTTGTAAGGGCTTTCCAGGGATCTTGGTGTCTGGAGGTTGCCTCGTGGTTCTCCGCTGCCTGTGGGGTAGTCACATGAGTTTGGCCTGCCATGTTCGGTGAGTGATGCCATGGAGTCGTATGCCTGTCAACCGTACGCGATCCGGGTTGGAGCGCAAGTGCTCCAAGTCCACGTTGCCAGGAGAGGGCAACTCACTGCACTTGCCACTTTAGGGACCAGTGATGTCGCAATGACCAGGCAGATGCAAGCCGGCGTCATCCTGCCTCACGAACTCGATGCTGCCGGTTGGTGCCGATACTTCGGAAATACAACCTTTGTTGTGTCTGGACCATTCTGCCTTTTTGAGAAACAGCAACGCCGTCTGCTTCGCCCTTCGCTGTTTTCTCCTGCATGCATGGAGGCCAGGCATCGGCATCATGCCGCATAGCAGCGCCCTCATGGGGCGAGCGGTGTCCACGCACAGTTCTGTGCCTGGTGACGCGATAGACCTTCCCCCTTGGGCGAGTGTTGTCACCGAACAAGGAGCGGGTAGGGAGACAGCCCTGTCTCCCGGGCCCTGGCAAACTCCATCACCTAATCCACCTAGGGTCTGCTGGCCGGAGAATAGTCCTCGCCCTCCCATACCGCCGATTCCTCCACGTGTTGGAGAATACCCAGTGAGTGAGGTCAGTAGGATCGAGCCGCGAATTCCACATGGGAGGCCACCTCCCGCGCCAGTTGCAGCCGACCTGCCACCTTGGCAGGTCCCTAGCCACCCAGGTCCACAGGTCCTTGCGGCGACCGCAATGCAGGCTATATGCCAGCTTCGCACTCTCAGTGCTGACCATGCGCCGGGGCCTCAGGAGCCTGAGGATCTCGCGCAGGCACTAGAAAGTAATCAGAATTTCCCTGAGCCCACCCCTAGCGGCGTACGCGAACCGCCTGAGCCGCAAGGTCTTCACCCAGAGATTGACTACAATGCATTACTCGGCTGCCTACTTCCACAGCTCCGGGCTGCTGAGTCCGCAGGAGCCCATGTCCTGCTCTTAGTCACGGATAGTCGCTGCTTCTTGTCTATTCCGCACTTCCCCTACTTTGTCCGGCATTTGGTAGCACGCATGCAGTGGGAAGGCCCGTTTAAGGAGAGGTGGTTTCCCATCTTGGTTAACACCAAGGAAGCGGGGCTAGCTTCTGTGCACTTTACGTGGGCGGGGCCCGAAATTCTGGCAGTCCTCAGAGTCCTTGCGCCAGGGGTGGTCTTGATGTTGCTTGACCATGACACCTTGTTCACTGCCAGGTGGGAGGCAGAAGAGCTGCGAAGGTTTGCAGTCCTCGATCTGCTGCCCAATACCCTCTCG
>CAJNDS010001236.1:795337-823945 GCA_905221605.1 Symbiodinium natans | reverse complement strand
CCCAAAATCCCAAAAGTCCCAAAATCCCCAAATCCCCAAAGTCCCAAAGTACGCTAGTGGACAACAGCAGCAATATACAGCAAAGATGCTACATGATCTAACGTAACAGTACGTCCAGCTGATCAGGCTGGATATCCCATCTGCAACCGTAGCTTCGTTGCACACGGTAGGTTGCAGATGCCGTGTGCCCCTGCATGATGCAAGAATTCTCCCTTGTGCAGTTCGGGAGTGGCCATGCACACACAAAAGACACAACAAGAATGAAGCAAAACACGCAAAACATACAAAACACAACAAAAACAACTACCAGTAGCTTTTTCTGTCTTTTTTCTTTCGCGGTTGGTCCATTGGGGGGGGTGAGCATATATATATATACACACACACACACACATACATACATATATATAGGGGCCAAGCGGCTGATGAACATCCAAATGGTCATCGCGAGTTCTGAGTTCGCGAGGGTGCATGCTTTCGTGACGAAGAAAAATTCTTGTTGTTGAACGAAGTCTGCCCTTCCAGGTCGTCAGATGGACCTGGAAGTTGAATGGCGCTGAAGCTCGGCTCTTGATTTTGACCTTTGGCCAAGCGCTAAGTCGTTCGTGAAACCAGGGACGTGGGCCACAAAAGCCAGTCCCAAACTAAATGCCATTCAGAAGCTTTGGGGATCCGGGCTTATGGGTTCAAGGTTTTCGGATTCTTTGGTCTAAGTTCATGCTGCGAGCTCGAACGGTTTAGGGTTTAGGGTTTTGGGTTTTGGGTTTAGGGTTTAGGCTGTGAGTTTAAGCTTCAACTCAAACACATATGCTTGGCGCAGGAGAGTCATTGTCGATGCCCAGTCCAAATCAATCCTCAAACCCGTGACCTATACATGCCACGCAGCAGAGAGGCACTTTCAATCAACAACTGGCCCGAGTTAACACGGTCAACCTAGCTCAACCTACACCAAAACTAAATTCTAGACTCACACTGGGAATCCCGTGGTACCGAACCCTAGGCCCTACATCCGAAAGCCCTATTGCAACCTAAAACTCATGAACAGCCTAAGCTCTACCTCTCAGATGTATCGGCTCCGGAACCAGTGCGACGGAGCGTGACATCATGTTCTCCTTGCGAATCATCTCCTGGGTGGATATCTGATATCTCTTCCGGGCCTAAGATTGGTAAGCCCTAACAGCCTAAAAGCCTGAAAGCCTAAACTCCAAACACGTTCAGCCCTAAACTCGAATAACACATTCAGCCCTGGAACCTTAAAACCTGACACCTGAGCAGCTTCTGATTAAACGGCTTTGGAGATCCTCCCGTTAGGCTTAGGATGGTTTAGGGCGCTAGGGTCGAGGACTGGGGTTGACGGTACTTCTCAGGAGTTACAAGACTTCGGGTTGCTGCTTGGACAACACGGTAGCTCCGATCATGCTCAGGGGCTCAGAAATTGGAAGTTTTGCCAAAAAACCTGAGTGAGGTTCGGGTTCGCCACTCGAACCCGTGGCGCCCTTCAGCGCTGAAGCGCAGCCTGGACCCCTTCTTCAGCTCTCAACCCTATGGTTTAGGATGCGTGGTTCTAGGGTTTAGCGTAAGAATCTCGAGTTCAGAGACTATCGGTCCACTTCTCAAATGATGCCAAGCCGCCACGAGGTTCGAATCAATCGCCCGCAGCTCGGTCGACCACTTCGGGTCGTTCGCTTTGCTGGGCGCATCCTCGAAGGATTGAACCGCGATCTCACTGCAAAGACTGGATCCCTCGAGCTAAACCCTAAACCCTAAACCTAAGCCGTAAAATCAACCATAACCCCTAGAATCTCCCGGTGCAGTTTCTTCTTTCTTGTCGGAACTCGGCGTGCTGGCCACGGGCACGAGGGGCAGGCCGCTCACGCCGCGGAAGCCGTAAGGGGAACAACCGCAAGGAGACGTGGGTGGCAAACGCCAAACACTAAGGAAACGCTCAAAGGGCAGAATAAATGTCCCATGTTGGCTTGGGAACCCCAACCTCATCAGAAAAGGAGATGGCTGACCCCGAGCCCCACAAAGGACGGGGAACGAACTAATTCGCCAGCTTTGCGTGCCCATTATGCCACCAACGCAATGGGGCCTCCAGGATTCCGAACGCGCTTTGGAAAGATGTGATTCACAGGTCCATAGAAGAAATTTGGGGAGTGGGGGGACCCGCCACCCCCACCCCTCCAAACCTTTGCAGGAGTGTTTGGGAAAACCGTCGCCGTGTTCTAGGGACATCCTATGGGTCCTGGCATTGGGTGTTCATGGTTGAAGGCATGAAGCCTCCAAGCTTAAAACATCCAAAGCCGTAAGCCCCATATGCACGTGGGGGTTTACGAAAATAAGGGACCCCTGACATAGACTTAAATAACCCCAAATAGTAGGATTTTGTTAAAATAGGGACCCCAATAAGGTACCTGTAATTTCGGAAACCCCCGCTTGGAAGCATGCGAGAGCATACCGGACGCTCTGCGCCAACCTTGCGTGACCGTTTTGGGCTGGCGCTGATCACATGACATGGACAACTCGAGGCAAAACCCTTTAAACAGAAGTTCCCTGAATTTCCTGAATTCCAAGCCCTACGGGTACATGCTGCAAAAAGGGAAGGTGGGCATGCCACCTGCAGCTGGCTCCGTGTGGTGGACGTCCAGAGGATACGCTCGCCCATCTGCGAGGCATGCTTAAAGCTTCTTTGTGGCATGTCACGAGCTGCCTAAGGCTGCACCTTACCGGCTCATCCCGGTTTCATGGTCTTACAAACCTGAGGAGACTCATCAACCCGAAGCCGTTCAGGGCTTGTACGGTTGACTGTTGAGGGTGGCCAGGATCTGAGGTCTACCCGTAGATGCTTGTCCAGACTGGATTGACGGGGAGCAGGAGTGATCTTCTGACCCGGGCTCTGGGGTCTAGGGTGGAGGGAAGGCGATGCAGGAACCCAGCATCCCTGTCCTGCAACCAAAGTTCTAACAAAATAGCCGCGAAAGGAGGAATCCGACTGAGACAGGCTCCGCAGAAAACGAAAAAACCTTTAAGCTCCTGAGTTTCATGTACACCTTGTTGTTGAGACCCTGAAGCCTACAGCCCCTAACCTTAGTACCACCCAGCCTGGGGGTTAAATTCGGCCTTCGGACTCCTGAAAGCCCAACACCTGGAACCCTGAAACCCGAAAGCCGGCCCTAAACCTCTGAGAGGCACCGGGACTTTTACCCTCGAGGTTTAGGGTTTAGGGTTTAGGGTTTAGGGTTTAGGGTTTAGGGTTAGGGAACAGCAGAAAACCATGTGCAATTTTGCAACGCAGAATGCTACACTGCACACAAGACTTTTGTGGCAGAGAGGAACTGACGAGACCTGCATGTTTCATGGTCCCCCCCCGCCCCCAAAAGGCTGAAACCCGGAAACCTTTAACCTAAGGTCTGCCTGCAAGCCCTAAACCCTAAACCCTAAGCCCTAAGCCCTAAGCCCTAAACCCAAAACCCAAAACCCTAAACCCTGAACCCTAAACCCTAAACCTGCCTGCAAGCACGACCTTTTCAGATGGGACGTCGGGTCTGCCTCCTGCAGGTTGAGGATGGAAGCGTTGTGTTTTGGAACTGTTTGAGTTCTGGCCAAAGCCCAAATTGCAGAGGCCACAACGTTTCCTAAATGCTATACATCCCAAGCCTAAGCCTTACAACTTTCTGTGGGCGGCGGGAAAAAACTGGCGACAGACACGCCAACAAAAACTGCCTCCAGGACTTTAGGGCTGTGTGTTTAGGGAGCTTAGGGGAATCGATTGCAGCACGTGCCTGTCTCTCTGGGTTCCTGTTGCATGTGAAGTCCAAAAGTCAAAGCCTAACCCTGAGACCCCAACACATGAACGCTGCACCTCAAAACATAAACCTCAAAGGAAGTGGTCTTTCACGTTCTCCCAATCGTTTCCGAACCCCAGAACCTCGCACACAACTTTCCAAGCCCTCTGAGACCCTCAAACCTGATCCCAAACCCTGAAATTGTGCCAAATCAGCGAAGTCGCATCATTGGTCCTAAATCGAAACGTCCCAACCCAAAAAGCTTAGCCCTTGAGCTCTCCAGCCGATCTAACGAAGGAACAAGTTCAAGACTTTAGGATTTAGGGTTCAGAAGTTTGGGATCCGGTGTCGGCCTAGCTCCTCATTAGGGTCGCGGTCTTCGGATTCAGGGTTTAGAGTGTAGACCGAGCTGCTGCACCCTAAGATCGCCTCCTTAGACGCCCGCATCTTCGTGAGCAGCTCCCCCAGCGAGCAGGGTCGGTCTGTGGTCCAGCGGTAGCGCGGGATTCTGACAGGGCGTGGCAGGCTCCAGGGTGTGGGATAAGTGCGATAAGTGCCGCACTTATTGGTTGGATTCCATTGTCGGGTGACTGGGCGCTTGGCTTCTCACAGAAAGCCCCAAAACAACCCCAGAAGCCTCCCAATCCCTCAACCATGAAGTTTCCCGGTTTTGAAGGGTTCTGCGCTCAACACAAACATGCACTCCTGCGGCCATCCGGGTACACGATGCAGTCTGGATCCTGATCCTGATTTTGTGGGTTTGGGGGGAACATTGGTTCAGGCGAGCCGTGTTCGACACGAAGCCAATATCCTTGAGGGGGTCAGACCCATGCCCGCCAAAGGATCGCGACCCCATGCGGTTGGAGCCATGCCACCGAAGCTTGACCCCAAGCTCTTAAACCCTACTCATCAGTAGGTGTTGGTGTATTCCTTAGCCTGAGCCTTGTATAAACTCAAAAGCCCACTGACTGTTCAGAGCACCAGCAGTCCTGGAGGGAAATGGCGGGCGATGAAGCTTGCTTTCTCAACCTGTGTTCGGACATACCTAGACTGCCCAACGACCCACATTAGTGGCCTTTTGCCATTACGCATTGATAGTGGCCAATTGTGATGGTTACCTGATGATTGGGGTGAAGGAGCCCTTAACCCTAAACCCTAAACCCTAAACCCTAAACCCTCGGGAATCCCGCGCGGCTTCAAAAGCAAGACCTTGCTTGTGGCTTACTTGAAGGAGGCCGTGCACTTTGCCAGCACCGAAGGCTCAGGAATTCGGTCTTAGGATTTTCGGGCTTTCGGGCTTCTGGCGCTTGCGGTCTAGATTGCTGGGCTTACGATTTCAGGCTGAGTTCAGGTTCAGATAGGTCTAGAGCAGAGGGACTGCTTCCGAGGCTGCGACCTCGGTTGGGACGGCGCCCGCGCAGTGGCCCGCAGCGGCATGGTACAAACTACTTCGATGTCCTTCTAAGATTCTAGCGATCGGAAGGATGCCAGACTCCTACTAGCGTGGGCCCAGGGTTCGTGGAGGGCTCGAAGTAGAAAAGGTAACTGTTCCGGTGCTAACAATTCGAGGGTCAAGGGTGCGGCCATGTGTCGGGCAGTTGCCCTGTCCATGTCTTCGAAGTCTGAAGAAGGATGCAGCGGCACGAACTACACGAACTACGGGACCGAAGCTGTGCGAAAGCTTCAATTCCAAAGCTCGAGACGGTGCTCGGGCTCAGGAGCTTCATAAGACGGATTTCGGGGCCTAGGGTCTAGTGTTCCTCACCAGAAACAGGGGTGAAGGCGAACCTCAGGGCCTCTCAAAGAGCACCGGGGGTGCTTGCCGACACCCACAATTTTCCCTCTGGTTCTTAGTAGGGAATGAGGGAGTTCGGGCCTTATGGGTTTAGGGTTTAGGGTATACCCTTTAAGGGATCATATAGGGTACCTTCATTCCCTGCTAAGAAGAACCAGCCAGTGTTCGCAGAAGCCATCCTTATGGCTGTTGCTTCCCGGGCCATCGATACTCACCTTCAATAGATCAAGGGCTGACAGCGGTCCCCTTGTGCCAACATCGGCAACATTGGCGGCACGGGAAAGACAGAGAAGCACCCCTCTGAATCGCAGAGAGGCGCGCCCGGAAGTCTACACTCTGAACTCTGCACCCTTTACACCCGCTATCACGCCCCTGACGTAGGGAACCTACAAACCTTACAATACGCGAAAAGTTCCTAATCGCTAGTCGCATAATGGCACCATCAATGCCCCCCAAGGGCCCTAGAACTTTAAACTCCCAGATCCTAATCTCCCAACCCTCAAACTCCCAAAGGGCTTCGGGCTTCAGATTTCGAATTCAAGGTTGACCTGAGTTGGAGCTTGCCATCAATGTCGGGTATGGGTGCCTGGCTTCGTTTTTTTGGCTGTGTTTTATCGTGATTCCTGGCGGTCCATCATGGTCCATCCACGGCAGGCTTTGGATACCCTTACTGGAACCTAAGCCAAGATCGCCTTTTTTCGGAGCACGCCCCATCTAAGCTGCAAAGAAGGTCTGGCCGTTGCGGGCCGCAGGATCGCATGAACTGTTGGACTCTTAGCTGACTTTGGTGCAGGCAGGGGGTTTGGGCTCGGGCAGTAAGGCGCAAAAACTAAAAAGGCCGGGCCCTACGTTCCCAAACTAGGTATCCACGGAAGTTGCAAGAGTCCACCTCTAAGCATCATGACTTGGACGAGCCTCAAAAAAACTTGGAGTGGGTCTTGTTTGTTCAGCTTCGTCTGCACCCATGCTTTTGAGACATGTCCGTCTGACCCCATCAGTAAGGATCCATGCTGCACAGCCTCAGATTAAACAGGGCATCGCCTTTGCACTACTTGCCGCGGGGCAGGCTTGTCATCAATCTGCTGCAGGGCTTCCTGGCAAGAGGAGTTGGGGGAAACAGATGCTCTCTAAACCCTAACCGTCTCCACAACCTCCTAACCCTGTAGCTGCAGCTTGCTGGCTCAGCTGTCAAGCGCAGATGGTTGCTGGTCAAGTTTATATTAAAGAGCTCAGGGTATCAGGGCATCGGATAGTACTAAGCCTCTTTTTAAGCATTCCTAGTAAACAACTAAGAACCACCGAGAACCGGCGATTGGAAGGACTTTGGCCGCCTTTCGAAGACAAGAACCTCTCTGAGTTTCTGCCACGCTAACGTTTTGAACGTCTGTTTGTCGAGCGTGAAAAAACACCAAGGCCGCACAACCTGTACAGCGTTCGACCCAAACCCAACCATTCAATCCGAGCTTGAAACCCGTTTTGAAGCTCTTGGCTTAGTTGGTCCTCACTGTTGCGGCCCATGTACAGTTTTGTGTGTGTGTGTGTGTGCATGAAACATCGCTGTACGTTGGGTTCTAATATCCTTTGCTGCACAGGAGCATGGGAGCAGTTCATTTGCCCAACGCAGGCAGTGATGAGAAGTGGTGATATCAAGAGAGGATGCTCTGTAAGTACTGCTATGTGCTTGCCTTCAAGTGGCTTCGTGATACCCCGTACCAGGATCACTTCCAATCAGCACCCATGGCCCATGGAGTGGTCCTGGAGTGTGATTATTCATATACCCTACACCCGAGGCCAAAAATTTACGCCCCGAAGCCTGAAGCTTGCTCCTGGGTTGCCTGTCACTAGGGCTGAAGCTGGCTTTTTGAAGCCTGTTCTGGGGTGCTTTTTTGGTGGGGCTGGCAACGGGTGCCTCTCACTAGGGCTGCACTGTTTGTTTTTTGCTGACGGTCTCAAGAGTCTAAACACTTAAAACCCTGAGCAGGCTTGCGCTTAGTGGCCTTTGCTTCACTGCTGACTTCTGGACTTAAGCTGGGAACGTGCCATCTTTCAGCACATTCTATATCTAATACCCCAAACACCCAACTACACGGCTGAAGCAAACGCCTGCAGACCCCAAGACCCCAATGACATTTTGCACCTGCGAGAACTCGGTGTCGATTAGAGCAGTGTATGCCGGTCGAGATGTTTACGGTGCATGGTTGGGATGCCTCTGGAGTCCTACGCCGCCGTCTACCCACCGTGCAGAACAATGAGCAGCCTATGCATACGCGGAGTTGACTTCCATGGCTGCAACTTGTCTTCGTACACCTCGAAAACGATGTCGAAACATTCGCCATTCCATTTGATCCTTCCTCGACGACCGGCTCTCTGCGTCGTGACCGCAGCCCAATCGGACCTACTCGGCCTCCTACCGCAAGACGATACCGCGTGCACCTACGTGTCCGAGAAAGCGCCCATGCGAATTTTCTGCGAATGGACCCCAATTCTGAAGGGATTACGGTCTCGCGATTCGGGCTGACCCGGAACTGAACCCTGCGACCCGCGCCTGCTTGCTCATCTCCAAGGCAGCGTGCCTGCCGGGTGTCCATGGGCAGTGGGATTAAACCGGGATTGAGGGTTCAGGGTCTAGCCGTGGTGTTTCTGGGCTCAGGAGCTTGAGAGCTCCGAGGAGCTCCGGGGACTTCAGCAGCATTCTCCAAGCAAGCCGCTCTACAAAAACCTTACCTAAACCCTAAACATCCCTCAGCCCTGCATCGTGGCCCTGAGCCCAACATCCCGCCTCGCTGCCTGTTGGATGATCATGGCGCCGCCTTGCCAGGGCTGCAACTGGAAGGTTCCAAGCAGTTGGGGGAAAGGCACAGGCCCCTGATTCCTTTTGAGCTCACTGAAAAAAACCCCAAAGAAGAAGATATTTACAATCAAAGCGACCCTGAACAATGTGCAGTTTGATGCACAGCACAGTCGAGAGTGGCTCATGCTATCACTCCGAACCCACATGCTCTGCAAACCAATGTTGACCAAACTTGGCTTATCATGGGCCGAACATTTTAAACCCCTCAAGGTGCGAAAGCCCTGCAAGCCTGCAAGCCGTAGAGCCCAACACCAAAGCCCTCAAGTGAAGCGCGAAGCCCTTAGCGCATTTCCGAAGGCCTTCAGGCTTCTTTTTCCTCAAATACCCCAAACAGTGCAATGGCGTTCTTACGTTCAGGGTAAAAGAATTGGTTGCTGACCGCAACGGCGCGCGCGGCGGTGGGACGGGGCCTTGGTTTCGACGCTCCCGCTGTGGTTTCGCGCGAATTCCGTTGCGTTTCGATGCTCCCGCTGTGGCTTCGCGCGAGTTCCGTTGCGTTTCGATGCTCCCGCTGTGGTTTCGTGCGAATTCCGTTGGTGGGACGGGTCCTTGGTTTCGACGCTCCCGCTGTGGTTTCGCGCGAATTCCGTTGCGTTTCGATGCTCCCGCTGTGGTTTCGCGCGAATTCCGTTGCATTTCGATGCTCCCGCTGTGGTTTCGCGCGAATTCCGGCTCTCGTGGCCTCTTCAGGCCCTTCTGGGGGGGGCCACTTAGGTTGCCGACCGCAACGGAGCGCCCGGTGAGACGGGGCATTGGTTTCGCACGAATTCCGTTGCGTTTCGATGCTGCCGCTGTGGTTTCGCGCGAACTCCGTTGCATTTGGATGCTCCCGCCGTGGTTTCGCGCGAATTCCAGCCTCTCGTGGCCTCTTCAGGCCTCTTCTGGGAGGGCCTACTTAGGTTGCCGACCTCAACGGCGCGCGCGGTGAGACCACCATATCAATAAAAACACAGGGTTTAGGGGGTGCAGGGCTGGGTGCCTGGGGTTAGTATTGTGGGGTAGCGATTTTGGGGTTGAGCTCATGAGCATCAGCTGGGTCTTTTGGCCTCCAAGTTCCACACGCGTGCAAAGCCGAATCCCCCAGTGGTTGGCGTCTTTTTGACCCCCAAGGGAATTCGGCCCCCCACGAACTCTTGTACTTTTTGTCCCCGGGAGTGTCGGTGCTCTTCTGGCCTTCTTTGGCCTTTTCTGGCCCTCCTCACTGTTTGGGGTCTAGTTTTTTGTTAACTTGAGGGTCTTTTCGGGATTGAAGGTCGTCGCTGGGACTTGGTTGGGCCCCTTTTCTGGATGCCCAGCATTGTGAGATGTGGCCTCCAGCCACCACGGCATACCTAAGCTGCACTGGCGAATAGAAAGAAGTGGGCCCTAAACTCGAAACTCATCATTCCTAACCAGGCATTTATGCGCAGGAAAGGCTCTGAGACCTGTGGTCTATGTGAGGAAAGTGCACTGTGCAGATGTCTGTGCGGGCGGTCTGCACGTGGGCCGCTTCTCTGCATTGCCACCTTTCCTCCTCATACTGTTGCAAACTGCTAGAAATTTTGCAGCCTTTCCTGACAAGCTGGACCAAACAAAATCTGACACTTCACATATTAACTGGCGCTGGCATTCGCTCGGCTACCTTTTAGGGTTTAGGGTTCAGGGTGTTCTGGCTTGCTTTGCTTTGTTGCTCTGCCTTGCTCAGGGCTTTTTCGGGGCTTTTTTCGTCAGTTACAACGCCCCGTTCCTAAACATCTAAGACACCTTTCTTAGAAGGGAATGGGTAAATGCGGTACCCTAAATGATTCCTTCAAGGGTATATACAGTGGGATGTTACCTCATTTCCTCACTCCCTACTGAGAACCAGCTTTAGAAAGAACCCCCGAAGGCCCATCGTTGGTGCTCCGGTGGCCTCGGTTTTCCTCTTTGGGTGGGGACCTCTTGTGGGGCTCCTTTTTTCCCTCGCCTTTGACGATGGCTTTCGGACGGTTTGGGCTCAAGTCTAGGCAGTCTGATGGAGGTCTAGGTCACCACAGAGAAAACGTTGCTGCCCTGCCCAGGGGCATGCCGCCAAGGTATGTGGTCAGCAGGGAAAGGCCTGCCACCTGAAAGTAGTTTTAAGGTGTAGGCTTTGGGGTGTTGAGCTGGGCAGGTCATGTGCCAGCACATGCTGGTCCCATCTGCAGCCACTGCAATCCGACGAAGTCTGGCATGCACCCGACAACTCGGAACCGGAGGCCCTGCACCCTGAACCTCTCAGACGAGCTTCAACTTGTTTATGCAAGCTGGCGCCGGAGTAAACCACCCATGCGAAGACCGGTCTACTGTGCTGCTGATGCTGTAAAGGGGCGTCCGATTAAAAACAAACAAGTACAACACCCATGCGAGGCGGTGGGATGACTCTTTCAAAGCCCGCCCAGCTCCTAATATCATCCTCAGGCCCTACTAAATCAAAAAACATGAAAGTCCTCAACAAGGTTAAAGGTTGCTTGAGCTACATACTCGACTACTCAGCCAAAGCCACACCTTTTTTGCACTGAGGCTGCCGCCGTTGCCAGCAAGAAGAAAGCCGCACCGGAGAGGACTGAGCTGCCATATGACCTCAGGGTTTAGGGTGTGGGGTGTAGGGTTTATACCAGTCCAGATCTTTGTGTGTTCTTAGGGCTCGGGATTGTTGCTTCAATTAGGAGTTTGGATGTCTGGGTTGGCTAGAAAAGGGCGGCTGAAATTGTTGGACCAGGATGTCACCCTGACGCAGTTTTTGAAGTGCAGAACCCCTAAACCCTAAGCCCTAAGCCCTAAGCCCTAAACCCTAAACCCTAAACCTGACGGTTTAGAAGTAAGGGCTGAAGGGCGCATGGCTAACATCTGCGAATGTCTGAGGCATCCGCGGGCGGAAAACCCTGCAGAATCTTGAATCCCTTGACAGCACTCGACGCACAGTGCGAAAACTTGCTTCTACAGCTTCCCGCGAAGACGTCTGTCTCTCCACCGGACGTCTAAGCTCCGGGCACTATCAACAGGTACATGTTGTAGAGGAAGTAGCCTGAGGAAGCCATGCGCTTCAGATTGGGGCTGGGAGCAGCCGCCGAAACAGCCAATGCTGCGTAGTTGGATGGTCTGATCAATGTAAACCTGTCACCACTCAGGTTCTGGCTACACCACCTCAGCTCCTAACCCCTAAACCCTACACCCTGAATACGGTCTGATCAATGTAAACCTGTCACCACTCAGGTTCTGCCTACACCACCTCAGCCCTAAACCCTAAACCCTGAATACGAGCCAGCTTCACCTTGTAATTGAACCAAACGTTGCAGCCAGGACGCAGAAAGCCCCAATGAGGCCAAGGGTCAAATTCACCACCTGAGTGCAAAACCCAAATGTTAAACGAAAACCTGATGCTCTAGCCAGGTAACTGGTATAACTGCGCATAGGGGTAGTAGTGGGCTGAGTAGGCTGTGGGCGGGATTCCGCATGTTTGGGGGTACCGCAGGAATGGAACCCTTTGGGGAACTAGGGTTCGTCGGGCTGTGTCAGTCCAGGCCAACTGGTTTGGATTGCCTTTCACTGAGACCCAAGCGTACTGCATGATGAGGCGGAAAATCATAATGTACAGTGACTCGTCTCGCCCGCCCACTGCGAAGAGGACCTGGCAAGTGTAAGCATTCAACCCGACGAGTGAGCTTCATGTTCATTCATTGTGCTAAGTCATTAAGACCATCATACGAAGGAGCTGGAGTCTTTGCCTGTGCAAGTAGTCAAAACTTACCCCTTCATTGCAGGGTTGACAGGCGTCACTGCACCACGGGACACCATGCAATCAGTGCAGACCAAAATGCAAAACCCTGAGCCTGCCGAAGTCCTACATCCGAACTCATCTAGATGCTTTAGGTTTGAACCCCTAACCCTCTGCCAACTCTAAACTGATGGCTCGCTGTCTAGCATCCTAACCCCGGCAGCCTTGAAACCCTCAGCCAAGGACCTGCAAGGACCTGTGAGTGCGTGAGCCAAGGCACGTTGTAAAATGTGCATTGGGCTGCGAAATCCTTGCCTCAGTTGCTGCTGGCACCCTTACGCCCGAAATACTCTATTACGCATCCTCGCTCGAACACTAAGCATGTTTCGACACCCACTAAAAGCCTAAGCCCTGAACCCTGAAGTCGTAAGTACTGTGAAGCCAAACAACTTTGACGACTGAGTGAACCGTGGGTCTTTGACGAAGCTCACGATGGGTCTGGGAACAAGGATGCTTCGGATGACCGTGCTGTGAGCATGACAATGCGGACGATCTTACTGAGCCCACCCATATCCACCCATTCTCCGCGGCATGACGGGCGAGGGAAGAGTTCTGGGTTCATGGTTCTCTGATCCATGGCGCCGAAGCCGCTCAGCCCCACACTCCCGGCATGAAAAAGGCAGCAGAAGTGATTGCAGTGCGGCTCGTGACAGGCGAGCTGCCGGATTGCCAGGCATTCCAAAAACTTCTGCGGACGTCCTGCACCAAGCTTGGGCACATCGAATCCCTGAAATCCTATGCGCTGCATCCGAACCGAACCCCCCCCCCTTGAACAAAACGGCCTAAACCTCAAGGCTGCTTAGGAGTCATTTTCGTGTGGGTGTAGCCACTCTTGCACCATCTTCTCCAGCCAGTCAAGTTTGCCGGAAGTGAATATTTGTGTGCGGATGCTTCCCCAAGCGCGAAGGCGCACACACACACACACAAACACCATGCGTTCAACAACTTACCATGTCTGATCCAGAGGGGTTCCCAATGGTTTAGAGCTAAACCTGAAGAATGCCAACACCATTTTGAAGCCCTGGCTACTCGAAGTTTCATAGGGTTCATGGGTAGGCATTGTTTAGTAGGGGTAGACGTGCGCAATGCAGCCCATTTTGTGACACATTATTCGTAGAGTTTCTTTAAGCCTCCGCTTCGTACTGCAGTATTGCAGGATGCTCGGGTTGCTCATCAGCTGCGCGAGAGCCCGAAGCAATGGGACGCTTCACGGAGATGGCGTGCTCAGCGGTTTCTCTTGACCTACTTGCACACACGCCGCTAGCTTAGTGCCCCTGAATACGAGATTACAAATCTGCTTGTTGTCGGGCGCCGCGAACTTGTGCTTGTGCTTCCTTTGCCTGGCCTCTTCATAGCCCTTGGCTTCAAACTTTCGACCATTGCTCGTCTTGAAGATGAGATGTTGCGCCAAGTGCTGGAGACCCTGGACCTGCTCTGCTGCTAGGATGGCCTGGTCCTCATATCAACAGCCACCATATAAACCTGCTGGGTCCCGCGGATGCCGCCGCGCAACTCCATCTTGATCCTGTCTACGAGCCGTCCAGCCTTGGCCTTGATCCGCTTGACGCAAGCCTTTGCCGTCTCTTGTTTGCTTCTGTGGGCTGAGAAAACACCCAGCGAGCCTTTGCGGCAAGCACTGGCAACTTCCGTCTGTTCACCTCGGGCAGCTGACTGCATTTGTTCATGACGTCGAGGCAGTACGCCGAAGAGGTTTTCTTGGCCTCTGCGCAAAAGGGCGCTGTTTAGCTCTGTTTTGTCTCCCTGTGCCCCTGTTCCCTCTCGCGTATCCAATGGTGTGGAAGCTCGAGCGGTTCAGTGTTGGCCTTGAGTTGTGTCTCTGTCTGGTCAACGCTCAACACATCCTTTGCGAAAAGACACTCCGCGGTCTCGCCTCTCACTACTGCGTGCGTCGTCAAGTCGAGGCATTTGGCTCGGTCTGGCACCTTCTCAAGAAGATCCTGTACTCGTTTGTTGGCAGCAAGTGAAACTCGGGGGCTGAGTCCATCAGGGCGGTTCCGAACTCGAAACCGCAAGACGTGTTCATGTAGTCCCTAAACCCTAAACTCTAGCATGCTTCACCGAATCAAGCCCTGTAACCCCCTGTTTAAAGGCATCTAAAGCCTCACCTCTTGACCCTGCCATCGCCTGCACGCCGAAGGAGGACCAAATCCCCACTTCCTGCCGCCCCTCGGACAGGACGCGGTCTCGGTGCTTCTGCACCTGGGTTGAAGGCTAATGGCTCGAATGTTGCCGAGATTGGAGGTCAAGGATGTAGACTGCGCAAAGACAAAGAGGGTCCCTTTTGGAGGTCTACTCTATTTTGGGATGCTCCCCCTTCATATTAGCAGTCCTGAGTAGGGATGATAATAGGGGGTACTATAATCCCTATTAAGGACTCTTAGTATACAGGTGAACATCCCAAACTCTATTTCCTGCACCCTAAACCCCAGACCCTAAATCCTAATGCTCCCTAGATGCCACCTTTGCGGTCAGGCTTAGGACTACGGGACTTAAGCTTTGGGTTTTAACCGGCTTTGCAGACCGCTGGTCTTTAGGTGGCTCGGAAGAGGCTCAGCGTCTTCGGCTTGGGAATGTCATGAAATATGTGCGAAGCTCCGAATAGGAGAAGAGTCTTTAGCTTTCGACGTGGGCGCTCGGGCCACCTCTGCCCGGGCCATCTCGACCTGGCCAACGGCACCAGAGAAGGAATCCCAATTCCTCATTACATCTGGTTCAGGGTCAGACCATACAGCTTAAATATAAGGGCCTCAACAACTGCAATTTTTTGGGTTGATATAATGGTATACTTATCTAGGGAACCATACCATTCGCAGCTTTCCGACTCCCAAGACCAAAGGTCTTCATGGCATGCAAGGAATAGGCTTACCAAGCATCGGCTGCGTGTCGCACCAAACTGTGAACACAGAAGCCCTCAATGGACTTCTATGACCTGCACCCCCGCAACTCCCCTTTAATAAAGGGGACTTATATACCCTACTAGCATGGTTAACGGGTAGTCTTGGGGATTGCTGGTAATCCCGGCCCGAAACCCTGCACGGTGCGTCCCGCCTGCCCGACAAGCAAACTTCAGGCTGCTTGAGGGTTCAAGGTCTGGGATTCAGGGTTCCGGGTGCCCAGTCGCATACGCAAGGCTCGAACGCCAATACTGCAAACCCGTACGCTGAGCTTCTTAGGGCTTTCGGTGTGGATAGGAATTTGAGGCCCCTTTTTTCGATCTCCTCATGGCCGCATCAGGTCTTCGTGGACAGCTTCCGCGCTGCGGCACGCGCCGCGTCGCGGATGGCCTCCGACGCGCGAAGTTTCGCACGCCGCAGGAACCTCGGGGGCTTCGGGAAGCTGGGCTTTGTGTTTGTCTCGCTTGTGGAAACTTGAGCTTGGGTTACTTGATGAAAGGGTCAGCTTCTAGGCTTGTGTTTCTGATGCGTGTAGCCAGCTGAATGAAGAAAAGACTCGAGACCACGCGGGCAGCAACCAGCTGAATACCAGGTGGGTCAACACTGTGCACAGTGCCGTCACTTGTGGCTGGGCAATGTCATGCAGGGTGCTTCGAAGTTCGCGCGGTTGCTGAGGATCGGATCAGAGATGAAATATGCAAAAAACCCACACTGCGAACTTGCAAACGCCCAGCTTTTTTGAAGTTGGCGACTCAACCGAAGCCTGCTACTGTATCTTGCCTGCGCCCGCTTACCCTGAACTTCAAAAAGTACATCCCTGCCGCCTCGAAACAAAACCTTGAAGCCAGGTGGGTTCAGAAAACCTTGCTGTTTGACGTCTGGAATATCGGGGTTTTCAACTGGGAGGTGAAGGTCTCCTCCCCCCCCCACCCCCCAACCCATGCTGACAATACCAGCGCAGGAGCTCAGCACGCTCGATGTAGCCGGCCTGGGTTTAGGGTTTAGGGTTTAGGGTTTAGGGTTTAGGGTTTAGGGTTTAGAGTTTAGGGTTTAGGGGTACAGTTAACAATGCCCCCAAAATAGCTCGGAAGGGGTGCAAGCCCGCCTTCAGCTCCCTGAACGAACCAAAGCCTTTACCCGACCTGACCTGCTCCCAGGATGCCGGAAATTAACATGTGCTCCCTCCATGGGAGGATTTTTGGGGTTTAGGGTTTAGGGTTTAGGGTTTAGGGTTTAGGGTTTAGGGTACCGGGATCGAGTTCAGGGAGGGTTCTGACCTGCAGGCATGATGAGGCTGAACCCCAGGGCACTTGATGGTGGAGCTTGCTTGAACCGAACAAGAAAAGAGGAGACATGAATGATGCCTGAAGGCGCTGCCCAGAGAAGGGGTACATGGAGGAGCCCACCCACCTGAGTTTGTCCCAGACAAGCCCCAAACCCCAACCCTCAAACCTTCAGACCTTCGGACCCTGAAGCTTCGAGCCACAAGGCCTGTGGGTCGCGGCCCAGGTCCTCGAGCCCGGCCTCTTTCTGGTGTTGCTGCCAATCCTCAACGCAGGGGGCGGTGGGGAATGTTTGTGCGGCTGTAGAAGCTGAAAAGGTCCAGGGACAGTTCAGAGCTGAGGAGTTTAGGATGTTGGAGGTTTGGATTTGTCCAATGGCTTTGGGGTTTTGGGCTTCAGCCCGTAGGCTTCACTACTAACATATGCACACAATCTCAGCAAGGCCTGAAAGGGTTGTTGGGGCTTCTATGGCCTGAGGCTTATGGCTTGTGTCTTGGTCTTGGTGATGTGTCGAAGGTACTCAGGGCTAGAACCAGAAACCCACAACCCAAAAGGTAAGCGTCAGCCTGAGCCTGAACAGCACTCAAGTCGCAAGTTCGGTGGGCAAACCTGGGGTTAAAGACCCGCTGAAGATGAAAAGCGGACGTTGACCTCAGGACGATTGATATAGACCCCCTACATTCTAGTTCTGCGCCTTCGGACTTCAAATCACTCCAGGAGGGGTTTGGTGTGGAGCTGCGGTTTAGGGTTTAGGGTTCAAGTGTAGGGCTGTCGGCTATCCACTAACTTTGGAAATCTTTTGGGGAGTCTCTTGGCAATCACAAAACAAGCTGATATTACAAGCTGCACTGAGCTTGGTCTGGGGCTCAAAAGCCCTGCGCCGTCAACCTGAAACGCGCCCTCCCATGTACCCCAAACCCTGAACCCTAAACAGTCCAGCTCAGACTTCTCCATGGTGTTGAGAACCTCCAGGGATACGCAGGCGTGAGGGTCTAGGGTTTAGGGGCTTGAGGCTGCGAACTTCAGGGCCTGCAACATTGGCCACACTCCTAAGTCCATCAAAACCCTAAACCCTAAACCCTAAACCCTAAACCCTAAACCCTAAACGCCTCTGCAAGTCGGGCCTTGTCCTTCCCCGACCGGAGCAGATTGTCCAAGGCAGCGAACTTCCCGCCCAGCTTGGCCGACTGACGCCTTCTTGTCTAAGGGTTTAGGGTTCAGGGTTCAGGGTTTGGGGTTTCAGGGTCCAAGGCTGCGGCTGAAGGTTTTTTGCAGTGGTTTTGTTTACATTGCAACACGGACACAAATTCGAAGTCGCCACCTTGGAACCGGAGCGGCAGATTCCCAAAACCCGAAACCACCCTAAGCCCTAAACCCAAAACCCAAAACCGTAAACCTGATCCCCCTCCCCCACCCCCACTCCGACTTGGCAGCCTCTTCTGGGACAGCAGGAACTGTCGCTCCGCTGCGGAGCCCAAGACGAGCTCCCGATTCACAGTAAGCGTCTCGCCGGCAAACTTCACCGACTCCTGAACCTGCACGGTCCTCGTAGGGGGGCGGGGCTTTGGGGCATCCAGGTTGGAATTGTCGAATTCTTTGCGACTTTCAGAGCTTCCTCCAGGGATTCCAGGGGTCTCAAGGCCATTGTGCCCCAGAGAGGAAGTTGGGACATCTTTCGAAGGTTTGAGTAGGCTCCAGAGGGAGCTTCTCAGGCTTCAATGCTGAAACTTTCAAGCCCCATGTCGCAAAAATCGGCACAAAACCCACAATCCATCTCTTTGAGCTGCATTTCCGCAAAGCCCCCAAGCCTGAAGGATTCGGGTTTCGGGTTTAGGGTTGCAGGGTTTTAGGCTTTGGGGGCCATCCCTCAACATTCGGAGTCCCAAGTCGTGGGCTTCGGGTGCCCACAGCATCACATGCTCTGACCACACCCAGTCGTCGGTCCGGGACACCCTCCCTAAGATGTGTGAGATTGCTTGAGAGAGAGGGGGAAAGAGAGAGAGAGAGAGAGAGAGAGAGAGAAGGAACAACAACTAACAAAAAGACACACCCCGGAAGGTCGGTCAAAGAACCCGGCCGGAGCTGTGCAGACTTGACGGGAAACCTTCTAGCATGGTCATATCATATACTCGAACATAGTTTGTTGTAATGTACTAGATAACAACAAACTATAGTATGACATAGTATGACAAAGCCCATGTGCGCTCCAGCGCCATCGCCTCGGAGACTACACTTGCGTGTCATAAACATCCCTAGATTGCCCCTATAAGGAAGAACATCTTACATTATTGGGTGGGGCTCTTCAGCAAATTGCAGTATTCGACGTATCCCCATGAGCCTTCAAAGCCTTCAAAGCCAGAGCGCGCGCCTCATCTTGGGGAGTCCCGAGCTCTGGCTCTGAGCGGAAAGCTCCTCTTTCGTCCAACGGACCTGGAGTTCGAGCTTCAGTAGGGTTTGGAGGGAGGCTTAGAGTGTTAGATTTTAGTGTGTGTCTCTGTGTCTGTGTCTGTGTCTGTTGTTTGTGGGCGGAAGGACAGTGAGACTCTAGTGTGTGGTGTATACAGTGTCTGCGGGCTTGGGGAGGGCTTGGGTGTTTGGGTACCTTGAAATCAAGGTTCGGGGTCTGAACCATAAATCCGAGAACAAACAGACCAAACCCTATAAGCACTTTAACATATATACTTCACCGCAACCACACTGGAGCTGAGGCGCTTTGCGCTTCACCTCGGCCGTGGAGGGCACAGCTCCTGCCGAAAGGTTGTTGAGTTTGACCTGGGCGGCGTCACTCAGGGTTCAAAAAAACCTTCTTACAGCTGCTGTTTCACAAGAGTCAGAAACAACTAAGCAGCAAAGACAAACTTAAGCAACCTCCTTACCATAATGGGGCGGCGGGCGAGGGAAGGTGCAGTCCAATAGCTTCAGTTTTCGCGTATCCTCGGGAAACCCATCTCTCGAGATTACGCCAAGCGACCGGCATCCACCACAGGACCAGCAGTGTTTAGTGTTCAGGGTTTAGGGTTCAGTCCATTTCAGGCCGTAAGATGAGTCTACTGTCACAACACAAATAAGTAGCCCACAAAAGTATGCGAAAACTAGGCCCTCCGGCATGAGCCGAAGCTTCTAAATTCTGTCTGATGTGAATGTGTGTCTTTCGGTGAGGGCTCGGGTCCCCAACAACCTTCTTTGCAGGCCAAAGACTACCTCAGCCAGGACGTCGGACTTGCTGACGCTAGGCGCCGGCCGTACCACGCTTGAGGTTGTCGTTCCAGCCTCTGCACGCGACCTCTTCTTTAGGTCACGAACCGATAGATGCTCGTCCGCATCTTTCACCTGGCCAGGCGGCATGTGAAATCTGGTGCGTGCTACATGTCGGACCCTCAACCCAGAAAGCTGTAGAGACTGGCTTGCAAAGAAGATGCTCGATATGTTGTTGTAAAAGGACAGCTAAAACTTTGACTGCTTTCGGCTTGCCTGGCCATACTTCGCTATCTGCGCGACGACGGCCAAGCAGTTTTGCGCAGGAACGCTTTTGGCCTCGAAAGCAAGGGAACCCCGCACCAGTGCCGCTACTCCCCTCCCCCTCCCCCCTCGCCCACTTGAATTGCACATTGCGCGGCTACTACGACGAGCACTACCGCTGCCATTTCTGCAACCAGTCTTCTTGTCGACCCCTTCTGTGGACTTCTCTCTAGCGGAAATGCCTGCTTCATTGAACCGTGCCCCGAACCCCAAGCCACAAACTCAAATTAACCCTGAGAAGCCCTGAGCCCCAAGGCCCAAATCCTTCAACCCCCTCGAAGCCTCAAAACACTGCACCCCAAAGAACCTTAAACCCAGACCCGCGCTTACGCCTACTGCGACCACTACCCCAACCACCAGTACTGCTACTGCTAGTACTACTGCTGCTGCTGCTCCTTCCTACTACGACGACGACCACCACTACTACTGCTGCTGCTGCTCCTCCTACTACTACTACTACTACTACTACTACTACTACGACTACTACGACTACTACGACTACTACGACTACTACGACTACTACGACTACTACGACTACTACGACTACTACGACTACTACGACTACTACGACTACTACGACTACTACGACTACTACCACTACCACTACAACTACTACAACATCTACATCATGATGGTTGCTACATTCATGTCCAAAAACCCCGCAATACCCGAAGCCGAAAAAGCCGAACTTAAAGCCCTGGATCCTGAAGCCCTGCACCCCTACACAAACCTACTACCTACGCTGCCTACGCTTCCTGCCTTCGGGCGCGTTGGCTGTGGGAGGGTCACATGAGGGCGCCGCGGCCACTTTTTCGACTCCTGGGCCTCCTTGAAGAATGAAAACGACGGTGCTTAAGGTTATTGGCTGCCATGGTCCAGGGATATATGAATAGTAGAATGCTAAGGTTTTGGGTTGATGTGAGTTTAGGGTGTAAGTTGGGGATTCGAGGTCATAACGGATTTGAGTGACTTTAGTGTTGACCTTCCCAGCATAAGCTCGACCTCTCCCTGTAAACCTACACCCTGAGTCTATGCGCACTGGAAGTACTATTTGCTTAAGAACCCCCCGAAATCCCCCGAAGAAAACAATCCCTAAATTGCCTTTATAAGGAAGAATGCTCTTTGTTTTTTGAGGCTTCTTAAGCAAATAGTAGGGGAAGCACACGCTCCTGCTGCTGCATCTCGGCCCAAGTCTGATCGGCACGCTGACTGCGTGTGCAGCCGCGCTGTGCGTCCCCATGATCGACTCGCCGCCGCTTCGGCGCCGGCTCCTCCTCTGGGTCAGGGAAGGGTGGGCTGTGTCAAGCTGCTTATGTTGTGATAGGTGTGCTCATCAAAGTTTACGGTTTTTGGCTAGTTTTTGAAAAACAACATCTCCGACGTAATAGTGGATTGTTTATCTTTTGCGCTGTCCTCGTTTTACGTGCTATCTCTGCACTGAAAAAGACAATTTCAGTTGACTACCTGGTGTTCAAGTTGCCACCTTGCCAAACGAAAGATCAGGTAAGAAGAGGCAAGGGCAAAACTAAGTACACAGCTCTCCGAATTACGATATCGCGGCCAGAACCAAGAACCAAGACACCAAAGAGCACAAGTTCTGGAATCTTGGTAGCGGAGGCAATATTGAAAGATTGCGTGATTTTTCTGCGCATACACATGGTGCCGGCAGCGATCTCACTTGCCTGAAGGTCTTA
Organism: Symbiodinium natans; assembly: GCA_905221605.1. Lineage (NCBI taxonomy): Eukaryota > Dinophyceae > Suessiales > Symbiodiniaceae > Symbiodinium > Symbiodinium natans. The sequence continues at coordinate 802,331 of CAJNDS010001236.1, read as the reverse complement.
GGATTTTTAAGCATGCTACTAAATAACATACCCAGTCCGTTGCGCATGGTACGAGTAGGACTCATCTTGGACCGATGGCTTTGGAGTTTGAGCTTCATAGTTTGCATTCAAGGCACCCGTTTTAGGGTTTAGGGTTTAGGGTGATGGAGTTGTGGGGGCAGATGTGCTGTGGCGACGAGCGTTTCCTGGCTGATGTGTCTGTGTCGACCCTTTGCTTTGTAGAGTTTGTGAGGTCAGATGGTGGGGCTTCGTGAATACTTGTCATCTCATTGGATTGCCTTCTTTGGATTGACATGGCTTCTTTTCCTGACCCTGAACACCCGGAATCCTGAGACTTGGTTTGCAAATCTGAATTCCCTCAAGAGCCAAATAGGTGTATGAGATCAGCCAGCAACCGCTCAACCCCAAACCCCATATAACTCATCCTGGAACCGTCAAAGCCAACAGTCGCGCAAATCCGAAACACCTGCAATCCTCAGCCCTAAACCCTAAACCCCCTCGTTCATTAGACACCCCAAAGGCGACCGCTGGCTCCTTCGCCTCATAGTCGAGGTCCTCAGGCGGCGTGCGGGCAACACGGCCCCTTTGCCCCCCAATGCAAAGGCCAATGTTTCTTCGGCCATAAACACCACGCCTTGAGTTGGTGCTTGTGTTAATTCCTCCGCGACGCTAAGCAAAACAACTCAAATCTCAGGCAACCACTCCTTGGGTTTCTTGCAGGATTGGGGATCTGGGTTAAGGTCAAGCACACTGAGGTTGACGGCTTCGGTTCAGAAGCCCTTACACACCAAGCCCATGGTCCCAACCCTAAACCCTAAACCCTGACCCTGAACCCTAAACCCTAAACCCTAAGTACCACGGAGCTGCAGTCCTCAGGGTCGGAATCCGGGAAGACGGCCGTTGCCAGGGTCACCATCAGCGGCACTTGCGCGAGAAAGTTGGTAGCGTTCTAGTAGATCGGGGCGTTGTTTGGGAGTTGAGGGCAGCCCACAGCCCAAACCTAGGTGCTGCATGACTTCACCCTAGAACAAAACCCCCAAGCATGCATGGACCCGCCTGAAGAGATTTTTTGCGTAGCAACGTTGCATAGGGGTTGCCGTCCAGGGTGTGCCAAAGTCGTTCAGCTGTCTCCGCCCCACATGTTGCAGAAGGACACTGTGCATGAGAGCCGAAGCAGATGGCTGCGTCCTTCAGCCCCGAGAAGCCCTAGAGCACCCCTCTCTACAAGCCCTCTCCCCCACCCCCCCCCCCCCCCCCCCCCCGCTCCCCAAGAACAAAGAAAAAGACGAAAACCCCTAAAGCGTCTGCAATCCCGAAGCTCCACATCCCAAAACCTCCTTTATGCTCAAGGTGAACACCCTGAGCGGGAATCGACCATGAAGGGCCTTTGTATTTCAGCATCTACCCGTGGTTCTTAGGATGGAATGAGGGAATTAGGGCCCTATTTATACCCTTTAAGGGAGTATATAGGGTACCTCGGTCCCTCAGTCCCTGCTCAGAACCAGCCAGTCTAGGGAAAAGGAATCCCTGGCCGTTTTGCACAGCGATCCCCGAAATTATCTCCAGCGCTGCGCTGCGCCGAGACTCCAACCTTAAACCTCGTCTTGGACTCCCGAATCCTCGGGTTCTCAAAAGTTTTGTAGGGTTTGGGATTGAGGGTCTGGGGTTTCGGGTTTAGACCTGTTCAATGGCAAGCTACGAGGATTTCCTGCAACCGGAACCCTCTAATCTCCACGGAGCTCCACGGCGTACCTTGTCGTACGCCCTCTTGCAGTCATCGTCGCTGCATCCGAAGAGGCCTGTGGAAGGAAAAGTGCCCATCTGCCCAGATCCTCAATCAGAAACCCTTCCGTAGCCTCTCACCGAACCTGAGCTGAACCCCCCTTCTGGGACAAGAGAGGATTTACCTACTTAAGCTTAGATGTTGCCAATGATTGCTGGCGATCTGCTGGCGACTGGTACGGAAGCAGATGTTGCATGATGCAGACATGCTGCCTTCAAAGCACAAGCCCGGGTGCCCCTAAGCAAGCAAGCCATCAATCCCGTTTAGTTCAGGGCTTTGGCAAGGTGATCGGGTTTTGAAAGGTCTGGCGTGAGGGTCTAAAAACTGAACCCATCCCAAACGGGCACCTGACTGGCTGTAGTAAGCTGCCTCAGCTTTCCTCGGGCTGCCAGGGATTGGCTGCAGTTTCAGTGCTTTCAGGGTGTTGGGGAGCCGGTCGGTCGCCAAAGCATCCCCCAAACGCTAAAGACGCGAAAGACCCCAGAGCCTGAAGCCCTACATCGGTGAAGCCTGAAAGTACTTCTTGTAGGACCCAAGGAATTTCTGGAAGCTCAGAAACCCTAAGCCCTAAATGTAAACCCTAAACCCGAAAGCACCGACCACAGCTTGGGGCCTCGGGGGCCGTGTCGGCATCTGGAGAGGTGAGCCATTGCTTGGAGGCTCTTTAACCCTAAACCCTAAACCCTAAACCCGGTGTTTTTCGAGGTTTCAGGGTATCCGCAGCTGCCGCCGCTTCGCGGCGTTTAGAATGCCCCACCCAAGGCTTCGATTCCCTGAATTTGCACCCTAAACCCTAAACCCTGAACCCTAAACCCTAAACCCTAAACCCTAAGCCCTGAGCCCCTTGCATTTCCGAGGACTCCGGGTCCAAAAGTTGGGATGTTCTCCCTTATACTGACAGTCCTTAGTAGGGGTTACAGTACCCTCTATTGTAATCCCTATTCAGGACTGTTAGCATAAGGGGTAAGGGGGAACATCCCAACCTAAAAGTTTGCAGTTTCGAGCGTTTGCGGTTTAGAGTTCCTAAGCCGAAGCTCGCAACCTCTCGCACCCCAAAGCCCCCAACCCCAAACCCTAAACCCTAAACCCTAAACCCTAAACCCCATCCGCTAGAAAAGGCTGAGCCGCTGCAATTCTGTCATCGCCTGCTGTCCAAGTTCGCGGCTGTCGATGACCTCTGCTTGCTGCAGCATGGTGCTGTACCTTGGTTTGCGGTCTAACCCGGGAGCCATTGCTGTGTCTCTACTAATAGATATAGGGCATTTCTGTGAACCGCGGCTGATCTCCAATTTGTCATCCTCTGGAGTTGGATACGTATAGGGATTCTGCTACCTCAGTCAGGGTCGAATAATGGTTACCTTCCATGGACACTATATACTGCCTGGGAAATGAGTAGGGATCTTGGTTGCGGAGTTGGCATCTGGGCACTGGCTTCGGAACTTCTTCTGGCACTTCTTGTGCGTGTCTTTCGGTGAATCTGGGTTGGTCTCACAAACGCCTCAAAGCCCCCCCCCCGATGGTTGAAACAGCGCAAACCCCGCAAGCCCGCAAATCCTGCAAACCAGCCCGCACGTCACATAGCACGGAAGAGTCCAAGCCCCCCCCCCCCCCCCCCCCCCCCCCCAAACCCTCCGGCCAGCTGAAGCCGTCGCAAGCCTGCCTAAACCCTCATCAAGCTTCAGCACTTCAGGTTTTCGGAGTTAGAGTTGAGGTGAGGGTTTCGAACTCGAATTTCAGATTTTAGGGTTTTACAAGGGATGTCAGGGTCTGGGGTTCGAACAACTGGTTTGGAGTCTTTGTAGGGTTTAGGGAGGTTCGGGAGTTTGGGGTTGAGGGTTTTGCGGTTTTGCGGGCTTAAGTGTTAGTGTCTAACCATGAGGCTTAACTCTCACTTAGGTTAGGTTTCCAGGGATTGCGCCCCTAAACCTAAGCCCTCGCTGCCCATTCCCCGCGTGCTGTCCCAGTCTCGATTCTTCTGCGACGCTATCCTTGGATGCTTTTGCGGGTCTCCGGCTTCGGTGGGATAGGGCGCTGTGCCCACCGCAAAGTTGAAGAGACAAACCTATCCTGAACATTAAAATGTTGAGAGGCCGGCTTGGCACCACATCTACAATGCCACGGGGCCTTGGCCGGAACCCGAAGCTCAGCCAAACCGAAAATCCTGACAAATGCCGAACAAACTCCCACTCGTGTCGCCCCCCCCCTCTGCGCCCAGTAGCCACTGGAAGTCCACCCGCGAAGGCAGCGATCAGAAGGCCGAAGACCCAGAAAGAGACCAGCACGGGTCGGTTCACAACGATGCCCTGAAGGTCTAAGGTTTTGATTGGGGCTGCGGGCGGCTAAACCTGTAATCGCAGGCTGGGGGACAGGTTTCACACGTAATTAAGCTATGTTTGAACCCATGAGAGCTCGGGCTTAAGGGGTTCAACATCGGAGAAGTGCTATGTTCCGCCATTTGATGCATGGGTAGATGGAATCCTTACTTAAGGTACTTGTAACCTAAAACTACTCGACCCTCAAGTAGGTCTTAAATTCAAGGAACAGGGAACGCCTCAGCGCCGTGGGGCTTCGGGGCTCTGCCGCCGACTCAAAGAGGTTTCCAGGCACAATGTGGGGTTTTGGATTGAGCTGTGTTGGTCTGGGCGGAGGTGCTTTCTGAAGACCATGGCGGTTCTCTATTTCCCCTTATTTCCCCTTGTAGGCCAACTTTTTTCATGAACAAGAGACCCTTGTAAGGGTCTGGGCTTTCGGGAGCCCATATGCTAACCCCCCAAAACACCGGGATTACGCGACACGCGAATTTTAAAGGTGCATGGCGGCGGTGTTCAGCGCTGAACGTTGGAGGGTTTAGCTTTTCGATCCACCGACGACAACACCGAGGAGAAGAAGATGAAGAAGAAGAAGAAGAAGAATAATAATAAGAAGAAGAAGCAGAAGAAGAAGAAGAAGAAGAAGAAGAAGAAGAAGAAGAAGAAGAAGAAGAAGAAGAAGAAGAAGAAGAAGAAGAAGAAGAAGAAGAAGAAGAAGAAGAAGAAGAAGAAGAAACCAGCACCACCAAGAAGAAGAGGAAGGCCAATGTTTAGCCACGTACCGTGTGCCGGTGTCATATTTTGTGCCTGTCGTGCAATGTCTTGCTGGCCAAAGGTTGCGGTGCGTGCCGGGAACACGCCTTGGACGCAAAAAAGTTTGCAATGCCAGATTTGGAACCAGGTCTGCATCACATGCGGGCACGAACATGGGGTCAAGCGCTACGTGGTCACGGCTGCCAGATAGCCAAGCCAACAACGCTCGCAAAGCACAACAAACCTGAACCAGAAACCAAGATCCAAGCCCAGCCACCAGAAAACAAACTCAGATCTTCTTGAAGAATATTACTGAGACGACTCCGACACCCGAATTGCGCACAGCTGTTGGTGAGAGCCCTGTTTTGTTTCCTTTTCTGGTCCCCCACATTGCAGTTGGTCATAGCACATGGTAGAGGGCCGTAAGTCTCACGAATTATTTGCGTATGAGCTGGCTGCTGGCCTCCACGAAAATCCAGTGCTAGAGTTATACTGAAGGAAATGCAACTAGTAAGGTTAGGGGTCTACAGGGTTTCCATGGTTTGTAGGGTTTACAGGGTTTCCGTCCTGCGCTTGCTCCGAGGCTCGCCCTATGTTCAGCAGCCGTGGGGCAACACCAACTCGTACGGCTCGAAGTGTGCCGAGTATTGGGTTTGTCTGAGGCTACAGGTGCAAATCTGCGAGCGAGTGTAACCCTACGGTGATGATGGTTAGTAACGTTAGTATCCGTCAGCATAGGCAAACATCCGAAGCGCTGAACCTCAAAGCGCAACCACATCACCACATCGTGGCCGACGCCTTGGCAGTGGCCACGGCAATGGCGGGGACATCCATGTTCCTGATTTCGCTTGGAGGCCCTAAAACCCTAACCCCTAAACCCTAAACCCTAAACCCCAAACCCTAAACCGTCTCTTACACTGTCTTTTTGCAGCTGAGTAGACTGTGTTTTCCAGGTGACATGCGCGACCGGCTGTGAGGTTTGCGTGTGCGTTGCTGGACACATCTCCCAATCCCCCCGACCCGACACGCCAGTAACAAAAGTGAGTTTGTGAGTCCTCTTCTTTCCCTCACTTCTTATAGTTGTAGTCGCTAAGTTAACTCCTCATAAAACTATCTTGTGAAGTTCTTACATCTTTTCTTTTCCCGCGAATGCATGATTTAATTTTCTCAGATTTAGAACTTCGATTTTTTGCATTCACTTCATTTTGCGTGCCCAATTAATTTAAATTATTTGCGCGCCCGTCACAAAGAATAAAGAAGAGTAGTATGAAGTCCAAGAAAAGTGAGCGTTCCCCTCCCAGGTTCCAAACCCTGCTAAATCCTAAAGCCTGAACCCTAAAGACCAGAAAGCCTACAACCCTGAAGCCGAGAAAGCTAAGCACATTCTTGAAACACCCGAGGAAAAAACACAACAACTTCTAACACCAAAACCCAAATCCCACAACCCCACCGCCACACCACCGGGGGTAGGAGGGGAGCGGGAGCGACGCGCCCGGATCATGCGTGCATGCGGCCATTTTGCTGGCCAGAAGCTTCACAGCTATCTGCTAAAGACAGCCTTTCAGGCCGCGTTGCCCGACAAGTTGGCCAACGACTCTCATCCCGGAACCGCCGTCATTGCAACGCCAGGGTTCACCCACTTCTGTAACATCTCCAACTTCTCCTCACGGCCTGGGCTAGGTCCAAATAGAGTTTCGAGGCTTAGGTGGAAGGCGTACTGATTTTAGCGATGAGCAGCCTGTAGGGGTCCACAGACACAAGCTTATCGAGTGCAATCTGTGGCGGGGTGAAATGTTTGGCTCAATCTGACATTGCTCAGACGTAAAATGTTCGATGCGACGGTCGAAACGATGCACCAACTTGCCAAGGTCTGTAAGACAGAGCACAAGTATAAACCATATTTTAGCTTTTGCAACGAAGCATACTACTTTGATCATTTCCCATCATGAGATAAAATGGCGCTCCAGGGATACTCCATGGGTTGCGGTGTTGGGATATCCGGGGGTGGGTGCTCTTGAAAGTCTCTGCAAGGGACGGAAGCACTCCAGGGATAGCCACGACAAACCCCAAAGCCTTGTGTGGACCTGGCACCACTTGGTCACCAGCCCCCCGAACCTGAAGTCCTCAGTCCTCAGTCCCTTACTCCCTC
>CAJNDS010001236.1:770337-792837 GCA_905221605.1 Symbiodinium natans | reverse complement strand
CCAAAGCTAAGTTTTGCAGTATGATTCGAAGACAGAGCCCCTGAGGCTGGACAGTTTATGACAGCTAAGAGTCCGGCAGGGGGCTTCAGGTTCAGGGACCCTGAGCCCAAAACCAACTCTAGGGAATTTTTTCGGGGGGGAGGCTCCATGCTTTTTGAGGCTTGGGCCGAGGCAGATGAAGAGATCCGAAGAAATCTTGAAACAATTTTCAAAAACGACTTGGATTTCCAGATGTCGGACTCATGACGTAGTGTTTTGGACGCCCAAGTCGCCAACCCAAAAGCCTCGAAGCCCTCGAAGCGAAGTTAAGGGTTTGGCTGTGCGTAAAATTTTCGATGTGACGCGGTCTTTGGAACTTGGGGTCTTAGGGTCTTGGGCCATCATATGCCAAAAATGTCGGAAACCATGATTCCTTCATGTGTTGTGGGTGCGGAATGTGCGGAATGTGCGGAAGGCGCATGCGTGATTTCTGCTTTGCCCTCTTCATAAAGCAGGCAAGAGGCATTGCGCCAGAAGATTTCGGACGCCGCCTGGTAAACCGCGTTGTCGTACGGATCCTGCGTCAATGCAGCAACTCATGTATCTGTCGGAGTTAGGGTTTTGGGTGAGGGATGTTATTGCTCGGGATTTGTTGGCATACGAACTGCAGCGAAATCTCGCCATGGCATCATTGGTTTACTTACGTGTTCCAAAATTATAGGCTCAGCTTTCATTCGTGGGTGTATGGAAGTAAGCGGGCAGGCTCAGGTGTCATTTAGACTTGGGCTGCTTCTAAGCCGGGCAAGCGCCAGAAGCAGAAGAATTCGTACACCCTTAAAGCTTCAGAAGGTTGAGGGGTTTCGAGGGGTTTCAAGGTTGCACAGGAGAGAGAAGATTCGTGAAGGATGGAGGATATGAGGTTGAAGAGGCTTTAGGGCTGAGTTTGGCCTTGTGATTTTCATTGGGGACCTCCGGGTTAGGCCCGGATCCTGCAATTGCTTGAAGCTTTACACTCCCCAAGCCGCACCCTTTTCCTGAACCCTTGTCAACCTTCAGCCCTGTGAACGTCAAAGCTCCAACCCTATGCCCAACAAACAAACAGCAACTTCGCATCGCGGGATCCAGCCTCATGGCCGCTGAGTGCATTCGCCAGCTGCATGGGATCCTGAACCGAAAGCCTACAACTCTAAGGGGTCTTCACCTAGCCAACAACTGAAATCACTACACCCTACTGCAAACCACTAATTGTTACACGCAGGCCACGCGCTTGACTTGAAAAAACCACAAAGGCCACGAAGCCCTGATACTTCTCTTGTCAAGGTGTTGGACCAAGCGCCCGCCTGGTGCTCAACGCCTTTTCGCATGTTCACAAACCTGCGAGGCACACCTAAACCCTAAACCCTAAACCCCTTGTTTTTTTCGCTCGTTCTTAGGAGACCAAGGGAGACTTGAGGCCCCAATGTGAGGTCGAAGGATTGTGTGCCGTGAGAGGGTTTAACAGCAGTGGTTTCGCAAAGCCTTGGATGACAGAGAGAGAGAGAGAGACGATATGCATATATAAATATGTATACATACACTTAAGTAGATAATCTAGATATAGATGTACATATCATACCAGCTAAACAAAAAACATGTATACACAGACACCGCGCGAGCCACTGAGAGAACTCCTCATGATCCCAGGCCCTCCCTGCCAGACTGAGGTTCAAGTTAGAGTGCTCTTCAGTGGGATACTGCACCTTTCGTGCTTCTCACAAGGCCTAGCTTAGTGGGCGAGCTAGTCGCGAAGCAAGTAAGCCCTCGTCTCTGTGAACTTCCTGGGTGTGGAACTAAATGCGGCCACAGAAGCTCGATGGGCAAGCACTTCCCACCAAACATTGCCTTAGCCAGCTTCTGCTGCGTTTGTCACCCGTTCAAGCCTTAGCCCTGAACTTCCTAAGTGAAAAAGACATGGGAGAAACCCGAATCTATCCCTTCCAGTGGGACTGTCAAGGGTTTGGGTTTGGGCGGTTCGGGGTTCTGGGTTCAGGTCCCAGATTTGAAAGCTTTCAGGCTTGTGGCGCTTTTTTTGTCTCTCTCAGACATGTGGCAGCCGTGTTGCATGGAAGAGGCACACGGAAAGCTCGAAATGCTCCATAAGCCCGATGAAGGCAAAGCCGTGCAGCCTCCAATGCTTGGAGGTTCGGACTTGAAGGGGCGGGAACGCTTTCTACAGCAATTCGACAAATATCATGTGGGCTTCAAGGTCCTACTCCCTCAGCGTGACTTCAACACTTAATCCCACAACCCTTGAACCCCAGAACCGACCAAACCCTAAACCCTAAACCCTAAACCCTAAACCCTAATTAAACCCTGAAACTAAACCCGAAGCCCATACACTCCCAAGCTTAAGCCGCAGAGGGGTTAAACGGGCTCGTTTCGGAGTCCAGCCTCTGCAAAGCCTTCGGCAGGTCCTCCTCGGCGCTGCGCACGCACTCCTGGCAATAGTAGGAGCTGCCTCGGCCCGTGCGGTTTAGTATCGGGGCCTTAATCATGAGAACCGGGTTTTTGGGGGGTTTGCTTTATATAATTATGTAGGGACTATACGGGAATACCATATACTATTAGTAATTGTTCCGAGCCCTATATTAGGTGTACGAGTCGGGGGCTCCTTGCTCCCGAGTGGGTAAGGCGCAACAAAGGCACAGCATGAAGTTCATGAACTTCCGAAAGTTGGGATGTTCCCCCTTGTATTATACTGCCCCCTGTTGTAGTCCCAACCTTGTACTAACAGTCCTGAATAGGGATTATGGTGCCCCCTGTTATAGTCCCTATTAAAATCTGCTAAGTCTCAGGTGGCACATCCCGATCCGAAACCCGTCCTCCAAGCTGACCGTTTCGGGTTCATGGTTCAGGATTTGCCCAACAGCCCACGATTTGCTTCAGAACCCCCCCCTAACCTTCCTGAGCACATCTTTCAATTCTTTGGGGGTTCTTAAGTAACGTAGTAGAAGCCCCTGCATCGCAAATAAAGAAGAAAGACAGGCGGAGCCCCAACTGTTAAGTTCCAAGTCTGTTGCTGAGTATGGCAGAGATACTTGCTGAGATCTTGAGTCCGGTGCAAACCCTCTAAGCCCTGGTTTGGGGTTTTAAAGTTGAACCGCAAGCCCCCGCCCTCAGCAAGTAGTACAGAGGCCGTAAAAATTAGAATAGGGTTTCGGGGGTTATTATAACAAAATTATAAAGGGGCCATAACGGTATACTATTAGTAATTATTCGACCCCCTATATTACGAGCCAGAAGCCCGAATCCAACGAGCCCGTGACAATCGCGAGTCCAGTTGACGAAGCGGTCGTGGTACCTTGGCTGAGATGGGATTGGTTCGGGGTTTCGCAGTCGGATGTGCCCGTACTGACAGGGCTGAATGGGGATTCTAATCGGGGATACTATAATCCCTATTACGGACTGTTAGTATAAGGGGGAACATCCCAAGAGTCGCGTTTTGGCATTAGGTTTCTGGTTCAAGACTCTCCTGTCGGCTGGCCTTGGGTTTGCAAAACACAGTGGGGGGCAGCTTGCACTTTAGTTTTTGTACCCGCGACAAGCCCCAAACCCCAAGTCCCTTAGTAGCTGTTAAGGGTGTAATGCTACAAGCTCTAAGCCCCAAAACCCATGCTTAAGCGTCGGCAGGGTCGCGCAAACTCGCAGTGGACAGGTGTGTACCCTTTCTCGCCGGCCAGCAGCTTGGTCCTTGTTTAGGTTTAAATTTCAATTCCGGGCGGGGCTGGGAACTGATAGACTGCAAACTGACCTTGGGGACTGGGTGCAGGTGCCCTCCGGTAGCTTGCAGGTTGCCTCCAATTGTGGTGGGGGCAGCAGGGGGGTGGGCAGCAGGGGGGTGGGCCTGAGAAGCCTTACACCTGCACACGAAATCTATGCAAAACGTACAGCACGCCTTTGGATCACGTCGGATGCTGGCAATTCCAATTAAGGGTCCTCAGCTCCCAGGTACCCGAAAAAACCCCAAACAATAAAGCCTAAACCCGAAACCCTCAGATTGTAGCCCAGGGCACACCAAGCCACGGGAAAAGCCAGCAAACCTGGTGCGACTTCTTGCGCAATGGAGCAAGGCCGGTTGAGTCGACCCAGGGTTCCTAAAGCCTTAAACCTGAACATCTTCCCGTAACCCTGGAAGCCAAAGCCAGGGGTTTCGAAACCCCTGGCGTATCTGGACCATGAGCCCTCAGCCCCCGGGTTGAAATCGGTTTTGGGTCGGGGATTTAGGGGCATGACAAGCGCACGGAAATCTTCGTAGCGGCCTTGTTCAGGAAAGCTCGTGCTTGTAGATGTAGGATTCATCTGAAGACTCGGGCTCGGAAAACTGCACGCGTTCTGTGCCAGACGCTAGACCCTGTCTGGAAAGGCCTTGCCGTTGCCAACGTCATCCAAGAGTAGACTTCGGGAGCTCGGGTGCAGCTGCGACTCGACTGCAGTGTGTTGTGGAGCCGCGGAGCCCTAAACTTGCTTAAGCCTTGGACTTAATCCGCCAAACCCCCTTTGTCGGCGTCAAGAAGCTGGACTCGCACCTTTCCCGCTGGACCCGCTAGTGCCCTTCCCCATGGACCCGTTCCCTCCCCCCGCCCCCTACCCCGCCCTACCCTCTTCCCTACCCCCGTCCCCTACCCCGCCTGCCTAGCCGGCCCCCCCACAGGAGAAGGACCAAAAACAACCGAATTTGTTGGTTTAGAAGGGTTGCTGCACCCTACCCCCCCAAAAAACAACCGAATTGAGCAGTTTTTTTTCATTGTGTGGGGTGTTGTAATGTCATAGGTATCCTACGCGGGCCTACGCGTCAGCTCATGTTTAGTAGGCGCGCGACCTACGCGGCAAGCACAGACAACCTACGCGGACCTACGCGCCCATACTGCATAGACTTGCCTACGCGGACCCTACGCAAACCTACGCCCTGCAGGCAAAATGCTACGCGGCCGACTTTCAATGATCGCGTCTCTACGTAGCCTTGCTCCTAGAAAAAAAACGCTGCTCAATTTGTTGTTTTCAGCAGGTGGAACCACGCGTTTTGTGTTGGCTGCACCCTACCCCCCCCCGTACCCCCCCCCCGAACCCCCCCCAAACCCCCCCATCAAGCAGATGGCCAAAAACAACCGAATTTGTTGTTTTGCCCCCCCCCCACCTCCCCCCTACCCCCCCCCACCCCCCCACCCCCCCCCCCACCCTCCCCTCCCGCCCCCCCCACAAACCCCCCCACCCACCCCCCCTGCTTTGTGTTTAGCGAAAGAAACAACCAAGCAAACGGAACCACGCGTTTTGTGTTGGCTGCACCTACCCCCCCCCCCTACCCCCCCCCCAACCCATGAAGAGACCCCTGGCAGAAGGAATGGCCAAGGCTATCAATCATACTTCATCCGCAGCGCTTACCTCGGGGGTCGGCGGCAGCGGCGTCAGCCTTTTAAAATAAACCCTAAACCCTAAACCCTAAATCTTAAACGTAACTGGGTTTCGGCCGAGAAGCTCAGTGATGTCTCCACGGCCTGCCATGAAATGGTTGAAAGCAGATGCCACCCGCAGGGATGGCTTTCGGAAAAGACCAACCTGGGCAGCAGCTCATCAACACACACACACACACAGGGTGGATGTCTCTTATTGTTATGGTTATGGGCCAGTTATGGGTGATGCCTCGACTCACTTTGACTTGAGGGTTGCCAAGCTCCTATCTGCGGGCGACATTTCCAAGCAGGGGGCTCCATCACCATCATGTTGGGCGCCACATCAAGCTTGCTACGCATTGCGATGTACAACTAGTCAGAACGCTCCATTTCAGGTTTGAGCGTCTGGGTATACTTTGTTTCGGAGGCCGCCGACCTTGCTATCGCACGCCCGTCCCGAAGTGCGGCCGCTGAAAAAACTAAGTACACAAGAACACAACATCTGAGATGCATATTGAGAACCTACAAAATGCAATAGCCTCAGCTGCTCAAACATGTGGCCAAAGGTGTTCCAGGTCCAGGGATTTCTGGGAAAGAGTGTGGTGGTCGACCGCTGTGCCTAGGCAATTTCCTGAAGGACATCCACGACGCAATTGCAATCGTTTGGGGAGCTGTTCTCAAAGCAGAAGGCCCTGAGCATCCTTGCTGTCATTCTAGACCTTACGCTGAATCCCTGAAGGTCTGGGGCCACAAGCCACTTGACAACCGGGCTTTAGTCTTCACAATCCCATGCCTGCGGGGCCCAAAATCACCTGGGGTTTAGGGTTTGAGCATGAGGGCCTTGATACCTAAGATGTGGGGTCTAGGGTGTTGGGATTTTGGGGTTTCACAGTTTCGCGGGGCCCTAAAGCCATGCAGACATCTCCCCACTGCTGTGATTGAGCTGAACAAAGTCCCAGGCAAAATGGCCTTGCCTCGGCGTGTGCAGGAGGGTTTGTGACTTAACCCTAACACCCAGACTTGTGTTTTCAGAAGCTTCGAGGTCTTGGGCGTTATAACCCACAGTGGAAATCTCGCAACAAAGTCTGCATCTGAACCGTTTCGAGGACATCGGGACTCGGCAATCGCCTTGGAACATTTAGCTGTCACAGCGTCGGGTCAAAGTCTAGCCCTAAATGAATCAAGGATTCATACCCGTCACCCGCTAGTAGACTCGCGAAGCTTGGACATTGGTCACCTCCAAACCCTCAACCCTCAACACAAACCCCCAGACCAGCTCCCAAAAAATCCACGGGCCAAAGCCTGCGCTCTGAACATTGTAACGAACCCCCCCCCCCCCCCCCCCCCCTAAACCCTAAACCCTAAACCCTAAACCCTAAACCCTAAACCCTAAACCCGGGCCTTGCTGCCAAGGCTCCAATCATTGAACGACTCCTAGCTCGAGAGGAGCTTTGCTGTCGTGGCTTCAAAGTTTAAGGCCCTCCCCCCCCCCCCCCCCCCCCACCCACCGAAACCCGAAAGCCGAAACGCGAAACCTGAAACCCGGAACCCTGAACCCCCCCCTAAGCCCCCCTAAGCCCGAGACCCCAAGCGGGCTAAGACAATCAGTCGCCCTCCGCCTCGGGTTTATGCCTTCTGAAAGGTACGGCTAAAACCTGCATTCTGGGGATCTGAGGAACCTCTGAGGCTTTGGGAAACCCAACTCTGAAACGCAAGGGACATCCCAAAGTTCTAACCACCTAACCACCAACAGCCATTCACCTCTGAACCCCTAAGCGACATCGGACTTCGGGACTTTGGGTACAGGGTTTGGGGATGTTTGGGTTTAGGGTTGAGGGTTTAGGCTTGTTTAGGGCGCTCCCCACCCCCCACCCACATGTGCAGCCAGTCTGCATTTGTGATTGGCCGGTGATTTCCCGGATCTCCAGATCGTTCGCCGGCCGTCCAAAACACGTCACCTAAGATGGCGGCTTGTGGATTGCAGCCGTGGAAAATTAGGGGTTTAGATTAAGAGTGTGGAGGGCTTTCCTCTGGGCAAGCCGGAAGCCCACAAGCCCAAAGAATAAGCCCTGAACCCCGACAGCTGCCTCACAATCAAGTTGCAGTCCTTTTCAGGTTGCATCTTCGGTTTAGTGGGCTTTGAAGGGTTTAGAAACCTGTTAGGGGTTAGTGGGTTTAGACCTATCAAGCCTGAAGGAATACTGCCTGAAAAGAATTGCTGCAGGCGGTGACATGTCCCATCCGAGTCAGCAGTGGCCGCCGTAGCGGTCTCGACAGAAAATCGCACATAGGTGCAATTTGCTGAAGTGCACAGGCGACTGCACCACCAGCTATGTCTCTCTGGACACTCGAAAGCGATTCTTCTCCAGACAATGCATCTCATTCTTCTGTTGGCTTTCACCTCGATGAGGTGCAGGCGCATCCACAGGAAGCGTGGAGACGACTGTCGGCACCTGTAGCCCTTGCTACAAACTCCCTGGAATGCTTGGGATCATCAACACATCATGGAAGCATCACAAACTTTTAAAGCAGGAAGGAACATGTAATTACTAGTATGTCAATTCAAAAGCACTGCTGAAACACAGACACCTGCCATGACGAAGCAGTAACAGCTTCGTAGGGCTGGCGCGATCCAACTGCCACCCATCACGATGCTGTTGCTCAACTGTATACACTGCGCTACTGGGATGCCTGCCGGATGCTAAGACGATAGGATGTTTACCGCGGTGTGCGCATGCGACACAGTCGTGAAGCGGGACAGGTCTGAGTCTTGGGTCGGGAGTTTTGAGGAGTTACGATGTGGGTTTAGTGTAGGGTCACCCTGAAAAATACGTGCGCGCATACAGAGGTTTGGGTGAGTTTCCGGTTCAAGAAGGTTTAGTGAAGACTTCGGTGCTTAGGGAGGAGCTATATATCCTCGCAGAACTATTCCAACGCGAGGCGGTGGGATGCCATGGAGCGACCCTAAACCCTAAACCCAGAACCGTTGTGGAACAGAGTTCCCTAAATTGCACGACAGACGAAGCCCTCTCAAGGCTTGCCTAATTGCCGGTCTATTTTTTGTGTTGGAACTGCAGGGCCTAAGAAGGACAGCTTGCAGTCTCTGGCCAGGGAGCCAAACCATGTTGTCAGCGGGTACTTCGTGGTGAAGAACCTTCCATGGACTGTGGTGGCACCTAAGCCCTCAACCTCACACTCTCCTCATATCTTCATAAGGGTACCCTTCTTTGGGTTTGGCGACTTTATTCGGGAACCTTGGTATTACTGGGCTACCCAAGCCTTCACCACACAAAGCCCCAACCCCTACAAACAAGCCTCGCAGAAGGGACCCGGTGTGGCCCACCTCTGGGAACCAAGTTCTTGGTCAACCCCTAAACTCACAAAGCCCGCACAACAGAAGTTTCCAAAAACCCACCCCCCACCCCCCCCTCCCTACTTCGTACCCTAAACCCTAAACCCTAAACCCTAGTTTTAGACTTTGGGGTTTAAGGTCTTAGGTTCCCTGCAACTCCTTTGTGCCCGGAACTGTTCAAGCCCTTGCGACCCTTTGACTCAACCCTAAACCCTAACCTCGAAACCCACAAACCCATAACTCAAAAACTCGCACCCCTGAATCCTAAATGACACTAAATCAGACCCAGCAGTAACCGAGGAATACACAGGGTAGCCTTTCTGGTTTAAAGGGGCTATCAGGGAACGATCTAAATAATTAGAATAGGGTCTAGGCGGCAATTCTAGTTCAATTGCACAGGGACCATTCGGGAATACTATTAGTAATTACCCTTATGGTCCCTATAGAAATGTACAAAAATATGCTCCCTAAACCCTATTCTAATTACTAAGGCCCCTATATCCCGAAACCCTAAACCCTAAACCCTGGGTCCTAGGGTAACCTCACATCTGCCCAGGAGGCTCAAGAGGGCCCTGCTCTCCGCCGGTGCAGCTGTCCTGCTACGATTGTGGCTTTGGTGCTTGGGTTTAGGGTTTAGGGTTTAGGGTTCAGGGTTCAGGGTTTAGGGCCGTTTCGGCTCGAGGTCATCAGGGCGTCAGGGCTTAGGGTTCACGAGGGTCTGGAAGACTTAGAACCTGAAGTTTCATGGGGCCTCGTCATGCAAGCTGCGCTGCGCACGCGCTTCTCAATGCTTCATGGAAGGCTTCGCAGCACACGGCAAAAAACAAGCTCCATGTCTTCGCATGGATTCTTGTGTGCCCTGCTCATACCCAGCTGCCAAGAGTTCAACAGCGATGGGCTTATGCTGCTCACATGCTTCAGACCTCAGAGAGGGGCATCATGGTGACAAGGACCGGGGTTGGCAGAAGCTGTCTTGATCTTATGCTGCTGCATCTTCAAGCTTAACGCCCTAGGCCCTAGAGCCTAAACTTGCACTTGTGAGGAGTCTGGATACCTTGGTGAGTCCCCATCTTAGGATAAAGCACGGTGCTGCAGGTCGGCATGTTAGGCTATGTTCAGCCATCACGAAACGCGGCCCCACGGTCTCAGCGGGGGCCTCCTCTGTTTGGTCCACAAATCCGCCTGGAATGGCAGCGGTGGGTTGCGATAGGTTGGGTAGTCTGGGTTCGGGCCTTTACGGGTGGGGTTTAAGAACCCTCGATTCTACAACGCTCACAACAGCGCTGCCAAAAGTATGAAACCTCCAAAGCACGAATCCCTCAAGTGCGAAACCAAAAGTTACGATTTAGGGTTTAGGGTTTAGGATTTAGGGTTTACTTCAGCCAGGCAGCAGCTGGGCATGTGGGCTCTTTCAGGCAGTGAGGCGTTGGCGAAGTGGACCAACGTCGCCCCAAAGGTCGACCTCCATGCGACCTAAAACCTGAATCTGCTAAACCTTTACAGTTCTAACTAGTTTAGGGTTTAGGGTTTAGGGTTTAGGTTAGGGTTTAGGGTTTAGGGTTACTATACTCCACCCGATGGGAGTGAAGGAAATTTCGGTTTGGGGGTTTGATGTTCCATTTTACCAAAATACCATTCTTCTGTTGGACAGTGTGCAGCATGATTGCCCAGGGGCAGCTGCCCAGGGCCTTCGCTTGCTAGCAGTATAAGCCCCTAAACCATGAGCGCGATCAACACTAAACCCTATACATGCTGGTGCGGCTTAAGGAGTTCAGGGTTTTGGTGATCGAGAGCTGAGGGGTAGGAAGTCCAGACCACCGAAATCCGAGACCCTAAACCTTAAACCCTAAACCCTAAGCCCTGAACCCTCTCCCTCCAAGGCAGCCGAAAAGCCCACACTTCATCGGGTGGAACCAGGCAATGTTTGCTTGGCATCTACCACGCAGCGCATTCCTGACCCAAGCCCCGAATGGTATAGTCAGACTCCTACTTGGAGGTTTACGAAAATAAAAGAGACCCTAACGTATTCCCCCAAAGGGTAGGATTCCCTTATCATAAGGACCCCAATAAGGTACCCCTAATTTCAGAAACTCTTACTTGAGATGCAACCCTAAACTCGGTTAGGTCCTGTACTCCATGAGCCCTATGATCCCTGGACCATGAAACCTAGAGAGTGACCTCCAAGCGAGACATTCGGTTGGGTTTAGGGTTTAGGGTTTAGGGTTTAGGGTTCAGGGTTCAGGGTTCAGGGTTTAGGGTTTGGGTTTAGGGTCTAGAGTCTAGGGTTTAGGGTTTAGGGTTTAGGGTTCTGTTTAGGGATGACAAGCCCGAAGCTCTTTGCGGCTCTCAAGCCGCGCCCTTTGCCAGGTTCTTTTAGGGTTTCGGGTGGCCAAAGATCTGTTGATGCGCCACATCCATCCCGAGGTCGACTTTTTGAAAAAGTATCTATATTTATTAATGGTCATTTTATAAGGGAACCTTGAACCCCCAAAAAGGGGAAAAGGGTACCACTGGGCTACCAAGCACACAAAAAAGGGCAAACACTATTCAACTTACACTCTCAGAACACATGCAGCAAAGGTTCCAACGGCAGAGATTCGGGGAATCGCCTCCCTCGCATCGCGAGAAGTCCCGCAACTCACAAAGAGACCTTTTTTGACTCAAGGAGGCAGCTACCCTAAAGGAGGCAGCTACCCTAAACCTTAAAACCTAAACATAAATCCTATACCGTAAGCTTGGAGTTGGGAAATCGGTGTCCGGTGTGCCGTGCTCTTAGCAGACTGAGAGCGTGTGGCTGTCGAACCCCACAAGATTGACCCCCTCAACCGCTAAACCCGAACCCTGTCTGTTCCTGCTTGTGCGACAACTGTTTGTTTGAGCACTTTGTTGTTTGTGTCAACGTTTGTTCCTATCGCGCTGTGTTTGCTTGTGCATCTATTCTTTCTAATTAACGCTTGTTTTATTGCTGGTTGATTTTGCTGTTCGTGTATGACTGTTTCTATACGATTGTTGTTGCATCTTTGTTTGGTTGCGTGCTTTTCGTTCTGCATGCATGTCTGGCTTTGACTGCATGTATGCATGTGTGTACAACCATTTCGGGTTCTTGTGTACTCTTGTGTCTGTCGGTTTGCTCGCTTGCTTGCTTGCGTGTCTCTTCGCTGTGCTTTGCTTGTTTGCTTGCTTGCTTGCTTGTTGGCTTTTCTGGTTCGTCTTCGGCTTAGGGTGTAGGTTTCAAGGGGTTCCAGAAAGCCTTAGGGATCCCAGAAATTTGAGATGAGTTGCGGATTGGTGCTTCGGAGGGTTTCGGGTGTCGTGGGGCTGAGGTTTTTTGTGAAGAAGGAGCCTTGCGATGCTGCGTTCTCCGCACATCCGAAGGTGACTGCCGCCAGACCCTCCCACTGCCACTAAACCCTAAACCCTAAACCCTAAAAACCCTAAAACCCTAAACCCCACAAAACTCCCTAGAGCCCTAAAAACCCCAAAACCCCATAAAACTCCCTAAAACCCTGAAACCCTTAAACCCGAAAAAAACCCATAAAACTCCCTAAAACCCTGAAACCCTTAAACCCGAAGAAATCCATAAAACTCCCTAAAACCCTGAAACCCTTAAACCCGAAAACCCTAAAAACCCTGAAACCCCATAAAACTCCCTAAAACCCTGAAACCCTTAAACCCAAAAAACCCTAAAACCCTCGAACCTCAAAGGTGCTCCGGGCGGCTTCGTCGACCTCTTGGAAGTCGACAGAGTCTTTTGGCTCTGAACCAGCGCAGTGCCCGACTCCTTTGACAGGTTTAGGGTTTAGGGTTTAGGGCTTCGGGTTTCTTGACAGAGGCTCTAAGGGCTCCCAAGGCCTCGGAAACCCTGAGCTCTGAGCTCTAAACCGCCGAGCTTGCGGTTTAGGGTTTAGGGTTTAGGGTTTAGGGTTTAGGGTTTAGGGTTTAGGGTTTAGGGTAAGAGTCCAAGAGAGGGGTGTAGGGTTGAGCTTTTTGGATCGGAGGCGCAGTGGTTTCGGCTTAAGGCCGGCTGGCTCGGGAGCCAACCGGGCCCCGAATCCAAAGGCAGTTCTCTTAAAGTATGGTCTAGCAGGGCGCATGTAGCTAATCATTCTATCTAAGTCAGGGTTTACCTTGCGGCTTCGCAGTGGTCCAGAAGGAGCAGGCAGGAGGGTCTCAATGAAGATGAGTACTTCGAGGACATTCTTTGCCACATGCAAGGTTCCGAATAAAAGCTTTTTGCCTCCACAATGTGAGCTTTTTGCCTTCACGTTGTGAGTGGTCTAGCATGATCACTCCTCGGAACCATTTTGAGCAGGATAGTTGTCAGGCTTTCACACATAGGAGCGCTGCCGTGCCACTGTGGCTTGCAGGCAAGGACCCCATAAACGCAGAAAGCCATACACGACAAGCCCTACAGTAGCATATATCCCTGTTCTGAACATGGGTGCTAAACCGCGAACGCTTAGTCGTAGAACCCTCAACTTGTTAAAAAAAACTTGCGAAACCATGTCACAGTCTAGTAATCAGAGTCACGGTCTCATGCCAAACCCCAAATTTCGAACCCTCAAGTGGATTCGGCCCAGCGGCGGGTGTCCAGGTGCATTCAGACTCTCCGCTGGCTGTGAGTAGCAGCAGAAACCTCAAGGAATCTCGGGATGCTTTGGTTTAGGGTCTAGGGTTTAGGGTCAATTAGGGTTCAGGGCTAATTAGGGTTTAGGAATTAAAACCCTAAACCCTAAACCCTAAACCCTAAACCCTAAACCCTAAACCCTAAACCCTAAACCCTAAACCCTAAACCCATTTCGGGTTTTTTTGCAGGGTTTGGGCCTGGGACCTAAAGGTTTTGGGTGCGGCTTAAGATTTTGAGTCCTTTGCTTGGCCTGGGTGTTCTTAGGCGTAACTTGAAAGGCTCCTGGATTCTTACGAAACCTCAGGGAGGGTTTAGGGTTTAGGGTTTAGGGTTTAGGGTTTAGGGTTTAGGGTTTAGGGTTTAGGGTTTAGGACGCAGCAGACGTCGACTCCATCCGCCCTTTTGGGAATTGTGTGCTGCCCTGCGACTTCGCCGAAATATTCGGGGCTCCGAAAAACGAGACCGTAAAGTATATTAATATAGGTTCTCGCATCGTGAAGTGGAGAGGTGCGACCATGCACTAGTCTAAGCACTCAGTTCGAAGGTCGGGCCTTTGTCATTTGCATTCTTTTGCCCAACCACAAGACCCACTGCGTCGGAACTCTGTGCCATGTGGTGGTTTAAACGGTGATACTTCTTTGAAGGGCTTAAGGGGTTCGGGATTAAGCTTAGCGGTCTTGTCTTCTTTCTGCTAGAGGGGTCTTGCCATGAAGTCTGTCTGTCTGTCTGTGTCTGTCTGTCTGTGTCTGTCTGTCTGGTCTGTCTGTCTGTCTGTCTGTCTGTCTGTCTGTCTGTGTCAGTATCTCAGACCAGCGGCACGGCGGCGGCAGGCGTCGCCTAGCGTGCAGCAGAAAGCCCCCAAACTTTGTTGTTGGACTCTAAAGCCCCAAACCGAAACCGCAATGTTCTAACCTCGAAGTCCAAGATTGACAGCCTGAAATCCCACAAATCACCTCAGGAGCCTAAGTCAGCCTCCGGCTTATGGTTTCGGGTCTGAGGCCTGAACGGGTTTAGCGTTTGGGGTTAGGGCTTAGGGCGATTTCGGGTCCAGAGTTCGATGCCCTGAATGCTGAAACCTTAAAACACTGCGGTTCGAATGGTATGTTCGGAAGATCTCTTCAGCGCATCGGACGCGGGGATGGGGATACCTTTCAAAGGCACCCAAGAACTGCAGACCCTAAGACCCTAAGCCCATGTACACCCTACAACTTGAGCCACATATCCGCTTAGGCCTGAATCCTCAACCTAAGTACACCGGGCACAACTGCAAGCGAGCCGCTACGGTAGGCATCTGGGATCAGTTACCGGAAAGTACTGAGCCATAAAGTGGACTGCAGTGATGACCAAGCTGAGAGTCAGCGCTTACAGCCAAGCTCGCGGGGACCCGTCCCCAACTGCTTAATGCCGGGACGAATACGACAACGGGACCTCGATTTTTGGCATTACTGCTGCTTTGGTGGGGGGACCGTATGCAGTGACAAATGGTCTGCCCAAGGTGAGGGAACCAACAAAAGGTTATGGTGGAATTTGCACAGTAGACTCCAGACGGTGCGAGACCACTGCGAGAGCATTCCAAAAGTACCCCAGAAGAGCACCCCCACGTACACTCCGACACCACGCCAAGACAACCACAAGGATCCAAAAAACGACGCAACCACGCCAGCACACAGTGCATTCATGATTGGCACTTCTTGCGCGCCTTCTGGAACTGCGGAGCTACAAAAAAGGTCCTGTGGCTCCGTCCCGAGATGGCAAGCCATTGCGAGGTGCCTGGTCTGCCGGCCAACATTCTCCATCGGGGCTGTCAAACACTGGCCTGATAGGCATCCCGCCTGAACGCAGTTGGCCTATGGAGGCACAAAGGATGCCACCAAGCCAATGCCCCGAGGGCATGGGGCTGCTACGCAAAGAGGGGAAAGCTTCACGGCATGACGTTGCGATTTTCCGGCTCGACAGAGCAGACCGGCAGACGTACAGGGGTTTCACCGTCGGCCTTTCCCCACCGCTGGAAGGGAATACTTTGAGCCCTGGAAGCTGACCTGTAGTGAACCCCTAAGCTGCTCACAAATTCCTGCACTCACCACCAAGCCCCCCAAACAGCTGATTGAACCAACTATTTTCCATACCGGGCATGAAGTCGGCATCACCGAATCCGGAAGGAATGTTGGCTTCCAGCGCCTTGCATCTCCCAGCAGGTGGGAAATGTCGGTGGGGTTGCGGGGTGACTCGGGCCTTGAGTTGAAGTTCAAGTCCGCCCGAAACCCGCGACGGTTGGTGTATGGGGAGCATAAAGCAGGTACCCCACCTCTAATCCCCCTCCCCAATGGCCCCCAAACCAGTTTGCGCCCCTCGCGAAGGTTTAGCGGCTTTTGGCATCGGCTTCGCCCCGAACTAGCCCATCAGAACTCCCTTAAGCCTGCACGGGCTATCCCGTCTTCGCACCTTTTTCTTGGGTGCCATTCACGCTATCGAGAGCTGCTGGTTCTGCCCTGTTGCCTCGCAGGCGCAAGCTGCCCCTGAACCCTAAACCTGATTAAGGAGTTTCGCCCAAAACATGCGAACGTAATGACAGGACTTCAAATACGGTTAAGGTACGGGTTGCACAGATTTAGGAAGCTTTATGAGTTCATGCTTTGGTTTGTGTTGCGGCTCTTCTTCGGCTATGCACTATAGAGGAGCATGGAACAACATCCAGGGGTCAGGTCCCGGGCAGAAAAAGCACTAGTGCCGCTTTCCGACACTGAATGCTGGGCAAACAAGCAGGATGAACAATGTGCTCTGCTATGTAAGTCCTTGCACTCATGGTTCCGAGCTCCAGGCATCTAGGATCTTGATTTTGGGTTTAGGGGTGCCAGTCCGAAGGCAGCCAGCGAAAAGGAAAAACAACCAACAGCAGTGCGCCGCAGCCTTAGCCGAAGTCCTTCTACACCCCCTCCCAAGGCCTAAACAAGAATCCAAACAAGAACCCTGCAGAATTCCTATGCCCCCGCCAGAACAAGAGTCTTGACTGCAGGGCAGTTCCGAAAAAAACTGCCACAGCTTGTCCCTGGGCGCCGCGCTCTGCCGCGCGCGCCTTCTGAGAGCCTCTTCCACCGACTCCCTCGGCGGTGGGGTTTAGGGTTTAGGGTTTAGGGTTTAGGGTTTAGGGTTTAGGGTTTAGGGTTTAGGGTTTAGGGTTTAGGGAATAGGGTTTAGGGCAACCCTAAACCCTCAGGCGGACAGGCGGAGCTTTGGTGTTTTAGGGGGCTATATTTCGATGGCTTCAAAGGGTATGATCATTCTTTTTTTCACTTGTTTTGGACTCTGAGGGTTCGATATTTGGGGGCTAGTTATGGGAAACGGGGGGGGGGGGGGGGGGGGGGGGGTGGTGGGCCTGAGCAAAATCACCGGTATTGACACTAATTTTTGCACTTTTCATGAGCGAAATGTCCTTTATTTTTGGGTTAGGGTGGGGGGTGCACAGGACCCTGTGCGACACTGTGGAAGAAGTGAACTTCTTTTCGAAGCTATGTGGCGGCACTGACTTGCGGAGAAAGAAAGTTTTGCCCAGAAACCCCCACTTTTTTTCGATATCGACATCCTTTTCGGGGCCGCGAAAGGCAACCCTTCCTGGTTTTCCTGATGCCACAAAGCAGGGCTAGGGCACCGAATCGTTGATTTGAGGGTTGGAGCATTCAAGCACAGCGGAACCCTAGTTTCTCTACAGAATTGTCCCCAAAGCCCATGTCCTAGTACCCGATCGAGGAAGACAAGGGAACCAACCAAAAGGCAAAAGTGAAAGCTCTAAACTCGAGACCTGTTCGGAACGGTCCGCACCCCGGATCGAAATGCCCCGGGCGCACAGACCCACAACCTCTGGTAAGTAAAGCTCACAATGCTGCAGCACCCAACGGTTCTAGAAGTTCCCAGGATCAAACTTGGGGTATAAGGCATAAGGAGTAGTGTTTGCTTAGCTTCAGTTATTCCGGCCGCATTGGAACCTCTGGGTACCTGACTTGCTGAATGGGCGGTCAACGATCCATACCTCGGATTTCGTGGATGGGAAGCAAAACCATGGGCTTGGGAACACACCCTCGAATTTCAGGAATGCAGATGGGCGGTTAGGGCTCGAGAAGAGTACGATCACTCAAGCCTCAAGAAAACAACGAACTGGACTTCAGCTTCGCAATGTGCAGAACTCACCGGGTGCATGTCTACTCCTTGCAAGCTCTCCGACATGTCGCCACAATAATCCCCTCTCCCTAATTATAACCCCCCCCCCCCCCCCCTACCCCCTGATAATAAATACCCCCCCCCCCGTGGGTGGCTTAAATAGGGTCTATTTGGAAGCTGGGACTCGGGTTTTCTTATAGCCATACACGTTTCCACGAGGGTACGCTGCTGTCACGTCAGTCGTACTATGGAGGCCTCAGGAACAAGAACCAGGTAGTTCCTCTTTTCTCTTCTCTTTTTCTCCTCAATCCTAAAGTCGAAGGCTCTCGTGAGGAGAAGAGAAGGGAGAGAAGGAGGGAGAGATAAGAGGAACACGATTTTCATGGGAAGAGCCAAGAAAAGAATAGAAGAGAGATAAAACAAGGCGCAAAGAAGATGGTACTCTTCTTTATCTATCCTCTCTCCCTTATCTCTCCGTTCCCTCTGTCTTTTCGAAATGAGAAAAACAAAAAGAAAGATGAAAAGAAGAAGGGTTAGGAAAAGAGCCGAAGAGATAGGCCGAAAAGAGGGGTATGGTGAAGTACGGCAAAGGTCCACGCACAAGGAGTCACCTTCTGCTTACCCTTCCACTGCTTGATTTTACAAGCTCCTTTCTTGTGTTTTATCAGTTAAAATTAAAAGGAAACAGAAGGAGAGAAGGGAAAGGGAAGTGAGAGAGGAGAGACAACAAGGAGGCCATTTTAATTTCCTGTGAGTTATCAAAAGGAATGCAATATTATGGGAAGAGCAATGGAAAAAAAGAGTGGAAGAGAAATTAAGACAGGAGAGGGAGGTGCAAAAATAAGGCAAAGAGAAGATGGTGCCGTTTTCATCTCACCTCTCGTTCTTATCTTCCTCTTCTCTGGTTCTTTTCCCTGTGAAATAAAAAAACAAAAGGAAGGACAATGAACATATAAAGGAACCCGTTTTCGTTTTCCGTTTGGGCACAAGGAAAAAAAACAGAGGCGATAGGGCGAGAGGAGGGGTTTGCTGAAGCATGGGGAGGGTGTACGGGCAAGGGGCCAACTCCGCCCACTTCCCCCATCCATTGAAAGAGGAAAAGGAACAGGGCCTCCATTCCCCTCTTATTCTTCCTTTCTTGCGTTTTTGTCGTTTAGAAGGGAACAGGAGAAGAGGAGGGAGAGAGAAGGAGAGAGGAGACATAAAAAGGGTTGCATTTTTAATGGGAAGAGCAAAGAAAAGACCAGAAGAGAGATGATGGGAGAAGAGGGGGAGACAAAACAAGGCGCACAGAAAATGGGCAGATAAGAAGAGAGGAAAGGGAATGACCAAGTACAATGAGGAGTTCTTCAATTTCCCTCCCTATCTCTTATGTTACTTTTCCTTCTTGTGGGGTGTCCCTTTTTCTCTTGAAGATGCAGAAAACGATTGAAAAGGACACCCGTTCCATCGCCCATATGTAGGGAAAAAGAGAGAGAATCATGAGCATCAGCTGGGCTTGCTGCCAATCCAACATGGGCGTCCCTTTTACTCGCATTCTGTGTCCTTTTTTCTCGCTTGAAGATGCAGAAAACGATCCAAAAGCACATCTGTTGGAGGAAGAGAGAAGGAGAGAGGAGAGATACCAAGGATTGCATATTTAATGGGAAGAGCAAGGAAGAGAATAGAAGACAGATGAATAGAGAAGATGGCGCTCTTCTTTATCTATTCTCTCTCCCTTGTTTCTCCCTTCCCTCTTTCTTTTCGAAATGAGAAAAACAAAAAGGAAGAACTATGAGAAGGAGAAGAGTAAGGAAAGGAACAGAAGAGATAGGCCGAGAGGATGAATATGATGGAGTATTATGGAAAGGCTCACGCGCAAGGAGTCACCCTCTGCTTACCTTTTCACTGCTTTATCATATGAGTTCCTTTCTTGTGTTTTATCAGTTAAAAGGAAGCGGAAGAAGAGAAGGGAAAGGGAAGTGAGAGAGGAAAGATAACAAGGATGCTATGTTTCCCGAAGCGTGCTGCAAGGAATAGAAGAGACAGGAAGCAAGGAGACGGAATCACAAAATAAGGCGCAAAGCTGTACATATCATCTCTCCCTTGTCTCTCCCTATTCCCTTTCGAACTAGAAAAAACCATTCTTGCTTTTCACAGATAGGTTCCCTCTCTCCTCTTCAGGAAATCCCCTTTCCCTTATGTTGCTTTTTGAAGCGAATAAGAAAAATAGCAGATAAGAAGAGAGGAAAGGGTCAATTTCCCTCCCTATCTCTTATGTTGCTTTTCCTTCTTGTGGGGTGTCCCTGTTTCTCTTGAAGATGCAGAAAACGATTGAAAAGGACACCCGTTCCATCGCCCATGTGTAGGGAAAGAGAGAGAATCATGAGCATCAGCTGGGCTTGCTGCCAATCCAACATGGGCGTCCCTTTTAATCGCAGTCTGTGTCCTTTTTTCTCGCTTGAAGATGCAGAAAACGATCCAAAAGCACATCTGTTGGAGGAAGAGAGAAGGAGAGAGGAGAGATACCAAGGATTGCATATTTAATGGGAAGAGCAAGGAAGAGAATAGAAGACAGATGAATAGAGAAGAGGGAGAGACAAAACAAGGCGCAGAGAAGATGGCACTCTTCTTTATCTATTCTCTCTCCCTTGTTTCTCCCTTCCCTCTTTCTTTTCGAAATGAGAAAAACAAAAAGGAAGAACTATGAGAAGGAGAAGAGTAAGGAAAGGAACAGAAGAGATAGGCCGAGAGGATGAATATGATGGAGTATTATGGAAAGGCTCACGCGCAAGGAGTCACCCTCTGCTTACCTTTCCACTGCTTTATCATATGAGTTCCTTTCTTGTGTTTTATCAGTTAAAAGGAAGCAGAAGAGAAGGGAAAAGCAAAAATTGAGCCCAACATTTTAGGACCAGGGCTTGCGATCTGACTCTTTGGAGCAAAAATCGATTCCAAAATCTTAGGGACCAGGGCTTGCGATGTTACTCTTTGGAGCAAGAAATGAGCCCAAAATCTTAAAGACCGGGGCTTGCGATTTCACCTTTTGGAGCAAATACTGGGCCCAAAATCTTAGGGACCAGGGCTTGCAATTTGACTCCGTGGAGCACAAATCGACCCCGAAATCTTAGGGACCAGGGCTTGCGATTTGACTCTGTGGAGCACAAATCGACCCCGAAAACTTAGGGACCAGGGCTTGCGATTTGACTCTTTGGAGCAAAAATCGACCCAAAAATCTAAGGGACCAGGGCTTGCGATTTTACTCTTTGGCGCAAAAACTGGGCCCCAAATCTTAGGGACCAGGGCTTGCGATGTCACTCTTTGGAGCAAAATTGAACCCAAAGTCTTAGGGACCAGGGCTTGCGATTTGACTCTTTGGAGCAAAAACTGTGCCCAAAATCTTAGGGAGCAGGGTTTGCGATTTGACTCTTTGGAGCAAAAACTGGGCCCCAAATCTTAGGGACCAGGGCTTGCGGTTTGACTCTTTGGAGCAAAAACTGAACCCAAAATCTTAGGGACCAGGGCTTGCGATTTGACTCTTTGAACCAAAAACTGGGCCCAAAATCTTAGGGACAAGGGCTTGCGATGTCACTCTTTGGAGCAAAAAATGAACCCAAATCTTAGGGGTACCAGGGCTTGCGAGTTGACCCCTCTTTGTGGCAAAAACTGGGGCGCCCCAAAGTCTTTAGGGACCAGGGCTTGCGATGTCACTCTTTGGAGCAAAAAATTAAATGAACCCAAATCTTAGGAGGGACCAGGGCTTGCGATTTTGAACTCTTGGATGCAAAAAACGGGGCCCCCAAATCTATGGAACCAGGGCTTGCTATGTCACTCTTGGAGCAAAAAAGACGAAACCCCAAATCTTAAGGACCAGGTCTTGCGATTTGACTCTTCGGAGCAAAAACTGGGCCCCAACTCTTAGGGACCAGGGCTTGCGATGTTACTCTTTGGAGCAAAGATTGAACCCAAAATCTTAGGGACCAGGGCTTGCGATTTGACCCTTTGGAGCAAAAACTGGGCCCAAAATCTTAGGGACCAGGGCTTGCGATTTGACTCTTTGGAGCAACTGGGCCCAAGATCTTAGGGACCAGGGCTGGCGATGTCACTCTTTTGGGCAAGAAATGAGCCCAAAATCTTAGGGAGCAGGGCTTGCGATGTCACTTTTTGGAGCAAAAACTGGGACAAGGGCTTGCGATGTCACTCTTTGGAGCAAAAATGAACCCAAAATCTTAGGGACCAGGGCTTGCGATTTGACTCTTAGGAGCAAAAACTGGGCCCCAAATCTTAGGGACCAGGGCTTGCGATGTTACTCTTTGGAGCAAAGATTGAACCCAAAATCTTAGGGACCAGGGCTTGCGATTTGACCCTTTGGAGCAAAAACTTGGCCCAAAATCTTAGGGACCAGGGCTTGCGATTTGACTCTTTGGAGCAACTGGGCCCAAGATCTTAGGGACCAGGGCTTGCGATGTCACTCTTTTGGGCAAGAAATGAGCCCAAAATCTTAGGGAGCAGGGCTTGCGATTTGACCCTTTGGAGCAAAAACTGTGCCCCAAATCTTAGGGACCAGCGCTTGCGGTTTGACTCTGTGGAGCAAAAATTGAACCCGAAATCTTCGGGACCAGGGCTTGCGATTTGACTCTTCGGAGCAAGAAATGAGCCCAAAATCTTAAGGACCAGGGCTTGCTTTGGAGCAAAAAACTGAGTCCAAAATCTTCGGGACCAGGGCTTGCGATTTGACTCTTTGGAGCAAAAACTGGGCCCCAAATAATAGGGACCAGGGCTTGCGATGTTACTCTTTGGGGCAAGAAATGAGCCCAAAATCTTAGGGACCCGGGCTTGCGATGTTACTCTTTGGGGCAAGAAATGAGCTCAAAATCTTAGGGACCAGGGCTTGCGATGTCACTTTTTGGAGCAAAAACTGTGCCCTAGTATTGGGGGGAGGAGGGCTCGTGATTTAGTATTGGGAGGAGGCCCGGGCTCGTTAA
>CAJNDS010001236.1:739651-770237 GCA_905221605.1 Symbiodinium natans | reverse complement strand
TAATTGAATTAATTGAATTAATTCCAATTAATTCAATTAATTCAATTAATTCAATTAATTCAATTAATTCAATTAATTCAATTAATTCAATTAATTCAATTAATTCAATTAATTCAATTAATTCAATTAATTCATTTATTTCCAAAGGGGGGGGGGTTCAATTAATTCAATTAATTCAATTAATTCAATTAATTCAATTAATTCAACTAATTCAATTAATTCCACCCCGCTTTGGAAATAAATGAATTAATTGAAATAATTGATTAAATTCATTAAATTCCAGGGGAAAGTGGAAATTAAGGAATTTAATGAATTAAATTCTGTCTGTGCAACCCTACAGGACCTAAAATAGGGTCTATTTGGAACATGGCTCTTGTGAATAAGTATACGTTTTGGGGCCTGTTTTCCTCTTGTAAATACGATTCCCAGCTTCCAAATAGACCCTATTTAAGCTGCACACCCCCCCCCCCCCCCCCACCCCCCCCCCCCATTATAGTATATTGGGGGATGTAAATATTGAGGGGTAGGGGGGGGGGCTTTAATACCCTAAACCCTAAACCCTATCAGGGGGAGGGGATTAACAAGGTTGTGTGCAGGCCCCCAAAAATGTGCCGCGGCACGTTCATGGCCACCTGCTGGCAGAGCTCAGGCCCTAAACCCTAAACCCTAAACCCTAAACCCTAAACCCTAAACCCTAAACCCTAAACCCTAAACCCTAAACCCCCAGGTACATGCGCTCTAGAGGTCCCGCGGCTGCCTTTGAGGTTCCTCTTGAAAGATGCAGCTTGCTAGGGCTTTCTTTACTTTAGCCCAGGACATGATCTTGCATGTCTCCGCCGTAGCATCCAAAGGTAAGCACCCATCCACTCAGAGGTTTCCTGAAGGAAAGCCTGTGTAAGCTCTAAACCCTGCACACAAAGAAGGAACCATTGGGGAGAAACTTTCCCAGGATCTTTTTGGGATGTAGGGCCTTAGGGGGTCTGGAAAGTCGATGTCAATCAGAAGCACAACCGCAGGGCTCAGAGCTTGGCTAAGCCCACCCCTAAACCGTCCACCCTGATCTCCGAATCCAAAACCCTAAGCCTAAAGCCCTACTCCCTAAACCCTAAGCCCTGACAGTTCCAAAACCTTGAGCCGCCAGCTGTGATAGTCCTCTTGTACTATGCAAAGAAGAACACTGTCGTCTGTTAAAGCCTCAAAAACGGTAGAACCCTAGGCATGATCTAGGGGCCTTCATAAATAGAATGCTTTTCGGAAGATACTATGGCATAAACCTCTCGGGACCCTAAGGGAATACGAATTAAGGCTATATCCCTAAACCCTAAACCCTAAACCCGATTCTAATGATTCCGACCTATATATTAAAGCCAGCAAGCTGGTCGGCCCAGCCTTGTTCACAGAAAGAGGTGGTTCGCCCTGGAAGAAGGGCTGAGGTGTCGTAGCTGAGAGGGTTTAGGGTTTAGGATCCTAGGGTTTAGGGTTTAGGGCTAGTGTTCAGGGTTTAGGGTCCTAGGGTTTAGGGTTTAGGGCTACACGCTTGCAGGAACTGATGCTTGCGGACCTTATATGGCTTGGGTTCTTCAATTTTTTGGGGGATACATGAGCAGGCTTGACAGCAAGGTTGAAAGTTATGCCGTAAAATCGTGCTTCGGAAGACATACATGTGTGAGAGCAGGGGCCAGCGCGTAAAAAAAACTTCCTAAACGATTTGAAGCATCCAAAACCCCCTAAACCCCCGAAAACCCCAAGGTGTGAAGCATCAATACAACATCTCAAAACGGCAGCTCTCCATGAGCATGCCTCGTGCAAGGCGCAGGGATCTGGCTCCATCAAGCCCTGGGCAGTGGGAAGTCCGAAGGTTTAAGGCTCATGGTTTAGGATGTTTTAGGCATGGGCTTCAGAATGTACGAGTGCTGTGGGGTTTGCTTGGGCAAGCCACTGCCCTGCGTGCTATCTTCTACTCATGGTTCCATGACCACGCGGCCGTCCAGGCGTTGATGGAATCTCCTTGGACGCCGAATATCGATGCCCATCACCTGCTCCACCTACCACTGCTGCACCAGCGTCAGGGTGTTGTGCAAGAGCGGAGCAAAGTCGTGGTGCCGGAGCCACGTTGCAGGACAACATCAGCAACAGGCCGGAATCGTCTTGGTCAGACCAAGACGATAAAACTGTTGGGTGTTCAGGGTTTCGGGCAGAGATGCTGCATTGAACCCCCTAAAGCCTAGAGCCAGATGCGCTTGCTTTGTGGATGCGTGTGTGTTGGGGAGTTTTGGGGCAAATGGCAAAGGGTTCAGCCGCCGTAAAGAGCCCGTAATGACCCTAAAGCCTGTATCCCTACAGAGTGAGAATTTGGCCACACCTGCCAGCCCGAAAACTTCAAGCTCCGAAACATCAAATGCCGAGCACCCCAAGAATGACTGACCTCAAGCTCTAAACCCTACCGTAACGCCTCACTCCAAAACTCCAAACTCACACCAGTGTACATGAACAGTCTCCCTGAAACCCGACAACCATCCCCAAGCCTCATGCCCCCTAACTGGTCGCTGAGCCCGACGCTGCTTCTCCTCAGTTGTCCAGTCCCCCTCCCCCCCCCCAAAGAAAAAGGACGAACATCGTACTGTTAAGCCCAGAACCCGGCCTCGACTGGTGGTTTCCGGCATTAGGATTAGGGGTACCTTACTGGGGTCCTGATTATCAGGGAATCCCTACTATTTGGGGGTCTATGTTGAGGCCCCTGTTTTCGCAAACCCCCAACTAGGTCCTGAGAAGCTTCAACACGAAGAAGCGATGCTACATCTGCCCTCCGAACCTAGACGCCACTGGCCTGAAAATCAAATGCCGCCAAGCATCCCTTCGGCTTGACATTATTCCAGAGAACAGCGGTCCCCGCCTGGATCATGTGCCAAGGGTTTAGGGGGCCCAGGGTTTAAGGTTTCGACACCCTGGATCCGACAGGAGACTCTTTTTCTCCGCCTGGGCAGATGGGGCCTGAATGAGCTTCTTGCCCTGCATGGTCTCGTTGGCTGGACAGAGCCTTTTGAGGACATGCAACACCGAGCTTGCCTGGAGGATGTTCTCCGGAACATGTGCGTTGTCTGTGAGATGCAAGAGAAGCGCAGACGTTTGACTCCAAGTGGGGATCTGCGGCACGCCTGCATCGTTCATCATGTCCGTCGCTATGCGGTTGAACAGGCGAAGGCGGCTGGGAGTCCGCCAATCACGGTACCAACGAATCCAGAAATCGTTTCTAAACCGAAGGCCATTGGTTTGGTGCCACAAAGCAGCAGGCTTGTTTCTAGCTTTCCCTGCCAACTTCTCAACAACTCTCGCATAATGCCCAGCAGTCCAATGACTTTTACCGTCAGCTGGGTGCTGGCCGACGTTGAAGACCACGAGGTCATATCTGTCGAAGTTCACATGTGTTGTTGCGTGTGTAAGCCAGATATAGCAAACCCCGCTGACAGCTTTACAGTCACCAACGGTTTTTTGGCAACGCGAGGAGGTTTCATCTTTTTCTCCAGAGTCACACTGGTTCATGCTCAGCATGTGTAGCATCGCACGATTCAGACGTCGAGAATGTGAGTCACCCGTTATGAGCATCCTCTTTGCTCCCTGGATACAGGTCTGTCCACTCTGAACAGAAAAGTTTAGCAATCGGCAGCTAAATGGCCTCCATACATACAAGTCGGGATTGATGTATCGCTTGAAAGGTGCGACGCCTTGAGTATCAACAATCACTTCTGGCTCTGCGAGAAAGATGTGTTGCATGCTGCCGGTGTAGACCCATCTACCATGAGAATGTGTGTTTTCGCCGGATTTCTTGAGATCGCACATCGGAAGGCCGGCGCCACTCAAAGCACGATCTCGCGCTTTCTCAGACACCTCAGGGCGCTCTGACTTGCCCAAGTTTATGTAGACCTCCTGTCCAACCGGGACATCGTAGTGCAAAGGGGGCCAGTCCTCGTATGGCTTGCCACCAAGAATCTCCTGCAGACCCATGTAATTCTCACGCCACATTACCAGATTCAGACGGTAGGAACCCGGCACAGTGAAGTTTGACAACAGCTCATATCGGCAGGAACCGTAATACTGTGATGCAATGTGCAACGCCTGCAATTCTGGGCCTTCCAGGATTAAGGTAAACTCATCCGGTCCGAACTCCTTCCTCACGAGATCTTCCCATTTCTTGTCCTCCATGAAACCAGACCGATCTTTGCAGTCAAGCAATTTCTGGACGTGGAATGCTGCCACAAGCTCTTGCGCCAAACTGGGACACCAGTACACGGCATATTTAGATGAGATGTCCTTCGGCTGAGTCATCCCATCAAGCCTGAGCGTGGCAAACCCCGCACCTTTCGTCACCTGGATACGTTTCCAGGCATCACAGCTGACGGCTCCCCATGAGGCAGACGCGGGGGATGTGGCAGACGCGGGAGACGTGGGATCCCGTGATTCAAGGGGTAAGCTGCTCCGGGCCTTCAAGTCCTCAACGCTCTGCTGTAGACTGGCGGCCGTGCTTCTCAGGTGGTCGTTGTCGGCAAGACACAGGGCGGCCCCCTTCCGCTCCCAGCGGAGTGCTTGTGCCAGGTGGGACTTGGGGCTCGACATGTTGGGCACAACTAGATGCGCCTCAGCTTCTGAAAGAACTCCGGACTCGTTGTCATGGCGGCCTCCGGGAGACGTGGGATCCCGTGATTCAAGGGGTAAGCTGCTCCGGGCCTTCAAGTCCTCAACGCTCTGCTGTAGACTGGCGGCCGTGCTTCTCAGGTGGTCGTTGTCGGCAAGACACAGGGCGGCCCCCTTCCGCTCCCAGCGGAGTGCTTGTGCCAGGTGGGACTTGGGGCTCGACATGTTGGGCACAACTAGATGCGCCTCAGCTTCTGAAAGAACTCCGGACTCGTTGTCATGGCGGCCTCCGGGAGACGTGGGATCCCGTGATTCAAGGGGTAAGCTGCTCCGGGCCTTCAAGTCCTCAACGCTCTGCTGTAGACTGGCGGCCGTGCTTCTCAGGTGGTCGTTGTCGGCAAGACACAGGGCGGCCCCTTTCCGCTCCCAGCGAAGTGCTTGTGCCAGGTGGGACTTGGGGCTCGACATGTTGGGCACAACTAGATGCGCCTCAGCTTCTGAAAGAACTCCGGACTCGTTGTCATGGCGGCCTCCGGGAGACGTGGGATCCCGTGATTCAAGGGGTAAGCTGCTCCGGGCCTTCAAGTCCTCAACGCTCTGCTGTAGACTGGCGGCCGTGCTTCTCAGGTGGTCGTTGTCGGCAAGACACAGGGCGGCCCCCTTCCGCTCCCAGCGGAGTGCTTGTGCCAGGTGGGACTTGGGGCTCGACATGTTGGGCACAACTAGATGCGCCTCAGCTTCTGAAAGAACTCCGGACTCGTTGTCATGGCGGCCTCCGGGAGACGTGGGATCCCGTGATTCAAGGGGTAAGCTGCTCCGGGCCTTCAAGTCCTCAACGCTCTGCTGTAGACTGGCGGCCGTGCTTCTCAGGTGGTCGTTGTCGGCAAGACACAGGGCGGCCCCTTTCCGCTCCCAGCGAAGTGCTTGTGCCAGGTGGGACTTGGGGCTCGACATGTTGGGCACAACTAGATGCGCCTCAGCTTCTGAAAGAACTCCGGACTCGTTGTCATGGCGGCCTCCGGGAGACGTGGGATCCCGTGATTCAAGGGGTAAGCTGCTCCGGGCCTTCAAGTCCTCAACGCTCTGCTGTAGACTGGCGGCCGTGCTTCTCAGGTGGTCGTTGTCGGCAAGACACAGGGCGGCCCCCTTCCGCTCCCAGCGGAGTGCTTGTGCCAGGTGGGACTTGGGGCTCGACATGTTGGGCACAACTAGATGCGCCTCAGCTTCTGAAAGAACTCCGGACTCGTTGTCATGGCGGCCTCCGGGAGACGTGGGATCCCGTGATTCAAGG
The DNA here is from genome assembly GCA_905221605.1 of Symbiodinium natans. NCBI lineage: Eukaryota > Dinophyceae > Suessiales > Symbiodiniaceae > Symbiodinium > Symbiodinium natans. The sequence continues at coordinate 764,317 of CAJNDS010001236.1, read as the reverse complement.
GGTAAGCTGCTCCGGGCCTTCAAGTCCTCAAGGCTCTGCTGTAGACTGGCGGCCGTGCTTCTCAGGTGGTCGTTGTCGGCAAGACACAGGGCGGCCCCCTTCCGCTCCCAGCGGAGTGCTTGTGCCAGGTGGGACTTGGGGCTCGACATGTTGGGCACAACTAGATGCGCCTCAGCTTCTGAAAGAACTCCGGACTCGTTGTCATGGCGGCCTCCGGGAGACGTGGGATCCCGTGATTCAAGGGGTAAGCTGCTCCGGGCCTTCAAGTCCTCAACGCTCTGCTGTAGACTGGCGGCCGTGCTTCTCAGGTGGTCGTTGTCGGCAAGACACAGGGCGGCCCCCTTCCGCTCCCAGCGGAGTGCTTGTGCCAGGTGGGACTTGGGGCTCGACATGTTGGGCACGACGAGATGCGCCTCAGCTTCTGAAAGAACTCCGGACTCGTTGTCATGGCGGCCTCCAGGAGACGTGGGATCCCGTGATTCAAGGGGTAAGCTGCTCCGGGCCTTCAAGTCCTCAAGGCTCTGCTGTAGACTGGCGGCCGTGCTTCTCAGGTGGTCGTTGTCGGTAAGACACAGGGCGGCCCCCTTCCGCTCCCAGCGGAGTGCTTGTGCCAGGTGGGACTTGGGGCTCGACATGTTGGGCACAACTAGATGCGCCTCAGCTTCTGAAAGAACTCCGGACTCGTTGTCATGGCGGCCTCCGGGAGACGTGGGATCCCGTGATTCAAGGGGTAAGCTGCTCCGGGCCTTCAAGTCCTCAACGCTCCGCTGTAGACTGGCGGCCGTGCTTCTCAGGTTTTCGTTGTCGGCAAGACACCAGGCGGCCCCCTTCCGCTCCCAGCGGAGTGCTTGTGCCAGGTGGGACTTGGGGCTCGACATGTTGGGCACAACTAGATGCGCCTCAGCTTCTGAAAGAACTCCGGACTCGTTGTCATGGCGGCCTCCGGGAGACGTGGGATCCCGTGATTCAAGGGGTAAGCTGCTCCGGGCCTTCAAGTCCTCAACGCTCTGCTGTAGACTGGCGGCCGTGCTTCTCAGGTGGTCGTTGTCGGCAAGACACAGGGCGGCCCCCTTCCGCTCCCAGCGGAGTGCTTGTGCCAGGTGGGACTTGGGGCTCGACATGTTGGGCACGACTAGATGCGCCTCAGCTTCTGAAAGAACTTCGGACTCGTTGTCATTGCAGCCTCCGTCCCAAGAAAGAACCTGATTGTGCAATCTCTGCATCGGGCTGACATGTACGAACAGAGGCCACTGCAGGCACGCTGAGGAAACGAAGCCCGCAAGGAAGGCTGCAAGGATCGTTCCGTTCCATTGCCATCGCAGAGTGCAGCGAGATCCATCAAGCGAGGGCATGACCAAACCCTAAACCCTAAACCCCTAAACCCCTAAACCCCTAAACCCCTAAACCCCTAAACCCCTAAACCCCTAAACCCCTAAACCCCTAAACCCCTAAACCCCTAAACCCTAAACCCTTCACACCTCACCCAGCTAATTGTCACACATGTGCATGAGACGGAGTGGGTGATTCATGTCTGCTAGCTCCTTATTCCGCTAAGCCCCGTGAAAGCATCGCAAGTTGCTGTGTTCGCCCCTGCTTTCTTCATGGCCACTGCGCGAGCCTGGAAACAGATGTGGATTTATGGGACGGCTTTGGGGGGCACGTAGCTTGAACGGTAAAGGCAAGGGGCCAGCAACTTGAAGAGCTCCTGGTGCCGGTCCCATCTTGTGAGCTGAACTCAGACCTATACAAATCACTTGAAGAGCAGGCAGTACTCACCATTGCACAACACCATAACGCCGAACTCATCTCACGGCTTCACGGTAGGGCACCGTGACTCAACATGAGCTCTGATTATGTACTCTAGACCATAAACTACTTGTGGCATGTTTGGCGGACAGACCGACGGAGACCAGTGTGGCAGGGTTGAGAGAGTACTGTCAAGATTGTTCGTCCACAATATTCCACAATTGCTCACAGCCGTTACCAGTCCTCTGAGAATATGTGCCGAAAGCCTAGGAAAATAACACAGTCTGAGTTTGAGCTGTCACATCCTCAAAAAGTCAGCTTTTCGACCATGTGCCACCCCCCCCCCCCCCCACTTTGACAACGAAGCCCCAAACCCTAAACTTGGGCGGGGGAGGAGACCTTGGGCAGCACTCGCAGCTCCAGGAGTGGGAAGTGAAGGTGGCCCCCGCCATCGGACTGTGCGGAGCTTTGGGTCTTTAGGGTTTAGGATTTGGGGTTCATTGGGGTTCAGGGTTTAGGGCTAGGTCGGCAGGGGTTGTCTCAAGAGAGAAATGAATCTGAAATCCTGCCTGAACCGATCGAATCCACATTGTGAAGAGATTTCAGAGCCCTTAGAGCAGCGAGGTGATTCCCGGCCTCCGGCACACTGGACCTAGGCTGTTTTGGGCTTCGGGTCAAGGGTGAAGGTGCACATGTCATCTTACGTATGTGGTGTTGAGTCTTCAATGTTTTGATGGGTGTTGGGAACGCTGAGGGCTCAGGGTTCTGACGGTGTAGGACAGTGTAGGGTGTTCAGAACATCAGAATTATGAGAGGGTGTTTGAGGGCGGGAGTGCTGATGATTCTTGGGAAACACCTCAATAAGCCTTGAGCCCTGAAAACCCAAAGGCAAACATCAAGAACCCGAACGCCCATAAAGGGCTTTGAGGTTCGTCTGAGTTCACCCTCTCCCTGACCCCCCACTCCCCCCCCCCCCTCGCCCCTCGCCCCTCCCCTCCCAAGGCCCTAAACCCAAAACCCTTAACCCGAAAGCCGAACCACCTACTGCCCCCTGAAACCGAGCTGCAAAAAGACCAAAAGCGTGTGTGTTCGCTGCTCTCCATTGAAGGAGCCGAGCCTCAAACCCATGAAGCTGGAGATGTAAGGGGGTTTGGGGTCTCGGCTTGAGGAATACAGCAGGAAGTGGCGTTTGAGGAAACGCTATTAGAGATGGCCTGGTCTTGCAAGGGCTTAGGAATATTCAGAGTAGGGTTCTGGGGGGTTATTAAATTCCAAAGGGACCAGAAGCGAATATGATGAGTAATCATTCCGACCCATATTACATGCCGCAATCTTGAAAATGGAATTCCTGGCACACCAGAAGCCCTTGTCTGAGCTACCAACTGTTCGAGAAAGAAACCATCCGAATCTAACCCCAAACCCTAAAGTCCCACGTGCTTAAGAATCCCCCCAAAAACATATACATATACACGAACATTCTTCCTTATAGGGTAATACAGGGATCATTATTCTGTGCTTCTTGACGGGGCTATTGAGCAAATGGTAGCAAAGTGCGCGCTGCAGGGTGTTGGTGCAGCATCCGATCCTGAGGCCTCAACAGCTGGAGATTTCTTGATATGGGGTTTATACGAATATAGGGGAGCCCTAAAATATATACCCCCAAGTAATAGGATTTCCTTTTTATAAGGACCCCCAATCAGGTAACCCAAATTTCGGAAACCACCATATGGGGACTGAGGGGGTGCCAGCCAGTGCCTACAGTGCCGTAGAGCTTTCCACCAACTTGAAGAGGTTCTGCGCTTTTGGTTTAAAGGGTTTTGGGGTTTGGGCCTTATCGAACTGAATCTCAAATGCAAAGCTGTTTGCAGTCCAGCGGCCTATCAGGCTCTTGGTGCGTGTCCATGTGCGCCCTGAGTGAGGTCTGCAGGGCCCTAAACCCCTCAACTCCACGTCAAGCTGTCGGGGGCGGAGTGAGGGACTGGCATTGCTGCGTAGGATGCAAGCTGTGGATGATACGATGTGCAGTGGTGTTTCAGGCTAGAGGTCTGTAGGGTCTGTTCGTCTCGCGCCGAATAGAGGTCACGGATCGCCTCCAACAAACAGATGCCGTGTAAAAAGACGAACACGGATCCTCTCAAAGGTCGTGTGTACTTTTTGGAGGCAGCATGGGGCAACCTAGTAGAGGGATATGCAGACACATCCAAGGCTGAATTTTTTGGGGTACTCTTGCAAAGCTTCTCGATGCTGTAGAACTAAAGGTGTCTAGGGTTGGTGGTTCAGTGAAGCTGGCATAGGGTTTCGGGCCTAGGCCCCTGATACCAAAGACCGGTATTCCAACCCCAAATCCCAAACTGAAGACCGCTGCAATGAAACCGCCAGGAGCCTTGCATCTAAAAGACTGAAGCCTTGAACTTTGCGAGGCCGCTAAAAAACTGTTTGCGGCCACTGTTCTAAGTCTGCAAACGGGCTTAAGGTGGTTCCTAAACCCGAAAAAAACCAAAACCCTAAACCCTTCAGGGAGTTCGGGGCCTGTAGTACTGCCCTGGTGTGTACTTCACCAGCTGCAGCGGCTCGACGCACTCCGCCTGACATACAGTCTTCCGCAGCAGATAAAGTGACAAAGCTGTGGCTGCTGTGCGGGTGACACCGGCACACATTCAGGAACTAGGTTCCTTGTAGAGCTTAGGTTTAGGATTCTGGTTCCGTGTGTGTCGGACACTAAAATTCTTGCCATCTTGGAAGGGGCCTCTGCAGACATTTGTTGCGGGAACGAGATCCTCTTTGACGACAAGTTCTTCGGGTGTCGCAGGGATATTTCAGATCAAGGGATGCTGGAAGGGTGGCTCGGTTTAGGGTTTAGGGTTTCGGGTAGCCCTAAACCCTAAAACCCTAGGGGCCGACGATTAGTCAGGCTGCAAGATGTCGGGCCACGAAGGCCATCCAAGAAGTGTTGACAAGTACTCTATACTTCTCTTAGAACCTTGATAAACCAAAGCCCTCTTGCGGAGGGTCGGACGCTGAATCCTCGGTCAAATTGCCTTGATCAGGTCTTTGGCGCCCTTTGCCTCCACTCTAGATTGATCGAGAACCGGTGCCCAACAAAGCCAAGACCTACCGCCACCTGACCCGAATCTGGCTTGTGGATTTGCATCAGCCGGAGTTCCCAAGTGTGCTCCTTCACCACCACTATGCTTGGACAAGAATCCTCGTCATGAAGCCAAACTAGGAAAGAAGTCACCTCCCTTTTCGCGCGCATCCTCGCGACCCCTCACCCATCCATGCCGCAGCGCCAACGTGGTCATGGAGGTCTGCCAGGACCTTCCGTGGAGATTGAGATTAGGGCCTTTGAACCCTAAACCCTAAACCCTAAACCCTAAATCCTAAACCCTAAACCCTTGGGGTTTAGATGGCCGGAGGTCTCGCATCCATCAAGAGTGTGCACGAACATATCCGACACAGCTGGGTCATGAATTCCCATCAGAGAAGGTACTCTGGGGCATAATATTATATAACCCTAAACCCTAAACCCCAAACTCCAAACCCTAAACCCCAAACCCAGCCTGGTGTGGTCGAGGATGGTGGCCGCCCTTCGCCAAAAGATCTCAAGCGCGAGGTGCCGATGTAGCCGCAGTTCACCTTTTCAAGAGACGGTTTAGGGTTTAGGGTTTAGCGGTTTAGGGGTTTCGGGTTTAGGGTTAAAGGAGGGACCCTTGTAATGGACCCTAGCAGGGCTATTTGCGGGGTATTTAGGGGCCACTAGGTATTTAGGGACTATATAAGGTATATACAATGGTTATAGGGGAATGAGACTAAGGGTCTCTTCTAGGGGTCCCTCCTTATACCCCTTATTCCTTCCTGGCACAGAGCGCAGCATCCCAAATCCTAAACCCCCTAAAACCCCAAGCAGACCTTCAAAACGACTGGAATAAACCCTTTAATAAACCCTAAATCCGAAACCCCTACAGTAGCGCACCCTAAGCTCTTAACGACCCTTCAACCCAAACTCACTTTCAAAACTCCCCAAACCCTTTGTGAACCCCAAACCTGAAACACCCACCGGGAGAGGTCAGCACCCTCCAGCCACCTGAAGAACGTGAGGCCGGCCTTAATCTTGACTCTTTTTGTGTAGGGTTTAGGGTTTAGGGTTTAGGGTTTAGGGTTTAGGGTTTAGGGTTTAGGGTTTAGGGTTTAGGGTTTAGGGTAAGGCTTCAGGTTTACGGTTTGGGGTCTGAGTCCAGTGTTTTTGTAGGGTTTGGGTTTAGGAAAGGCTTCAGGTTCAGGGTTTAGGGTCTGCGTCCAGTGCCTAGGGAATTCGTGGTAGAGTTTAGGGTCCAGAGGTGACAGGGAATTCTGAGTAGGGTTTGGGGTTTCGGGTCAAAAGTGCTCAGGTACTTCATGGGTGGGTTTAGGATCCAAGTTTCAAGGACTTTTTAGTAGGGCCACGGTCTAGGTGTCAACGAATATTGAGGAAGCCTTAAGGTTTGGCGTTTATGGTCTAGGGTTTAGGGCTTGTACAGTGTTTGGGGAACCTGGGAACTAGAACCTAGGACATAGTTTCAGGAATTGTCACGAAAGGACACAGAACGAGACCCCTAACACACGATGATGCTAGTGGATTGAACGCGATCTCTTCTATTGGCTAGAACAGAACATTGAGTAGCGAACATGGATGAGTATAGAACGACATAAGACGTGAGAAACACTAGCATCCAATGTGAACCTGGAGAAGGCGTAGATGGACAACTGGTATTTTTCCATCGAAGCGCCTGCAAAGATAAAGGACGGATGCGATGCTATGATTACTGGACGTCAGTGATGGCTAGTATGGTTTTTTATCGAACCAAGAACTCCAACAGGCAAAAAGGGTATTGGGCGATCAGGGCACTTGTAACACAAATTACATGTAGGGCAGATGCCGCAGAGTTTTTGAGTACTTAAAACAAATTAGTTGGTGGCGGGCGCATAGATATAATTCAAGCGTAAGGCCGAGTCTCCTAGCTAATATTACATGCAAACTTATAGATAGATATGCAATTGGCATGTGCCGGTGAACGCCCAAGTGTAGCGCTTCGGGTATAGGGTTGAAGACGCTTTTTCTTGGGCGGATAGACTGTCACGATGGGTATTTGGGTGGTTAAAGCCCTAGAACCTTCAACCCTAAACCCAAACCAAGCTTTCCGAGAACCAGGCGCATTCGGCCGGTGGCGTTTGTTGCCGCAGTCCATGAAGTGGACCTCGTCCTGGCGAGGCTCGTACTTGTAAAAGCCTATACTTCATCCACTGTAATGTCTTATAACGCTTTAAGGCCAAGCCTACCCCACCTCATCTACCCCCCAACTCGACATAACAAGCAAGGCATGTTTCAGAGGCATTTGGCCTGATTTTGGGTTGGGGGTAGTTAAGACCGGGCAGCCCAGGATCGAATAAGTTGCATCAAGGAACTCTTCGGGGCAGTAACCCCAAATCAAGATGAATGCATCAAGTAAAGACATGGAAGCCCCACAAGTTAGCAAGACCTTGAACACAGATAGACCCTGAGGCCCAGACAGACTTGCACAGAAACCTCAAATGCCCACCCAAGTTATGCAGCCCTGGACTTGAAAGTGCCTTGCTCGCAGGCTTGTGTGCGCGAAGGTCACGACGAGTGGCTTTAAACCCACTGCAAGCTGCGCCGTTCTCTCTGCAAAACTCCCCACTCTGGCACGACATCCCCATCCTGCGCTCTCATCATCAGTGGCAAGTCATGCCCACCGCGCAGCCACAGACTGCAGGCCGAGGAATCTTCCGATGTCTTGCGCTGCACAGATGGTGACCGATACCTGGGCTGCTGCATATGGTGGTTGTCAAGATTATGATCCCTTTTAAGGTACTCTAAATATGAGGTGCCGTATCATAACAGGGATCCAAAAAAAAAGGGACCAGCATTTTGACAGCCACCCATATGAGAATTCACCTGCGTACCGAAAAAAGCCACACCTCCAGTTCTGGAGCTCAGGAACCCTTTGAGGAACACTTTGAGGACCGCCGCCCATCCTGAACCTCGTAACTGACGCTTGGGGGTGTAGGAGCTCAAGGTTTAGGGTTTCAGGGTTTAGCTACAAGTACTTGCGTTTACGGCCAGGATCCCATAGTGTCCTGAGCTGCGACATCGCCAGCATCGCGGGAAGACATGGAAGAACCGAAGAGTCTCCCACAGCACTTCCGCAACCCCACGCGGCCCACCCTACCAAACGCAAGCCAGAAGAAATTTGGAACGCAAGCCAGAAGAAATTTGGAGGTACACACGATGCTAACCGCAGTGACATTGAAAAACTCTTTCTACCTTCTGTATGTCGTTGTTTCTTGTGACCGTTCCTTGGCCAGGTTTGCGGCAGCCTGTGCTTCAATCAAACAAAAGCCACTGTTTCAGGGATCCAGAAACGCGTTTAGGATCTTTTCGACGTGGGCTGCCTGCCTTCAGTTTTCGCACAGTACATCCGCGCTGCAAACCCCAAACTGACTTTCTGCCTTGCCTAAGCCCGAAGCCCTTAAGCTGAAACTGTGTACTACGTACTTGAAAATCTTGATAAGCACATCTCCCCCCAGCGCAGAGCCCAAATCCGAGAAATCGCGTGACATGCAAGCACTGGCGACCCAACTCTTGCTAAGCCCGAACTCCTTTAGCCTTAAGCCCTATACCCAAAACTCAAACGAATGCTGGAAGCCCTACGACTTACAAGATATCCAGAGCCCAACTCCTCCCAAACAGTGAGCTGAGTTGCCACTGACGCAAGCAGGATGAGCTTCAGTAGTGTGGTTTGCGTCCTTTTGCTAGATCATGGGCAGAAAACAGACACCCCCAAACTATAAAATGATTAGATAAGTTAGTGCTCCAGGGATCTACTTCGCGGGAAGGTTAAACGTGTCATGCTTGGGCCCCGTCATAACCAGAACACCTTTCACAAGATGTTGACTACGGCATAGAGTGAGTCCATCTTCGTGGAAGCAACAATAGAATCAGAAAGAGTTTTGTGCTCACCGTTTCCATCGGCGTACATCGCAATATCGCAATGTCGTCCCATGCGTTTAAAGTCCTCTCAACCAGCCAATGAACCTACCCAAAGTCTGCAAAGCCTCAACTACAAGGTCGGTCCCGCTTAGCCGCTTGCTTTTCGCCAGGGCCATGAGGGGTGGCGCGCAGCCCCAAAGCAGCGTCACTGGGTAGGCCCCTGACTGCGATCGGCTTGCCAATCCGGCTTCCGGAGCTCAAGAAGGTTACAGCATGAAATCGATCCAACACGCATGGGAATGTACTTTCGCAGTAGGGCCTGGGGTGATCTGGCCGGGTTCAATCTCGCTTCTGTTTGGACTTAGGGTTCCTGTAGTGTCATTTGGATGCCTTGTCGGTTTGCTTGGCTACATGTCTCAAACTCTTCAGATGCGCGAGCGCTGCTGTAACCCAGTTTAGATGGGACTAAGTGCAGCATGTCAGTGGCAGCTTCCTGGTAGACAGCGAAGTGAGTCCCGGACCCTCTCCCAGAAGCGCTAAAACAATCACTTCTTAAGCTGTTGGGCCAAACAAGAAACCTGACGCACAAAGTCCTAAACCCCGAACGCTCAGTTTGTGGGCCTGCGAAATCGATCGCGCCAAAGAAAGCATTTGGCCACAGGCTGGCGACCGCTGGCAGCACCGATGTGGCAACGAAGGCAAAGGCCGATACCCGCTTCGGTACTCCGTCGCCTGGGGCAAGTCGCTAGTGTGGAGACTGGGGGGGGTCAAAGTTTACAGTCCCATTGGGTCATGGGGCCTATTTGGGGTCCTTTTAACCCCAGGCCTTCCTTCAGTGGGCGTTGGTGTGGCTGTTCCGAAAGCACGATCCAGCAAAGCAGTCATCCGCGCAAAATCCTCGCTGCAAAAACACGATCCTCAACCCGAAGCCCTGTACGTCTGAATCAGAAAGCCCCCTCAACGCCCCGTATGAATAGGACTTCACGCATCACCTTCAAGCAACATCTCGAAGAACGTAGTCCTATCAACAGACAAGCCCAAACGATTCCAAGAGCCATTCACCCCCGCGACCACGACACATGACAACACAAACATGATGCCCCAAGGCCCTGAACCCAAGACACAGGAGCCAAAAGCTCCAACACCCTGAGCTCGATGCCACAAGCCGCTTCAAGCAAGTCTCAACCCTCCTTGAAACCCTACGCCTGTAGACCTTGAGTCCGAAACCCTAAACCCCTGAGCCCTGGGGCCGCAACCCTAGAACCATAAATCCTACAGATTGTCAACCCTAAACCCTAAACCCTAAACCCTAAACCCTAAACCCTAAACCCTAAACCCTAAACCCTAAACCCTAAACCCTAAACCCAAGTCCGCAACAGCCCCCCCCAAAACCTGAACCCGGAGTCCCCCCTTCCTCCAAGTAGCTGAGGAAAGAGCGCAACGCCAGGTTCGTTCCCAGGATTGTTGTGCAAACTGCGCAGCAACCTGCACACGTTGTGTTCAGAGTTAAGAAAGTGAAGGGTTCAGAACTTACAGGGTTTACACGGCTTCGAGGTTAAAGTGCTTAGTCTGATTTGGTCTAGAGTCTAGAGAGTTCAGAGGATGTGAAGGCAGATAATGGCGTACAAGGGTTTTGAAAAGGCTTCGGTTCGGGCCAAAGCGTTCACGGTCGTGGAGCCCACCATGCTTCTGCTGTTTTCTGGGATTTATGACTCGAGCAGTGCCATTTCGTTACAAATCCTTCTACTGTAGGTGTTTAAGGTTTCCCCTTGCGAAGTGGTACCCTGAAGGCCTTTCGAAGCGACGATCCCCCCAACACCTCGAGCCAGTGCGCACTCTTATCACGCGTCGAGCCTCCCAACCGGAAATGCGCACCCCGACCCTTAAGCCACTCAAGCCTCCAGACCCCTGAAACGGTATGGCTGTGCACTAGACACACCCCAAGCCTTGTATAAACTCTGTCTAAACTGTATAGAATCTCGGGACTTCCTAATTCCTGAAGCAGGTTGAAGACCCTCAAGACCAAGATGCCAAGCACAAGAACCGCCGCAGAGACCAGTCCGCCACGTCCTCATCTCACTGTCGAATCTCTCTCTTCCTCATCCTCTTCCTCTGCTTCTTCTGCTTCTTCTTCTTCTTCTTCTTGTTTCTCTTCTTCTTCTTCTTCTTCTTCTTCTTTTCTTGTCTCTCCCTGCTTATTTGCCTCGCCAACACACATATGTAGGAATGAAAAATTGCCTTGTTCGTGGGTTTCGGAAGCTCAGGGCTTAGGGTCTGGGAGCCGGCTTTGGGTGGGGCACCGGGGACTGCACCATGCGCTCCAGGCTCCCAGTAGCACGTCCACGGGGTCCGCGCGGAGGCCCTGGACGAAGGGCACGAGCCCCAACCCGAGCCCTGACCAAGCGAGCTCCAGAATCAGCAGCAACACCTCACAAGGCAGGGCTGCTAAGCCCCCGGAGCAGGGGGGCTCTGCTAAGCAGGAGAACAGTCGCATAGCAGCCCGAAGAGACATGCTCCTGCTGCCTGCAGTCCGAGAAGCCGAGCCCACCAGAACCGCTCTCTTCATGCGGTGCGGATCCAGCTTGAGTATCGTTCCCAGGGTGGGGATTACTTCCAGGTACACGAAGAGCTGCAAGATGGTAGGACTCAGAGCAGCAGGGTTCAGGGCTTAGGGTGCTAAGAGCACTCAGAAGTCCCAGAAGGGCTGCGGAGCAAGAACCTCCTAAAAATAAATGAAAAGTCCAAGAATCGCGAAGTTGTAGATATGCCAACAGAGGCTTAGAGTGATGCTTGTAGAGCCCATGGAGCCCATAGTCGAGAGCTTGTGAGGCTTGCAGGGGTTCAAGTTTTAGAGTTTGGCATTGAAGGCACGAATTCGAACCGGTGACGCCAAGCTCAGGATTTCGGGCCTGCAGGGTTGCCCATCCTAGATACGAACAGGCAGTAATCCCAGGGATCAACCCCTGCCAACTCGTAAAAACCTCTGAATCAAAAATTGCCAACCTGGCTGTGGCACAAGGATGGCAAGCACACTGACCTCAGCACAGCACGGGCAGTTTATGGCTGCGCGTTCGCTGGACGAGGAAAAATCTCTGAGATGCAGGGACTCTCACTCTCGAAGCACTATGCCAGGCTCGAGAGCTCATTTTGCATCCTTCCGACTAGTCAAGTCACATGCTTGTCGGTAATTCCTTAAGCCAGAGGAGGCTGCCGACTTAAATCGTTTCTAGAGCCTCTTTTTCTGGGAACAGCCACGTGAAGCCACCATGTTTGTTTGTTGGGTACTGTGCGCAGAAGCACCCCGGTCTGAGAGGGGTGCTCGCACATGCTCCGGTTGGGGGCAAACAACTTCCCCCCCAAGCATGTTGAACGTCATCCTAGCAGAGAGAGCTCTTCGTATCGCCTTGGGGCTCTACACCCTATACCCCAAAATCCTTACATCCTAAATAAAGCCCTAAACCCCTAAAGCCCTAAGCTCTTAGGCTCGCACCAGTTCGTCCTGGAGAGACGGGTCCAATCAGCGAGGGGCACGCCGGCGGCGAAGAGGACAGCGCAGGCTGCCATGAAGCCAAGCCTTGGACCATTCTGTGTTCAGGGTGCTTGGGTTTGGGGTTTAGGGTTTAGGGTTTGAGGGTTTGAGGGTTTGAGGGTTTGAGGGTTTGAGGGTTTGAGGGTTTGAGGGTTTGAGGGTTGGGTTTCTACAGTACCTGCACTTCGGAGTCGCGTGAAGGACTGGCAACTTCCGGAACTGAACCTGGGGGGAGTGGAGGGGGTGGTTGACTGGGGCATCTGAAAACCTGGACTCCCAAGGTGGAAAGTTGCAGCCGCCGAGCTTGGGTTTTTCCTTATTCTGCATCTACTCCTCAAGTTGTTTGCACAGAACATACGGAGTCAGGGCTTATGCTCAGTTTGTCGTGACTCGTGCCGATGCTGACTTTCGACAGAACACGGCCAGGCGACTTGAAATCCCGGAAGCCTTGCTCTACCTTACGAAACACTGTAAGCCCCGGCAAGCCCTGGAAAGCTAGCTTCCTAAACCGGTAAGAGTGTTTTTTTTTTTTTTTTTGTTGCGGGTGCTTTTTTGCTGTGGGTGCGGGGGCGCGTTTTTTTTTTGCTGCGGGTGCGGTGGCGCGTTTTTTTTTGCTGCGGGTGCGGGGGCGCGTTTTTTTTTTTGCTGCGGCGGGGGGCGTTTTTTTTTTGGTTGCGGGTGCCGTGGGGTCGCGTTTTTTTTTTGTTGCTGCGGGTGCGGAGCGTTTTTGCTGTGTTCTCTATATTTTACTATGAAAACCTCTATTTTCTCTAATTTTCAATAGGAAAACCTCTTTCTTCTCTATATTTGAATAGGAAAACCTCTTTCTTCTCTATATTTGAATATGAAAACCTCTGTTTTCTCTACATTTAGTATGAAAACCTCTACTTTAATTCGAAAACCTCTATTTCTCTATATTTTATAACGAAAACCTCTATTTCTCTCTATTTTTGTCTATATCGTCATAGTTTTCCTCTATATTTACTGAGGAAGACATGAGAGAGGAATACATGAGAAACTTATTGTCTGTGTTATCTCAATGTGTGACTTGCAATTAAAAGTGTTTTGTTCCTCTTGTCCTGTTTTAATAGGAAGCCTATTATTTTCTCTGTCTCTGAATAGGCAAACCTCCATTGTCTTAACATTTGAACATGAAGACCTCTATTCTCTATATTTGAATATCAAGACCTCTACATTTTGATATGAAAACACTTTGTATGTTCGCTATATTTTCGTATGAAAGCCTCTATTTCCTCTATGTTGTCATAGGAAACATCTAATTTCTCTATATTGTATAGCGAAAACCTCTATTGTTCTATAGTTTTTTTTATTTTGTCAGTATTTTCAGACATCTTCTCTTTATTTCACGAGGAAGACATGAGAGGAATACATGAAAAGCTAATTCTCTATATTGTCATAAGAGTACATGCATTATCTCTATCTGTGACTCGTAGACAACAAGTGTTTTTGTTCATGTCTCATAACACAAGCTCTATTTTCTCGATTCTTTACTAAGAAGACGTTTATATCTCTATTTTAAACGGAAAATTCAACTTCCACTATAAGGTCTGAATTTTCGTAGGAAAGCAGGCATATATTCCCTCTTTTTTCAGGGGGTTGGGGGCTGCGCAGACCGCCGCATTTGAAAACACAATGCGCGCATCATGGGTTTGGAAGGGATTCGTAAGCTTTGAAGCAGGCTTGCCGGCTAAAAAAAGCGGGGGGGTTGGGGGGGGGCGCAGCCCCCCCCCATTTGCAACACAATGCTCGCATCATCATGGGTTTGGAAGGGATTCGTATGATTGAAGCAAGCTTGCCCGGCTAAAAAGCGCAGCCCCCCCCCACCCCCCATTTGCAACACAATGCTCGCATCATCATGGGTTTGGAAGGGATTCGTATGATTGAAGCAAGCTTGCCCGGCTAAAAAGCGCAGCCCCCCCCCCCCGCCCCTTTCAAGCGGAGGGGAATGCTCTCATGATGGTTTCGGAAAGGATTCATTTGCTTTGAAGCAAGCTGGCATGGCTTTAAGAAGCGGGGGGGTTGGGGGGGGGCGCAGCCCCCCCCAATTTGCAAACCCAATGCTGGCATGATAGGCTTGGACAGGATTCATATGCTGAGAAGCTAGCTGGCACGGTTTTAAAGAGGGGGGGGGTCGGGCGGGGTGCAGCCCTCCCTCCACCGTTAGCAAACACAATGCTCGCATGATGGCCTTGGGAAGGATTCAGTGCTTTGAAAACGCTTGCACAGTTTAAAGGAGGGGGGGGGCGTTGGGGACGGGGTTGGGGAGGAAATTGCAAAAACAAATGACCTGGGGGAAGGGGGGGGGGGCGCGTTTTTTTTTTTGCTGCGGGTGCGGGGGCGCGTTTTTTTTTTGCTGCGGGTGCGGGGGGCGCGTTGTTTTTTTTGCTGCGGGTGCGGGGGCGACACGCGCGAGGTCACTCACTCACCTGGGGGGTGGGGAGGAGGGGGGGGGGGGGGCGCGTTTTTTTTTTTTGCTGCGGGTGCGGGGGCGTTTTTTTTTTTGCTGCGGGTGCGGGGGCGCGTTTTTTTTTTGCTACGGGTGCGGGGGCGACACGCGCCAGGTCACTCACTCACCTGGGGGGGTGGGGAGGAAGCGGGGGGGGGGGAGGGGGGGGGGGGTGCTTTTTTTTTTGCTGCGGGTGCGGGGGCGCGTTTTTTTTTTTTTTTTGCTGCGGGTGCGGGGGTGCGTTTTTTTTTTTTTTTTTTTTTGCTGCGGGTGCGGGGGCGACACGCGCCAGGTCACTCACTCACCGGGGCGGCCCCCGAAAAAAGCACCCACAGCAAAAAAGCACCCACAACACAAACAAAAACACGGGTTCCCTTCCTAAACCCTAAACCCTAAACCCTAAACCCTAAACCCTAAACCCTAAACCCTAAACCCTAAACCCTAAACCCTAAACCCTAAACCCTAAACCCTAAACCCTACTGAATCCTGCCACAACAAGGGGCGTAAGCAAGCCATTCACGCTGGCCGTGGTGTTGGAGGAGCTTTTCCAGGTAAGGGTCGCCAGGCCGACGGCCAGAACAGCGCCTCATTCCCGGGCTGATGCCCCTAAGCTCCTCTAAAGCTACTCTAAAGCCCTAAAGCCCTAAAGCCCTAAAGCCCTAAAGCCCTAAAGCCCTAAAGCCCTAAACCCTAAAACCCTTCAAACCCTAAACCCTAAAACCCTTCAAACCCCGACTGCACCTGAACGTATCGTGAGGTCGTTGAAGCAAGGCGCTGAGCCCGGCTTCTGGCAAGCCCGTCAGCGCCGAAAGAAGCGACCCCGCTTTCGCGAACTGCGAGACCAATGTGGCCATCATGAGGAGCCTAACAGGGTTTAGGGTTTAGGGTTTAGGATTTGGGATTTAGGGCTTGGGGTTTAGGATTTAGGGTTTAGGGTTTCGGGGGGGGGGGGGGGGGGGTTTGTGAAAATCATGGCTTTGGGTTCAGAGCTTGGGTTGTAGGGCAGAAGCAAGTCCGGGGCCGGAGTTGCGTGTTCGAAAAAATAGGCCCACAAGACCCAGGGCCCGAGCTAAAACTTATCGGAGTCTTGCAGGAAGCCGCGAGAGCTCGAAAAAACAGCTCAAACAAACAAGTATTTCCGGGAGCCGAAACGAAAATGCCACCGCCAGAGTTCCAACAAACACTTTCCTGAAGATCGAAGCCGCTCTCCCGGCCCGCCTCCGAACGACCAAAGCAAATCCTGTCAGCACCTTTTCGCTAAACCCTAAAGCCTCCCTCAACCCTAGCCTCCCCCATCACCAAGGCAACTCGGTTCACTTCTTTGCGACGCGAGGGGGAGTTGACAACTGCAAGGTGTATCGAAAAGATCAGGGGATAAAGATTCTTGGGATTTTAAGCGCTTTTAAGGGCTCAAAACAAACGCTTTCAAGTGCAACGTTGCCAGGGCGCAGGAAGAGCGAGGACAGCACGGCCCGTCCTGCAGAGAGCCACGAAGCTTCACCCTGAACCCGCAGCCCCAAAACCCCCCAGTTCTTAAGGGACTTAGGGCCCTCTAATGCCCTATATATACCCTTTAAGGGATTATAGAGGGTACTCATTCCCTCATTCCCTACTCAGAACCAGCCGGAAAATCAGAGGCGTGTGAGGTCTCGGCTTGGATCTTCGTCAGATTCAGATGTCGGCTAAGCTTTAAACTTTCTCTGGCCTCTTCGTGTGTGCAAGGTTTTAGGGTTTAGGGTTGAGGGTTTGGTTTAGGGTTTAGGGGGATGATTTAGGGTTAAGGGCAGTGTGATAGCCATTGCGAAAAGCACCGGATCCTGACGTGGTGACGAGGGGGTATGACAACAACAAAAACAAGGGAGGCCTTGGAGTACTCGGGCGTACTCGGGCGAAGGATCAGAGCTCTACGTATGGACGGCGCGCTCACGGCCTTTGATGATCACTACCTCAGGTCATCCATCTTCAGGACAAAAGTCAAGAGCCAATACTGCATCCACCAGAAATCCGCCTCAGACGTTGGCTTAGATGTCAAGGATCAAATTCCAAACGCACAAAAATAAACAGCTGGACCACGAGCTAGCGGCCGGCGTAGCCAAGGAAGTACTTGACAGTTCATGGGTTGATGCAAGGATGGTTGGAAGTACTTACCTTGCAGTGCTTGCTGATTCAGGTTAACTTGATCAGAACCTCACCTATAACTTCTAAGTCATGAGTCTCTGTTGACCTTTAGCACCTGGCGCTTTCCAACTGCTTTGAAAGCTATCGTTTTGGACTGGGGTCGCGAAGGGCTTTGCGGCTTACTTGAGGGCGCAAGATTTCGAGCTTGGGTGAGGGTCGTTGGGCTACCTTCCCTAAACCCTAAACCCTAAACCCTAAAACCTAAACCCTAAACCCTAAACCCCTACCTTGCGGCTCAAACCTGCCCGTCTTGGAGGTCGAGATGCAGATTGGGACAGGAAATGCGACTCCGAACTCTCAAAGCCCCTCAGCTTCTCCTGATCAAAGCTCACAAATGCCCCAAACCCAACACTCAAGAAAGGGCGCAACATTGGTAAGCCCCGAACTTGTGTTGAAGGATGTTGTAGTGTGAGGTCGAGGCGCAAGACTTTTCTACGAACAAACTCTGTTTACCCCCTAACCCTAAACCCTAAACCCCAAACCCCAAACCCCAAACCCTAAACCCTAAACTAAACCCTAGACCCCAAACCCTAAACCCTAGACGATTTGGGGCGCCTCCGGATCCCAGCCGTCGCTCGGCCAGGGTTGCGTAGCTCACCTCTGGACCGCCTACTCTAGGGGCCTTCATGGGGTTTAGGGCTTAGGGTTTAGGGTTTAGAGTTTACGGTTTGGGGATTAGGGACAGACAGGGGCCTGAATGATTCGAACACGTTGTGTTTTTTTTGGGGGGATTGTTGTAGTATAACACCCCAGGGACCATAAGGGAATGCCAGTAGACATGATTGGGACCCTATATACGGTCTTAGATGAACTTACTATTGCGGTCGAAGGAATTCCACAGACCCTAAACCCTAAACCCTAAACCCTAAACCCTAGCACATGTCAAGACTTCACAACCATGGAATCATTACTTAGTTGCTGAGTTCACAAGGCCCCAAAAAGTGTACACTTTCAGTTCTATAGGGGATTATGGTATCCCAAAAGGTGTAAAGTGTACTTTCCCTTGCTGTCCCTTCGTAATTATACAATAATCACGGCCCCCAAAACCGTATTCTACTTATTCAAGTCCCTATAATACTTGCTGTTGGTTAGTAGGGAATGCGGGAATGAGGTACCGTGTATAATCCCTTAAGGTGCAAAAATGGGGCCCTAATTCCCTCACTCCTGCTAACCAACAGGAAGCTGTTCAGGCCCCTCCATTAAAGCCTTGTCCTGTCTGCGGAGGAGTGGCCACCCTCCCAGCGCGACGTGACTCGTCAACGACCAGATCGGTCACAACGTGAGCCTGCAATAGCTTAGGTTTAGGGTTTGGGGTTTGGGGTTTGGGGTTTGGGGTTTGGGGTTTGGGGTTTAGGGTTTAGGGGTTGTGCAAGCTCAGCGTGGAATCGCTTCTTGCCTGCGGCAGCTCTGTTGCAATTCATACCCACTTGAGCTCCGTGCAGCCTGCAACCTTCACTGGCACGGGGCATCGGGAGGCCTGGAAGAGCAGCAAGGCCCAGGACACCAGCATCACGACAGCGGATGGAACCTGGATGCTGACTCGAGCAAACCCTAAACCCTAAAAGCCCTAAGCCCTAAACCCTAAAAACCCTAAACCCTAAACCCTAAACCGATGCTTACTCGTGGATCAGCACCTTGAAGGCTCAACTGTGAGTACATGCTAAGAGCCCTACGCAGCTCTGGACCTCCAAGCCGCTGAAACGCTGGATCTCCAATAGGTAAACTGCCACCCTAAGCCTCAAAAGTCATAAGCCAACATCTCTTGATGTCACTGAGCACCACGCGAAGCCAGAAGGGGCCGAGGTGTAAGGCAGAGCCAAGAAGCCTTGGAATCTCTCACTTCAGATGGGCCTCAGGTGTTGGGATGAGGGACCAGGTGTCTGCTTCATAAGTAGCAGAGGGCTCTACCAGAGCTACAGTTCATTTTGAAAAGGGAGCTTTTCAGCCGGACAACCCGAATATCCGACCTGGTACTCAGCAAAAAGCTGCTTGGCAACCACTCTGGATCCCGCACAGCCCTCAGATTCTCTAGTATGGGTATCTGGGCCTCGAAGCCCGAACAAAAAAGAGTCCTGTCCCTACCAGTACCTTCTCAGGCGCACAGGGGCGGGGGGAAGTTAACTTCAGAAGCAAAATGCATTGCAAACTATCAAAGTGGTGAATACCTCTCTGACTCTTTAAATCTTGTATTCTGATACAAAAAACAAAGTTATAATACTAATAAATTGCCTGGGGGGCTGCAAGTTCCACAAGCCCCACTTTTTGGGGGGTAGAAGGCTTCAGGTCCCTTTCCAGCCCTTCGGACCCGTTGATTGCAACAAATCTCTTCCTTCTCCTCAAGCTCTGAATGGCTGAGCCTTTCAGAATAAAGCGTATGGTCTCAAACCCTAAACGGCCATAAGCCCTATCCCTGTGGTCTTCCGAAGTCTGGGATGCTTTTGGAAGGACGCCCAACAAGAATCCTAATTCAGAGAACCACGAACTTCCGCAAAAAGAGTCTTCAGAGCTGTGTTTTTAGGCTCACGGGAGCTGCAAAGCCGGCCAGGGATGAGCCAGGAAGCCCCCGCCGATGGCTGTGCCCGTGACCTCAGCTATCCCAAACAATTAAATTTTGAACTCAGAACCTATATGAAGTAGTGTTTATATTTCTTGTACTCTCAAAAGGACACCCGATATATACACTCACCAATGTTAACAAGGAACCTTATATACACTCACCAGTAACAAAAATATAAACCCTACTTCATAGCCCTCGACCACCTGAACTACGACTAAAGTCCAGCAACAGTGAATACCCCGAAAAACTTCAAATCCTAAAACCCAAGCCTCCGGTGAAGACTCACCAGGGTTTCAACATCATTCGGCTGTTGGATTTCAGTCTTAGGGTTTGGGGTGCTGTGTGTCGTGTTTAAGCATCATGTGTCGTGTTTAAGCGTCATGTAAGGTTTCGGGCTTTGAGTGTAGAAGCCTTTGGGGGTTGAGAGCGAAGTTTCGTTAGAATCCCGCGCAGCGCAGAGACACGAGCAACAGGCTTGGGTCAGGATGTAGCAGCAGCATGTCCGGTGTTCAGGCTTTTGCGTTTCCCCCTGAAGCCCAAGCGGGGGTTTACGAATATCGGGGACCCCTAAAATAGACCCCGAAATAGTAGGACTCCCTAGTTGTAAGGACCCTAGTTAGGCACCCCATAATTTCGGAAACCCCAAGTGCTTGCCCTGTACCAGAAACACTGCAAACCCTAAACCCTAAACCCGACCCTAAACCCTAAGCCCTAAACCCTAAACCCTGTACGGCAAGGGATTCACCCCTGGTGGCTTGGGATGTTCCGCCTTATACTAACAGTCCTTAATAGGGATTCTCGTACCCTAGTATAATCCCTATTAAGTGTTGTTGGTATAATGTTGGACCTGCTTTAATAATGTAACCCCCCCTCCTCCCCCCCCGCCCTCCCCCCCCCCCCCCCTCCAACAGTCGCGACCCTGAATAAAAAAAGACCCCAAACAGTCAGGGGGGGGGGGGGGGGGGGGGGCGGGTCAGGAGATTGAGTGTTGTGTGATGAGTTGTTAATCTCAAACTAAGAACCTGACCTCAAAAACCATTTTAAAAAACAGGCCCGGCCCGAAAACTTTTCATTATAGCGGACCCCCAAAACAGAGGGTCCAGATCCTGAATAGCCGGAAAACTTTTCATAATAGCGGCCCCCTAGAATATTGCGGGTGCAGCATTAAGGGTTAACATTCCAACCTGGCGGCTTAAGCTACAAAGTCGAAGTCGAAGTGCATCAGTGGCATCTAAAGCTATGGGGGTTTCCGAAATTAGGGGTACCTTATTGGGGTCCTTATTAGAAAGGAGTCCTACTATTTGAGGTCTAGATAAGGGGTCCCTTATCTTCCGCAAACCCCCAGGTGAGAAAAGGATCTTGGAAGTGTGAGGCTGAGACATGCTTCGACCAAAGACTAAGACCCCACAAAGCTCTCCAGGCCCAACTTGGCCCCAAACCCTAAACCCCAAACCCCAAACCCCAAACCCTAAACCCTAAACCCTAAACCCTAAAACCCGCTAAGTTTGCCCGAGCGTCAAGGACTGAAGCCGCAGCGTCCTTCTGATTCCAGCCTTCGCCGCGCCTGAACTCGCCAGTCCCAGAAGCCTACTCAACCCTAAGCCGCCTAAGACCTGGCTCCTAACGGAATTCTGAACCCTGCCCCCCCCCCCCCCCCCCCAAAACGAGACCCTAAACCAAAAGTGAATAAAGGTTTAAGGCCGTGCTCAGAAATCGGGTCCGGGCGAAGATTGCATCACCATCTCGAGCTTAGGGTTTGGGGCTCATGAGCCCTTAAACCCCACCATGAGGTTCAGATCTTCTCGACTCGTATAGGCTCTCTAGAGTTTCAGTAGTTCGGTCTTCGAGCGGAGAGTCTCCCAGTTACTCAAGGGTCCAAGATTCACTGGCTTAAGCCACATCATGGTCGGGTTTAGGGTTTAGAGTGTAGGGTTTAGGGTTTAGGGTGCCCTTGACATTCCGCAACTCTAAGTCCGTAATTCAACGCTAGTGTTCTGTGTTTTTGAGGCGGTGGGAGGGACTTGAGTCCTAACTCAACCGAGGTTGCCCAGTTGCCTAAGAAGTGCGCACATTTCTATTTAAAGGGTTGACAAGGGGTCCAAACCCATTAAAACCCCTCAAAGGGGAATTTGCTGGTCTCAAGTCCAGGGAGCATGGCGAGCTTACCCACGGCGCGTTCACGCGCATATGCTGCTGCAAAGCCTGTGGCGGCAAGGAATTCTACCAGGGTGCTGCTAGCATGACAGGGCGCCCGCTTCGCCCCAACAGGGGGAACATGAAAAAACGCCCAGTAATCCTGCCCGTTGTTTGTCGCCCCAGGATGCGTGACATTTGTGAATTGCAGCTACCTCCTGAGGATCTCAAGAGCGAAGAGGGGGAGAGAGTTTAATAACCCTGTAAGAGTCTTCAACCCTTTGTCCCTAAACCGAAGGGGTCCTTCCTAAACCCTGTAAGTCCTGAATCCCATGTCCAGAAGGCAGATCATGTGCCTTGCAAGGCAAGCAAGGAGAGGTTACTGGGTGGAAGTTCTAGGCCTCCCGATGCGAAGGGCTCGGGGGTATTTAGGGTGGTCAAGGGTTCGCGGCACCCCTCAACCCTAAAATCCTTGACCCTAAGCCCTAAGCCCTAAGCCCTAAGCCCTAAGCCCTAAGCCCTAAACCCTAAACCTACACCAGCCCTCCAAACGATACCGCGGAACGTTGAAGCTGCGGAGCTTCAATCCCGCGGCTTCAATGGTTAAAACCCTGCCGTCAAGACTTATACCCTAAGCCCTGAACCCTACACCCTACCCTACACCCTAAGCCCTAAGCCCTAAGCCCTAAGCCCTAAGCCCTAAGCCCTAAGCACTAAGCCCTAAGCCCTAAGCCCTAAGCCCTAAGCCCTAAGCCCTAAACCCTAAACCCTAAACCCAACTTGGGAAACTGGAAGATCTCCCGAACAATGAAGCAGCGCTCGGGAAGAGCAGCCCCCCAAGGAATCGGGCTTAGACTGTAATAATCGTACGTAGGGTTGGGGCTGGGATGTTCCCCTTATACTATCAGTCCTTAAAAGGAATTAGTCTAGGTGGTACCTGTGAAGGACTGCTAGTATAAGGGGGAACGTCCCAAGGTTGGGGCTGTGTCAAGGCCTCTTGTCCCGGGAGGGAGCAGCGGTTTCGGCACATGCCTGAGCGAACCACGAGGGGAGGCAGAAGATGGCCCGAGCACTTGAAAGGTTCAGGGTTTGGGTTTAGGGTTTGGGGTTTAGGGTCTAGGGTCCACGGTCTAGGGTTGCCTGGAGGTTTTAGCTCCAAGACTCTAAGCGACCCAGCCATGAAACCCACAAGCTCTAGACTCAGGAGACGCGTTAGCCCAGCAGGCGCCCCCGTTCGAATCCTGAACTTGACATGTTGAACCCCCAAATATGTTTTAAGAGCAGAGCTTCTGGTGTCAGGGTTTAGGGCTTTCGGATGTCAATGGAGTTAATGTGCATTTTAGGGCTTTAGGGTATTTAGGGCTTCTTTTTTGAGAAGTAAGGACAGGGTGGGTGGCAGGTGGTCTTGGGGGGGCTCTTGAACTCTCACCAAGCTTGATCAGGCTAGGGGTCGCAGTCGTATTCCAACACGTAAGCGCAGAATCCGTTTCCCTCTGCAGTGCTTGGATGGTGTTGGGTTGCCAGGTGACGAACACATGTTACATGTCAAACCATGCAGCCTCCACCCTACATGTTGAGGCAAGGGGCCCCGGTCGTTTTCGGTCAAATGCCAGGCCTTTGTGGGCAGGCAGCTGCGGAACTTGCGCCTTCCACCAGAGCTTTGTTGCTCTGGATTCTGGGGTGGGGGCGGGGGTTACTGTACCGGGCGTCATCGGGTTTTTACAAGCTGGGGTGACAGGGGCATTAAAGGTTTGTACAGTCACCCTACAGAACGGATCTATGCTTTGTCAAACCGAGTAAGGTGTGTTGGGGCGGCTTAGTGATTTTGGACGCAGAGCCTAAGCAGTGTCTTCGGACAGGGGATCTGGACCAGGTTTGGGCTGCGGGAGTCACTGAAGGGTGTCTACCATGCCGTAGATTCCGATGTGACGTACCTTTGTGATCGTTGTCGTTTGATTGTGTGTGTCTTCGTTCCAAGACGCAGTCTGACCTTTCGGCCGTGCTTCCGGCAGGACGGAAACCAACCACACAAAACCTTGTGGCTCTACCGTCAAACCCCTACTAGTCTCACAAACGAAGGCTCTTGAGTTTCTCAGAGGCCCGCAGCAGAACTCGTTTAGGACCCGCATATAGGGTCTGCCCAAGTTACGACTTTTTCGGCTCTGGGCCTGCCAGCTGAAAGGCAGGCAGCCGCTCCACCGCACAGAAGGCATTGAGGCCATGGCTTCCCCCCCCAGCCCTCTGAAAACTTTGATGTTAAGGGTTTCCGGCTTCCGGGTTTGAAGGCCTCAGGGTTGAAGGCTTAGCGTCCAGCGTAAACTTAAAGGTGCTCAAGTTTCGGGGCTTTGACTGCAGCGCATCGGAGAGTTTGAGGCTTTCGGGGCTTGGCTTTCAGCCCTGAGACTCGGACTCAGGGGAAAGATGGATGAGTGCCGCGCTCAGCTCTCAGAACTCATGTGAGAGGGTGCTTGTTCACATAAAGGCGGCATCTGGGGTAAGATGGGCCTTCTAGGTCTGCCTAACTAAACTGTGCTTTCTTGGGGTAGTTCCCACGGCCCTGTGTCTAAGGAGTTGGGGTGCATTTAACAGGACATGGAGCTTGCAACACCAATGTTATTTGGTGCTGAACGGCTCCAAGGCTGGCATGGTTTTGAGCCAACGTCAATTCAAAGGCTGAATGCAAGGCTCAGGATTTGCCTCGACCCAACCCTAAACCCCAAACCCCAAACCCCAAACCCTAAACCCTAAACCCCAAACCCCAAACCCTAAACCCTAAACCCCAAACCCCAAACCCCAAACCCTAAACCCCTAAATGTTTGGTGTCGAGCTTCGGGCTTCCGGCTCCGAGGCTGGCAAGGCAACGCGCCCGCGCCTGGACTCCCAAAGCTTCGGCACAGCGCCTCGAGGCCTCGGCGGCCGCCGCAAGCTCCGCCTTTCTTGGGTGCTGCCGCGCGGTTTCCGGTTCAGGGTTTATGGGTTTAGGGTCTCGAGTTTAGGGTTTCGAGTTTAGGGCTTAGGGTTTCGAGTTTAGGGCGGAGGGTCTAAGCTTAGGGTCTGGGGAATACAGA
>CAJNDS010001236.1:727151-737151 GCA_905221605.1 Symbiodinium natans | reverse complement strand
AAGAACGATGGCTGGCTAAAAAAGCCAGATGGCCGTTTGGGAAGCGCATCTTTACTTAGGCTCACAGGGAGCTACAAGCTTGTGGCATCACGTGAACGGAGATTTGCTTCTAACACGACTCAAACCTACCCATGGACATGTGCTTACTCCTCCAATACCGTGGTTAAACTTTATTCCTCCTACAAAAAAAGGAAACCCCAAAAGTCTAAAGTCCAACTGTTGGCTAAGTAAGTGTAAGTAGAGCCAGCGGCTCGGGTAAGCCAAAAGCCCTGGTGAAAGCCGCCGCTTAGCGCTGTTGCGTTAATGGAGGAATAAACACCAGGACTTGAACCCTTAAACCCTGATCTCAGGTCCTCCTCACCAGTCAGGCGCCGGAAGAAGATGCGGCGCCCGCTGACGGAGACCACGCGGGAAGGACTTGGCAGGGGCAATGTCTTCCCGTGGCGAAGCACCTGGGACAAAACGCTTGAACTTCGGAAGCTGTGTGTATGAAGTTCCCACAGCTGATCCGAGACCCCTCGAAATCCCGAACCTCCAAGTCTTGAGGTTTCTCAAGAGCCCAGTGTCTAGTCTAACGGGGCAACCGATCTTGCGGAAGGCACTCGAGGGCGAGGCACCTAACGAACTTATGAGCAGTTTCTTGGGTTCCTCACCCTGCGCTGTAGTGACCTTGCAGATCTTGGAAGCAATTCCTAGACCCTAAATCCTAAACCTTAAGCCCTTAGTCCCTGAGTGCCTGGCCTGACCCTTCTGACCATTGCGGACCTGAGCAGCACGGCAGAGAAGAAAGGCGCCCACTCTGAGTGCAGAGTTTTGACAATCACGCAAACCCTAAACCCTAAACCCTCAACCCTCAACCCTAAACCCTAAACCCTAAGCTTTTCAAGCCACAAGAGCCCAACTGCCAGAACCTCATACTTTACCCCTGAACTTGTGAAAGCCGCTGCTTAACACCTTGCCGATGTGTTAAGGCTCCACCACATCTCAACAGTCCTAAGCACTTAGATCCTGTGCGTTTGGGTTAAGTTAGGGGGCTTATGGTGCGCCATCCTCCCCTGAATGCTCGAAACTCGAACCCAACCTGATAAGAAACAAGAGAGTCACACCCGCTCGCACTTTGCGCTCATAAGCAGCCGGGCAGCATCAAATCCCCCTTTCATCTCTGCATCCCACCAGTCGTAAGGTGCACGGCATAAGGACGGCTTCGCTGGACCTGAGCTTTGAGACCTTCCACCCTCACCGCGCGTGTGAAAGCAAGTCCGGCTGAACCCTCACATCTTCATCATGATCATCATCATGATCATCATTATCATGATCTTCTTCATCATCGTCATCTTCTTCATCATACCAGAGCAGCACCAACACAATTTTTTCTGCAGGCTGGTGACTTCTCAGCAGGAATTGTTGCGGCTAACCTGCTTTGAAGGCTTCTGCGTAGGAGCTAACAACTGCGCCTGGACTCGCCTGAGGCTTAGTCCTCGAAACTCCGCACGACATCAGCATGTCTGCCATTTTGACATGGTTCAACTGCCAACGGCTTCTCTCCCGCAGTTTCCCATACACTAAACAGGCTCAAGGGTCCACGTACCTGTATCAAAAGCCGGAGTAGACAAAACACACACACACACACACAAACAGGTCCTCCTCTCTTGCAGACGGAAGGCTTTTCTCACGATGATCTTGGACAAAACGCCGCCAGTTGTCCAGGCCAACGATGACCTGCCTCACTGGATTGTGCAAGGCGCTGAATTTGTTTGTCTATGGATCTATGGGAGGTCTGTCAGACTGAATTGGCATTCCTGCACTGGGGGTTGCCTTCAGTTAGTAAGCCGGCCTTGCGTTGTTCGGTTCTTGCGAAGTGCCTTCCATCCTCTTGTCTAGCAGTTGTGAGGGGGAGCGGAGAGAGAGAGAGAGAGAGAGAGAGAGACAGAGAGAGGGCGAGAGAGCGAGAGCGAGAGAGAGAGAGAGAGAGAAGGAGAGGAGAGAGAGAGAGAGAGAGAGAGCAAGCGTGAGCGAGCGATGAGCGAGAGGAGAGCGAGAGCGACAGAGCGCGAGGGAGGGGGGGAAGGAGTGGGAGAGGGAGAGGGAGGGAGGGAGAGAGCATCAAACATGGACAAACACTCAGACGGGACTCAGACTCGAAACGCAGACACGTCTCACTATTGACACTTTTTGACAGAGTGATAAGCTTCTCGCACTTGAATTTAAATGACCGTTCATCATCAGTTTGAGATCTTTCTACATGCGCAGCGGTTAATGTCCAAATTGATGTAGGAAACCCTCCTAAAAGTAAACCAGCATAACTTGCGGGGTACTCCTAAACCCTAAACCCTAAACCCTAAACCCTAAACCCTAAACCCTAAACCCTAAACCCTAAACCCTAAACCCTAAGCCCTAAACCCTAAACCCTAAACCCTAAACCCTAAACCCTAAACCCTAAACCCAAACTACCTGAACCTCCTGAAAGCCACACTTAGTCACTTAGTCCCCTCTTCCATCAGCCTGGCAAAACGCGCTTCTTCGGCCCGGTGGCTGCCTGCGCGGCTTTGGGGCTTTCTAGGGCTTTCTAGGGCTTTCTAGGGCTTTCTAGGGCTTTCTAGGGCTATGTTAGGGCTTCCTAGGGCTTTCTAGGGCTGAGGGCTTTCTAGGGCTTAGGGCTATTTCAGGGGTTTAGGGTTTTAGGGTTCAGGGCTTAGGGTTATTTTAGGGTTTCGGGTTTTAGGGTGCGGGGCTTAGGGTTTAGGGGCTTAGGGCTATTGTAGGGTTTAGGTTTTTAGGGTTGAGGGTTCAGGGCTTAGGGTTTTCTTAGGGATTCTAAGGTCAAGGGTACAAGCTCTGGGGTTGATGGGTCGAGGTAGACTTAGCGGTGGCGGCTGCAACACGTGCGCGTGATCATTTAAAACCAGCAAGAAGGATGTTCGGTGTATGCCTAAAAGGGTCGACTTGTTGAGGGCCCTCCAAGTTTGACGACGCAAACTCGCCAAATCCTATGGCCACAAAGCTACCTAAAGCCCACCCTCCCAGCGGTCCCAAAGCCCCAAACAGACAGCCGGGCGGCTGCGATCGTAGCGAGCAGCATCGGCAGGGAACCAGAGTTGGGGCACAGAGGTGTCGAAGAGGTCGGCGGTGATGTCCTCAAGCATCAGGATGTCGGGTTCAGGCTTTCGGCGCTAGGACCGCTAGGAGTGTCAGATGGCCCCAGTCTTTCTAGGGTATTTGGGGTTCGGTCGGAGCTTGTGGAATGCCGCCTGTAGCCATCATGCACAGCTAGTTGTAAGAATCTCTCTCTCTCTCTCTCTCTCTCTCTCTCGCTCGAGATCTCTCACGCACACTCACATACGCGCGCACACACGGCTCTGCGCTAAGCACAACAGCCAAAAAACTCCCAAAACTACTCACTCAGCGTTTAAAGCTTAGGGTGATGAAATATGGCAAGCTTCCGCGATGGTACCATCCTCGAAGAGGATGAAAGAGTGGTAGGCCCAGTCCTACAAGAACACAAATCTCGCTTGCGTCCCTGCTGTAACATGTGCACCGAGAACAAGCACGCTGCCAGGAAAAGTCGCGTGATGCGCATGAAGGGCCTTGCAGGTTCTTCTACTCCGCATGAGAAGAGTTACCCGAGCCTAACCTGGGCTCCAGGCCCCTGACGCCCTTTGCGCTGAATGTGGGAACCCCCACAGTGCGACGTTCAGGGCGCTATGTCTACACCACCAAACTGCCAAAGAACCAGCACACATGCTCCTCCAATTCCACTCCTGAAGCCTGAGCTCTAAGTTCTGAACTCTGAACAACCCAAACCCAAAACCTAAAACCTAAAACCCCGAAACCCATGGAAGGTCCTGGTAAGCACTGGGCCACCAGGGCATGCGCTCGGTGCTGGCCAGGAAGCTGCCGTGGACGACACTGGCAGGCTTTCGAGGGTTTAGGGTTTAGGCTTTAGGGTTTAGGATTTAGGGTCTAGGGTTTAATTCTGACGTGACTTGCGGTCTGAGGACCAGTGGGCTCCACTTGAGGTCATATGGGGGCTTACGATAATAAGGGACCCCTCAAAAAAAATAGTGGGAGCCCGTTATTAGAGAGACCCCAACAAGGTACCCACGAGATATTCGTCCCCTAAACCCTAAACCCTAAACCCCAAAACCCAAAACCCTAAACCCTAAACCCTACCCCCCCACATGAGCTCACCTTCTCTCCGCTTGCAGCTTTCTAGATCCACCTTGCAAGAGCACAGCTTCCCCAACCTTACTGTTGGTTGGTAGGGAGTGGGGGAATGAGGTACCCTATATATTCCCTTAAAGGGTAGATATAGGGATGAGGTACCCTATACCTATATATATATATAAATATCTATATATATCTATATATCTATATATTCCTTTAAAGGGTATAATATAGCGCCCGAATTCCCTCATTCCGGCCTGCAGCTTCCCGAGCCCAAGCGCATGACAAGCCGACTCACCTTCTCTCGCACGAGTATCTCCTCGGAGCTCCAAGGGATTTCAGGGTGGAGGGCTCACTTCTAAGCATTTGCTTAAGACCCCCCCCTCCGTGGGTGGCTTAAATAGGGTTTATTTGGAAGCTGAGAGTCGTGTTTTTGTGTGGTAGATACAAAGGAAAGGGCATAAGAAAGTAGCGAAAGGAGCTCCTCAATTCCCTTCCTTATCTCCTATCCTCTTTTCTTTACAGGAGAATACAGGAAAAGGGCCTCCATTCCCCTCTTGTTCTTCCTTTCTTGTGTTTTTGTCATTTAAAAGGGAACAGGAGAAGAGAAGGGAAACAGAAGGAGAGAGGAGAGATAAAAGGAACACAATTTTAATGGGAAGAGCCAAGAAAAGAATAGAAGAGAGATGAACAAAGAAGATGGAGAGACAAAACAAGGCGCAAAGAAGATGGCACTCTTCTTTATCTATCCTCTCTCCCTTCCCTCTCCCTTCCCTCTTTCTTTTCGAAACAGAAAAACTAAAAAGGAAGAACTTGAAAAGGAGAAGGGTAAGGAAAAGAGCAGAAGAGACAGGCCGAAAAGAGGGATATGATGAAGTATGGGCAAGGTCCACGCGCAAGGAGTCACCCTCTGCTTACCCTTCCACTGCTTTATCACACAAGTTCCTTTCTTGTGTTTTATTAGTTAAAATGTAACAGAAGGAGAGAAGGGCAAGGGAAGTGAGAGAGGAGAGACAACAAGGAGGCCATTTGAATTTTCTGGAGGGGTACTGAAGAGAAGAGAAGACACAAGAAACAAGGAGACGGATAGCACTCTTCTTTATCTATCATCTCTCCCTTCCTTGTCTCTCGCTTTTCCCTCTATAATTAAAACAAATAGGTGCCCTCTCCTCTTCAGGAAGCCCCCTTGCCCTTATTTTGCTAGCTTTCTGAAACGACAAGGAAAACAACACATAGAAAGAGAGGAAAGGGAATGAAACAATAGGCAGTGGAGCTCTTCAGTGTCTTTACCTATCTCTTTTCTTCTTTTTCTTCTTTCATTCAATAAGGAAAAGAAGCTTCCTTTGGTGTGATTTTGAGATTCAAAAGAGAACAAGAGAAGAGAAGGGAGAGAGAAAGGAGAGAGGAGAGATCAAAAGGAAGCAATTTTCATGGGAAGAGCAATGAAAATCATGGAAGAGAAATGAAGACAGGAGAGGGAGGTGCAAAATCAGGCAAAGAGAAGATGGTGCTCGTTTTCTTCTTTCCTCTCTTTCTTATCTTTCCCTTTCAAATAAAAACAAAAGGAAGAACAATGAACATGTAAAGGAACCCGTTTTCTTTTTCCGTTTGGGAACAAGGAAAAGAACAGAGGCGATAGGGCGAGAGGAGGGATTTGCTGCAGCATGGGGAGGGTCTACGGACAAGGAGCCAACCCCGCTCGCTTTCCCCATCCATTGGAAAAGAAAGGAACATGGCCTCCATTCCCCTCTTGTTCTTCCTTTCTTGCGCTTTTGTCATTTAAAGGGGAACAGGAGAAGAGAAGGGAGAGAGAAGGAGAGAGGAGAGACAAAAGGATTGCATTGTTAATGGGAAGAGCAAAGAAAAGAATAGAAGAGAGATGAATAGAGAAGTGGGAGAGACAAAACAAGGCGCAGAGAAGATGGCACTCTTCTTTATCTATCCTCTCTCCCTTCTCTCTCCCTTCCCTCTTTCTTTTCGAAATAAGAAAACAAAAAGGAAGAACTATGAGAAGGAGAAGGGTAAGGAAAGGAACAGAAGAGATAGGCCGAGAGGAGGGGTATGATGAAGTATGGACCGGTCCACGCGCCAGGAGTCACCCTCTGCTTACCCTTCCACTGCCTTATCACACAAGTTCCTTTCTTGTGGTTTATCAGTCAAAAGGAAACAGAAGGAGAGAAGGGAAAGAGAAGTGAGACGAGATAACAAGGATGCCATTTTGCTGGAAGCGCAACTGTATGTGGCCACAACAAGCAGGCCAGGGAGGCTCAGGCGGGGCAAGTCTCTCCCTAATTAGAAAAAATCAATCTTGCTATTCACAGGTAGGCGCCCTTCCTCTTCAGGAAATCGCCTTTCCCTTATTTTGCTTTTTGAAGCGAATAAGACAAACAACAGATAAGAAGAGAGGACAGGGAATGACTAGGTAAAGAGAGGAGCTCTTCAATTTCCTCCCTATCTCTTAAGTTACTTTTCCTTCTTGGGCGGGTGTCCTTTTTTCTTCCTTGAAGATGCAGAAAACTAGCAAAAAGGACACCCGATCGCCCATTTTCTTTTCAATTCCCTTCCTTATCTCCTATGCTCTTTTCCTTATTCATTGCAACAGGAGAATACAGGAAAAGGGCCTCCATTCCCCTCTTCTTCCTTTCTTGTGTTTTTTGTCATTTAAAGGGGAACAGGAGAAGACAAGGGAAAGAGAAGGAGAGAGCAGAGATAAAAGGAACACAATTCTAATGGGAAGAGCCAAGAAAAGAATAGAAGAGAGATGAACAAAGAAGATGGAGAGACAAAACAAGGCGCAAAGAAGATGGCACTCTTCTTTATCTATCCTCTCGCCCTTCTCTCTCCCTTCCCTCTTTCTTTTCGAAACAGAAAAACTAAAAAGGAAGAACTTGAAAAGGAGAAGGGTAAGGAAAAGAGCAGAAGAGACAGGCCGAAAAGAGGAATATGATGAACTGAAAAGAAGAGAAGACACAAGAAACAAGGAGACGGATAGCACTCTTCTTTATCTATCATCTCTCCCTTCCTTGTCTCTCGCTTTCCCCTCTACAATTAAAAAAATAGGTGCCCTCTCTCCTCTTCAGGAAGCCCCCTTGCCCTTATTTTGCTAGCTTTCTGAAACGACAAGGAAACAACACATAGAAAGAGAGGAAAGGGAATGAAACAATAGGCAGTGGAGCTCTTCCGTGTCTTTACCTATCTCTTTTCTTGTTTTTCTTTTTCATTCAATAAGGAAAAGAAGCTTCCTTTGGTGTGATTTTGAGATTCAAAAGAGAACAAGAGAAGAGAAGGGAGAGAGAAAGGAGAGAGGAGAGATCAAAAGGAAGCAATTTTCATGGGAAAGCAATGAAAATCA
This sequence comes from Symbiodinium natans, assembly GCA_905221605.1. Taxonomy (NCBI): domain Eukaryota; class Dinophyceae; order Suessiales; family Symbiodiniaceae; genus Symbiodinium; species Symbiodinium natans. Next base: position 729,635 of record CAJNDS010001236.1, on the reverse strand, counting down.
TGGAGGAGAAATGAAGACAGGAGACCGGGATCCCCTTGGCACCCTGCAAAAGTCCTGCAAATACCACACAAAACGGAAAAGGGTAGGAACAACATTTGCGGGTCAAAATTTGCCGGGATCCCCTTGGCACCCTGCAAAAGTCCTGCAAATGCCACACAAATCGGAAAAGGGTAGGAACAACATTCGCGGGTCAAACTTTGCCGGGATCCCTTGGCACCCTGCAAAAGTCCTGCAAATACCACACAAAACGGAAAGGGTAGGAACAACATTTGCGGGTCAAAATTTGCCGGGATCCCCTTGGCACCCTGCAAAAGTCCTGCAAATGCCACACAAAACGGAAAAGGGTAGGAACAACATTTGCGGGTCAAAATTTGCCGGGATCCCCTTGGCACCCTGCAAAAGTCCTGCAAATACCACACAAAACGGAAAAGGGTAGGAACAACATTTGCGGGTCAAAATTTGCCGGGATCCCCTTGGCACCCTGCAAAAGTCCTGCAAATGCCACACAAAACGGAAAGGGTAGGAACAACTTTGCGGGTCAAAATTTGCCGGGATTCCCTTGGCACCCTGGAAAAGTCCTGCAAATACCACACAAAACGGGAAAGGGTAGGAACAACTTTGCGGGTCAAAATTTGCCGGGATTCCCTTGGCACCCTGCAAAAGTCCTGCAAATGCCACACAAAACGGAAAAGGGTAGGAACAACATTTGCGGGTCAAAATTTGCCGGGATCCCCTTGGCACCCTGCAAGAGTCCTGCAAATACCACACAAAACGGAAAAGGGTAGGAACAACATTTGCGGGTCAAAATTTGCCGGGATCCCCTTGGCACCCTGCAAAAGTCCTGCAAATGCCACACAAATCGGAAAAGGGTAGGAACAACATTTGCGGGTCAAAATTTGCCGGGATTCCCTTGGCACCCTGCAAAAGTCCTGCAAATACCACACAAAACGAAAAAGGGTAGGAACAACATTTGCGGGTCAAAATTTGCCGGGATCCCCTTGGCACCCTGCAAAAGTCCTGCAAATGCCGCACAAAACGGAAAAGGGTAGGAACAACATTTGCGGGTCAAAATTTGCCGGGATCCCCTTGGCACCCTGCGAAAGCCCTGCAAATGCCACACAAATCGGAATAGTGTAGGAACAACATTTGCGGGTCAAAATTTGCCGGGATTCCCTTGGCACCCTGCAAAAGTCCTGCAACTACCACACAAAACGAAAAAGGGTAGGAACAACATTTGCGGGTCAAAATTTGCCGGGATCCCCTTGGCACCCTGCAAAAGTCCTGCAAATACCACACACAACGGAAAAGGGTAGGAACAACATTTGCGGGTCGGGGTTGGGGGGTCAGGAATTAAATAATTTAAATAATTTAAATACCCCAGGGGGGGCGTCCGGGCATTTAAATTATTTAAATTATTTAATTCCCCGGCTCGTACTTTAGTATTGGGGGGAGGCCCGTGCTCGTAATTCAGTATTGGGGGGAGGCCCGGGCTCGTAATTTAGTGTTGAGGGGGAGGCCCGGGCTCGTGATTTAGTATCGGGGAATTGAAAAATTGATTTCATTTCAATGTCCAGGGGCCCGATTTGGCCAAATTTTGCCGGGCAGCCTCCGGGCAAAATTTGGCCAAATCGAGCCGCGCATTTCTCATGGCATACGAAGGGCAGCCCGATTTGGCCAAATTTTGCCCGGAGGCTGCCCGGCAAAATTTGGCCAAATCGAGCCGCGATAGTTTAAAATAATCTCGGGCCTTCAGAAAGGCGCGGCTCGATTTGGCCAAATTTTGACCGGAGGCTGCCCGGCAAAATTTGGCCAAATCGGGCCCCTGGACATTGACATGAAATCAATCTTTCAATTCCCCGATACTAAATCGGGGGGGGGCCAGGCCCGACCAGGCCCCCCCCCGGAATTAAATAATTTAAATAATTTCAATCCGAAAGGGGTGTTCAGGATTTAAATTATTTAAAATATTTAATTCTGGGAGAGGGAGGGGGCCCGGTGGGCCGGGCCCGATTTAAATAATTTAAATATGAAGCTCCCGAATTAAATATTCATATTTAAATCGTGGCCTTCATATTTAAATTATTTAAATCGGGCCCGGGAATTAAATAATTTAAATAATTTAAATAATTTAAATCCTGGAGGGGGGGGGGCGGGCCTCCTCCCCCAGGAGGAATTAAATAATTTAAATATGAAGGCCTCGATTTAAATATGAATATTTAATTCGGGGCCTTCATATTTAAATTATTTAATTCCTCCTGCAAAAGGAGGCCCGGCCCCCCCCCCCTCCCGGATTTAAATTATTTAAATTATTTAAATTATTTAAATTATTTAATTCTCGGGCCCGATTTAAATAATTTAAATATGAAGGCCACGATTTAAATATGAATATTTAATTCGGGAGCTTCATATTTAAATTATTTAAATCGGGCCCGGGAATTAAATAATTTAAATAACTTAAATAATTTAAATAATTTAAATAATTTA
>CAJNDS010001236.1:639263-727051 GCA_905221605.1 Symbiodinium natans | reverse complement strand
GAATTAAATATTAATATTTAATTCGGGGCCTTCATATTTACATTATTTAATTCCTCCTGCGGGAGGAGGCCCGGCCCCCCCCCCTCCAAGATTTAAAATATTTAAATTATTTAAATTATTGATATTATTTAAATTATTTAAATTATTTAAATTATTTAATTCCCGGGCCCGATTTAAATAATTTAAATATGAAGCTCCCGAATTAAATATTCATATTTAAATCGTGAGCTTCATATTTAAATTATTTAAATCGGGCCCGGGAATTAAATAATTTAAATAATTTAAATAATTTAAATAATATCAATAATTTAAATAATTTAAATATTTTAAATCTTGGAGGGGGGGGGGCCGGGCCTCCTCCCGCAGGAGGAATTAAATAATTTAAATATGAAGGCCCCGAATTAAATATTAATATTTAATTCGGGGCCTTCATATTTAAATTATTTAATTCTTCCTGCGGGAGGAGGCCCGGCCCCCCCCCCTCCAGGATTTAAATTATTTAAATTATTTAAATTATTTAAATTATTTAAATTATTTAAATTATTTAAATTATTTAATTCCCGGGCCCGAATTAAATAATTTAAATATGAAGCTCCAGAATTAAATATTCATATTTAAATCGGGGCCTTCATATTTAATTCAGGCCTGGGACCCCCCCCTAGGACCTAAAATAGGGTCTATTTGGAAGTTGGCTCTTGTAAATAAGTATACGTTTTGGGGCCTTTTTTCCTCTTGTGAACACGAGTGCCAGCTTCCAAATAAACCCTATTTAAGCTGCACACCCCCCCCCCCCCCCCCCCCCCCCCCCCCCCCCCCCCCCCCCCCCCCCCCCCCCCCCCCCCCCCCCCAAAAAAAAGGAAAAAAAAAACATCTTCCGACTTCTACGGGCAATATGGGGATGCTCATCTTCTATGTTTTGGTGGCTCTTCAGCAATGGTGGCTCAGGGTGTCACAAGGTTCAGGACTTGCTAAGGGTTGCTAAGTGGTTTCTGGGTCCAGAGAACGGACTTTCTCGCAGGCACCCGGGATAATAAGACCTCCAAGACAGACATGAGCAGCTCAGCCTACGCCTGAGCGCCACTTGGCTTAAGGGTAATGTAGGGGCCTGAATAATTAGAATAGGGTTCTGGGGGTTACTATACTATACTCATAAAGGAGCCAGACAAGGGAATACTATTTGTAACTATTCCGAGCCCAATATATGAACTTAGAAAACATCTTCTGCCTGCAGGGCAGCTGCGTCGTGGAGCTTCTTCGCCGAGATCTCGTCCATGAAAAGGGGGCCGTTGCTGCCCGTGTACTGGCGCCTGCGTGCAGCAAAGGACCGCAGCCAAGTCGAGACGTCTCCACATGCGCACGCCAAGCAACCGAAGCGAAACTCTCTGTGCAGAGAGAGAGAGAAAAGAGAGAAAGAGAGAAAGAGAGAAAGAGAGCAAGAGAGCAAGAGAGAAAAGAGAGAAAGAGAGCTAAACCCAAATCCTTAAATCAGCGGGTGGTGTGTGTGTGTGTGTGTGTGTGTGAGAATGATCCAGGGGTCCAGGTTGTAGGCATCGTGATTCATACCGTATGCATACCCACTTCAAAACTAAACACGACCATGAACCCTAAACCGCACAGTAGCTCCAAACCCCTCAACCCTACATCCGGAAGCTACCTTACACTGACAAGAAGGCGTCACCATGACATCGCTACAGTATTTTTTGGACGCGACAACATCGATGTGAATGCATACGTTCCGTGGAAACGTACAACCCTAAACCCCAAACCTTGAACCCCAAACCCTAAACCCTAAACCCTAAACCCTAAACCCTAAACCCTAAACCCTAAACCCTAAACCCTAAACCCCAAAGAACAAGAAACCCAGCAGGTCTAGTCCTAGGCTTGAGGACAAAAAGGGTGTGGGGACCCCGATTCAGGCTTGCTCTTGGCAGTGCAGCTGTCCAGAAAGCCCTAAACCCTAAACCCTAAACCCTAAACCCTAAACCCTAAACCCTAAACCCTAAACCCTTAACCCTAAACCCTAAACCCTAAAGCCTAACTGCAAGCTGCATCAAACAAACTTCATCCCAACATCAGATGTGAATTTCAGCAAACTCACCCAGTGGAATATGTCCCAAACCAGATCCTCCGCCACTCTTCAGCTTCAACAGTAGGGCCTAGAACATGCGGATCTAAATCCCCAAAATCTTCAGGCCCAATGCATCCCAATACCTAAATACATAAACTCTCAAGCCCTCAACTCCGAAACCCGATCAACGTCTGAACGACATGCGCCTCGTGTGATACATCAGGCTCAACAGTTCAAACGCCGGCTGCACCATGTCGTTAGCCTTTGGGAGGTCCTCCCATGCGCCTGCCAGGGTGATTTCGGGCCTAGGCTTTGGGTTTCTTTGGCTTGAGGCTTTGGGTTTTTTTTGCTGAGGGGCTGTAAAGGTGACATGCAAGGCCTCGGGAATTAGACACGGCCTGGAGACATGGTTTCGGACAAGAAGCGACGTCGACTCCAGACACAGTATCCCAGCCCCGAGTCCTACTTGAAGAGTTCAGGGCTAGGAATACAAATCACGAGAACGTACCATATCATGGGAGTTCTGATACAGGGCTCTTTACTTGTAACCTTACTTCTAAACATCAATGGCCCGAGGAACCTTCAGAAGCCTCAAGCAGCAACCCCCCCTAAACGCGGACCCCGCCTAAGCCCTACGCCCCGAACCCTCTCAAACCCAAACATGGCACAAACCCCTGAACGCCATCCCCTCCCCCTGGGCCCCCCTCCCCACACTCCCCTCGCTCCCCCACCTCTCCCTAAACCCTAAACCCCAAACCCCAAACCCTAAACCCTTAACCCAGTCCGTGAAAAGGCAAGTCGCAGAGCTGTAAAGCTGCAAGCTCCACGAAGCCCGGCACGGGCAATGCCATCTGTGCCCAGCCTGTGATGGGAGTTTCCGAAAACAGGGGCACTCTTTGGGGGCGAGAATAAGGATGGTACTATTTTGGGGGGTGTATTCAGGGTACCTCCCCAGTTGGGGGGAAATACCCACATCCAGATCGGAGAGCCGCTAAGCAATCTCAGCTATCACTTCGACAGGCCTTGCGCACCACCGGTTTTCAGCATCTCCTGCAGGGCTTGGAGGTTCCTGGTGCTTAGTAACCCAATTACAAGTGTACTTATAACCCAACTATAGCTCTACTAGGGACTTGAGGGGCTCATAAGTGGGTTATGAGTAGTTACAGTTATAACTGGTTATTAAGTACCCTGAACCTCCAAGTATCGGAGGTTGATCATCTACATTCTTTCCAAACCAAAAAACATTCCAAGACAGCCTCAGCCCGTAAGATCTTCGGGAAAAGCCGGCGACGTGAACAGTTGACATCTTTTGGGCTTTGGGAATCCCTAACATGAGAGGCACCTCGTTGAGGGTGGGCAGGGTGAGTAGAAACATTCAGGGTCTAGGGTTTGGAGTCTGATACGCAATTGCAGATATGATTTAATTAGCTATCTGGCCATCGGCAGCTTGCTATGTTCCGGAACGACGAAGATCTCAAGCAAACTCAGAATCATCTTGCTGGGTCTGAGTCTTACTGGTGCTTAAGGGCATAATCGCCACAACAACCCCCCTTTGCACTCCCCCCTTCATAGAAACACCCCCATATTCGAACGCACCAGCAAGCTACCCCTGATAGTCCAAGAAGGCCATCCGGTGGAGAGTTCAGCCTCTCTGATTCCTACTGTTGGCGCTCCTAGACCCTACACCGTAACCGTAGACCCTAAACCATAGACCCTAAACCCCAAAGCCAAAACCCGCCAAGCTACAGGCCCCCGGAGCAAAAAAAGTCCTGCTCGTCGACTGCCTTGGCAATCGTGGTTTAAGGAGAGGGTTGAAAGGGTCTCGCGGCAGGAACGCCCTAACACCAACGTGCAAACCTTGAACCCTAAACCCGTAACCCTAACTCTAAAGCCCGAGTGCTTCAAGACTCAAACTAAACTGAGCGGGTCGTCGTGTTGGAGTGTGCACCGCTCAACATCCAGATGCCGAACTTCAGAAACCTGTATTCCTACAGTGGAGCAGCTCGTAGCTATAGACTCCACGAGCTGAGGGTTGGCTTTAAGGTTTCGGATGTGTGGGGCTTAGGTATTGAGGGTTCGGGGTGTCGTGTAGACCTTCACACAAACATCAACCCGAGCATTGCCGAAAACCTCCAACCCTCCTCATGCCCCAAACGCCTCTCACTTTGATGACATTCGGGTTTAGGGTTTAGGGTTTAGGGTATGTGCCGGCCATTCGGTACCTTGCAACTGCCTTAGGATCTGACAGGCTCGCAGCCGGAAGCCTCCCCCACCCTAAACCCTAAACCCTAAACCCTAAACCCTAAACCCTAAACCCTAAACCCTAAACCCTAAACCCTAAACCCTAAACCCTAAACCCTAAACCCTCAACGCAACCAGGGCGCCAGCATTGCGCAGCCCGGCGTCTCAGGGGGCAGAATCATCAGCAGCTCCGAGGTGACCGAGGCCGCCGCGCGAAGCTGGGGGTTCCGAAGTTGAGGGTTTGGGGTTTATAGGGTTTAGGGTTTAGGGTTTGGGGTTTAGATTTTAGGGTTAGGGTTTAGGGTTTAGGATCAACATAAGGGATGATAAGGGAGGGTGTTTGCCTTTTTCTTAGGTCTGGCACTCCGCCCACCCTCCCCTCTTTTTTCTAGGTCTGGCTCGACTCCTGCAAGCGCTGTGCTTTCAGCTTTTCCAGCTCGTGGGAAAACGTGCCAAAAACGGCAAATCAGGGATGTGAGAGCTGGTCAATCAAAAGGGCCGCCTTGATTCGCGTGTTCAAAACGCAAGTCCTGCTCACCGCATGTTCTTCCTTATAAGGTAGAAGTGTGCAGTTTGGCACAGCAGCAAACACTTGTACTTGCAGCTTGCACGACTTGAAAAACGACTCCGGGGTTGAAGGGCGGGGGGGGGGGGTGCTGCACAACCCCCCCAACAATGCACGCATGATGGGCTTGAAAAGGGTTCCTAGGTTCCAGGTGCAAACCTTCATGTATCAGGTAAGCTTGCAGCTTTGACGCGGCTAGAGGAGGGGACAACAGAACAGAGGACCACTGAAAACTACCGGACCAAAGGACCAAAGAACCAGGGGGACAAGGCTTGCCAGACGTAAGAAAAAGGGAGAGCCAGACCTAAGCAAACAAAAACACCGGAACCACGTTTGAGGGTTTAAGGGTTTCAGGGGTCAAGCTTTGTTGACCTCATATCAACAGCTTGACTAATGAAAAGAGTGGGCCCCACACTTTCTGAGCTTAGAGGGGCTCACGGTCGAGGTCCTCTGCCTGCGGTTTGGGTTCTACGCCAAGGGACGAAAGCAGGGACCCTTATAAGGGACCTTGGGGGTCATATAAGGACTACATATATATATATATATATACGGTATATATATATATATATGAGGTATATGAAGGGGTGATCTAGGGGGAATTAGATGAAGGGTCCCCTCTAGGGGTCCCTCCTCTACCCAGTCCCGGAGGCCTCGCGGCCATCGCCGGGCACCACAAACACAGCCGTCCTGAGGCATAGGGTTTAGGGCGAGGGTTCAGGGGTCAGGGCTGAGGGTTTAGGGTTTAGGGTTGAGGGTTTGGGGTTTTGGGTTTAGGGGTTCAGAGGCTCAGGATGTGCGGTTGAGGGCAAAAACGCTAAACCCTCAAGGCCTGAGAGCTTTGGGATTCTCGTGGCTTGTGCCGGGTATCCAAGTGCCCACGCTCTTGTGGTCAAAGCAGCGTACGACTTCTCGCCTCAAACCCAACCTTCAATCCTAAGCCTTCTCGCACTTCGCGCCGCCCTGCCTGTCTGAAGGTTTCCATGCACCCTCCATCCAACGTCATTGAAACGCACATGTCACCAAGTGCAAACCGAGCTGCAGATGTTTGTTGCCTCCTCGCCGGTTGTTCTGAACCAGCATGTTCGTGGCGAAGATTTCGGGCTTGGCGCTGTCAGGATCCATAGGTTTAGGGTTTAGGGTTTACGGTTTAGGGTTGAGGGTTTGGTCTAGGGTTTAGGGTTTAGGGTTTAGGGTTTAGGGTTTAGGGTTTAGTCGAGAAAGGTACACTCTCTCCGCCAAACCTCATGCTAAGCACCCCTCCCTTGCCACAGAAGCACTTCGCCTCAAAACCAAAACTCATTTTGGGGGCTGCCTTACACCCCCAGAACCAAGAACACTGAAGATGCAGTCAGGGCTGAGCTTCTTGCTGGAATCAGTATTCGTGGTCCCGGGTTGCTGGAATGAGGAGACTCAGCAGACCCTATCCGACACGGAACGCACAGACGTTTTGCTTGCTTGCCAAGTTGCAGCGCCCATCTCCAGCTTGGCGACCAGGTCGTAACGCTGAGTAACGATGGCCACGTGCACCTTATTACCAATGCAGTACTAGAGGCTAGAGTACTACAGCCCGGACATGTCCGAAATATGCTGAAGAGCATTCTCAACAAATCCTATCTCTCCTTAGCACCTCAAGCAGTCCAAAGGCTGAGACCCCGGGTGGAGGCGGAAGTTCCACTTCGTCGACGTTGGCTTAAGAGGGCTTGTTTTCAACTTTCAGTTCCACGTTCCTGCAAGAGGGGGGGCGGGGGTTGGCAGTTCCACCCCCCGTTTGCTTTTCATCTTCTTCCATATGCAGTTCCACTTCCAGGCGTTTGTTCGCTTCTCAGGGGGTGCCTTGGAGGGGCGGGGGGATGGAGGAAGGTGGGGGCGCAAGTTGCAGTGGCAACGCGGAGACCTTGGGGAAGGAGGGGCGTGCGCTGCAAAGCCAATCCTGCACGCTTTCCTTCCCTAAAGCCCTTCTCATCACCCCCCCCTCCCCGCCCCCCTCATACCCATTTAATACATATATAAATGCATATGTGTGTTCTTTTCATATATATATATATATATATATATATATTTTTTTTTCTCAAAGCTTTGCGATAGAGGCACCGTGAATTGTAAGTGCCTTCGAGAACACAATCACACCATCGCTCAGTCAGATCCAGGGGGCGAAAGCCTTGGCCGTGAGCCACAACTCGCCCGCGCGGCCTTCGTGTAGCCTTTTCGGGTTTAGGGTTTAGGGTTTGGGGTTTAGGGTCAAGGTTGGGTGGATCAATGGTGGATGTGGCATCTGGAGTTTCGGGAATTTGAGGGTTCGAGTGATATTTGCCTGTGTGGCCTTGAGCAGTCTGTAGTAGGCCAGACTATACGGCTTAGGGAAGTATGAGAATCAGAGCTATGAGCTACTAGGGTTCTACGGGGCCTACAGCCCTCCACCCCGAAAACCAATCAGAGAGAACCCCTCCTGCCCTGAAGCTCCTGGAAGCCTCCCAACTGCCCTGGAAGAAATACGCGGACTGGCAAGTTCGAAGGTGTGAAAGTGGGACGAAGCCCTCAACCCGGCTAGGAAGCACTGCGAGCTCACAGAGAGTAGGAATGTGGGCTTGCCATGCTCGATAAGGGCCTTTCAGGCCCCATCCTTCCTAAACTCCAGCGCTCCATCTTCTTTGGGGATGGTTGTAGCCACAGGGATTATTCCGGTTCTTCATGCGGGTAGAAGTGGGATGGAGCCTTGCTGGGGTGCCTCGGGCCCGACGTGGCTTTACCATCATCCTGCACATGTGCGCTTCAAAATCTCAGCCATGACATGCTGCAACCTGAGCCCGACGATGCGACAATTGGTGTGGAAACCCAACAATTATTTCAAGCCTGAATGTCCCCGCTACCTCCTGTGACGTACATCGCCCCCCTCACTTCCGCCTATGGTCCGCCCCCTTCTGGTGGTGGGGTTTGGGGGGTGGGGGGTGGGGGGAAGTTTGAGTTTAGGGTTTTAGGGCTTAGGGGTTTAGGCGTTTGGGCCTGGGGGAAAACTCTCTGGGAGAGCAAGGCATAGCCATACGGGGCAGCATCCCTTCCCACCTCCCCCGCACAAGTGGGGCGCCCCCAAGCTCCAACCTCGAATATTAAGCCCGAAGTCCTACTTTCCAGCCCCTGAACTCAACAGAAGGACTTGCTGCAAGACCGCTGAGGGCAAAAGATGGTTTGTTGAACTTTCTGTGTGGCTCAACCCTAAACCCTAAACCCTAAACCCTAAACCCTAAACCCTAAACCCTAAACCCTACGCTTGTTTAGGGCTGGCTCGTGAAGCCTTGGATCTGCCAGCGACTTGATGCTCGGCCAGCTTTCTCGAGGGATCTTCTCCTGCAGAGCAGAGGAACCCTAAACACGCCCGATGTAGTAGTGGTGCATTGGGATGTTCCCCCTTATACTAACAGTCCTTTCTGTTATAGTACCCCAATCATAACCCCCATTAAGGACTGATAAGGAGAAAATACCAAGTGATGCAGGAGGTTTTTGTTTGGGGGTTTGGAGGGCCTTTGTGGGCGTAGAGAGGATTGGGACTTAATCAGGGGGATTTCGTCAAGTTCAGCGTCAGGGGTTGATCGAAGAGGGCTCCGTGCCTTGTTAGGGTTGTCAGTGAGACCCGATTACAAGCTCTGGTGTAGGGCGGGTTCTGAAAAACCTGGTTGACGACCTGGCTCTGGGCTGTGGCCACTGGCGACCGCAGAACCGAGGACCCAACAAGCCCCAAAAGAACAACAAAAAACAAAAAAAAACAACACACACACACACACACACCATGGCCAAACTAAACCTCCCCTAAGCCCCAAACCAAAAATGTCCAAAAGCCCCCCAGCCGGCTCCAGCAGCAGCGGCACGGCGTCCAGCAAGTCCACGGACTGCAGGGCGGCCGCCAGGAGCACATGCCAGAGCAGCACCTCCCAGCCAGGTCTGTCAGAACCCTAAACCCTAAACTTTGGCCCGTCCTACCTCAAACTTCCGGGCCGGGCACCAAGCTAAGGGTACGCTCCACTCTTCGACTTATTGAAAAAGCTGGGGGGGTGTGTGCAGCTTCTGGCCGTCATTTGTTTTGAGAAGCAGCTCGGGGACACCAGAATGAAGGTCACCTTTTAAAAACTGTCAGCCCTACTAGCCTAAGCCTCACCCCAAGCCGACATCCTAGGGTTGGGCCCCTAAACCCTAAACCCTAAACCCTAAACCCTAAACCGTAAACCCTAAACCGTAAACCCTAAACCCTAAACCCTAAACACTAAACCCTAAACCCTAAACGCTAGGCTCATAAAGCAACAGCCACGAGTTGCGCAGAACACCGCTGCTGATGGCAGGACAGTTCAGGCTCTTGGGGAACAACAAGTCTCAACCCAAATCGCTTTTAGGGTTTAGGGTTTAGGGTTTAGGATTTGGGGTTTGGGGTTTAGGGCTTAGGGTCTGAAGCACCGCGGCTTTGCCCCTCCCGGGGGCCCTCCTCCCGGCCTCCTTGTTCAACTGCGGGCCTCCTGATTCTACCAAGGTGGTGATGAAGATTTCCAAGAGCTTCTCCAAGGATTGCGACAAGATCTCAGGGGGGCAGACGGCGGGTCAAGGTTGTGGGAGCAAGAGACCCTGCAAGCAGAAAAGGCTAAGTTGCGAATGGCAGTAGGAGTTCTGTTAGCTTGTGAGCTCCCCCCTTATCAATTTGAGGAATGCGATTCCGGGGGATCGACAAGGCTGCTGCTCGCGAGCTGCACACACATATATTCATGCGAGATTCTCTGCACACCCTCAGCGATCGAGCTTCTCTGAACCCCCCCCAAGCGCTGTATCCCTCATTCGTGAGGCCTGTGGACGGGCAAGCAACAGCCAGCGCCAGATTTTGAAGCCGAGCGGACCATCTTGCAAGTAGGCTTCTTTAAGCTCACTTGCTTAGTAGGGAACTCGGGAAACTAGGGTCCCTACAGGGGGGATATAAGTGGGGATAGAACGCACCCCCTTCTAGGAGCCTGCAAGCCTGTAGGCAGTTTAGGCCTGAAGGTTTAGGCTGATTCTGTTCGGAACATTCCGTCTCTCAAGTTACACTGTCACAGAAGGCCCACCCACCTGCCCCTCACACGCCGTGAAACCCTTTCCCTTGCAAAATGGGTTTTTGCTGTGGGATGCGCAGCCGAGTCCGTCCAGCCTACCCAAGCCTGAAAGAAACCAACTTCCCGGAGGCGAGTGGGGCGGTGGTGGGCTCAATCGAAAGAAACCTGCCAGCTACCTACTGCTGCAAGCTGTACCCCTGCCTTGAGCAGCAGAACTAACAACAACGACAATATTAAACACGCGTCGCTTCGCTCCGCGTGCTACTATCTGTTCCGATGTAACACCGAGACGCTAAAAGTGCAGACGCTTCGCTAAGCACAACCCGCGTCTCTCAAGTTACACTGTCACATTCCCTTGCAAAATGGCAGGCGCATCCTTTTTGCTGTGGGATGCGCAGCCGAGTCCGTCCAGCCTACCCAAGCCTGAAAGAAACCAACTTCCCAACCGAAGGACTTTTAGTTGGGCTGGCGGATCCCTTCCTGTTTAAATTCCTCACAAGTCTCCCTCCTAGACTTGCAAGCCGCAGGCAAACCGCTGACTCCTTTCTTCGCAGGCAACCTGAGCTGCAAAGACGCGGCGCTGCAAGAGACCACAGAACACACGCCGCAACCTACCTCACCCTCAACCCAAGCGCGAGGAAGAACCTCCCAACCGAAGGAAGAAACCTCGCGCAGCCGCCCTGACCGCACCAGCAAGGGCAGCTCACCAAGGGTCACTCTGGTGCAAAGGCGCCTTGCAAGACTTGGCTTGCCCGGCTGATGCTACACAGCGCTGACTCCGCTTCTGTTCTTTGACCAAGCGAATCTCACCGTCGAGATGCGTCGCTGCGTCCATCAACCTGGGCAAAATCTTGAAGCCAAGCTCTGTGACGTCAACACTCACCCGCTTGCGCGGATCGAAACCATTGAAGTCCTCGTTGGTCAGCGCGTCCGCGGGGACATTCTGCTCTCGCGGCACCCAAGACAATGACAGAACCGACCCTAGCTCTTCCAACTGTACTGCCAGCTCCATCACTTAAGATGACCGACAAAGGAAAGGCTGTCGTCATCATTTTGTCCACCACGAATGTGTTGCCAGCGTTGTCCGTCAAGCCGGCAACGACCGCTATTGCTGTGCTCTGACGCCACACTGCGCTAGGCCCGAAAACGCAAACCGCCACCAGTGTGGCGATGAGCTCCAGGGCCCGCGATTGCGCGAAAAGGCTCACCTTTGACATATATAGGCCCACGGGTCCGGTCCAGCCTGACAGAGAACCAATGCGCTTGCAAGGTGTCGGCACTCAGACATGATTCCCAGCCACCAATTCAAACCTTGTCACCCTCCGCCTTTGCATCGACCCTGAAAATGTCTTGCGCGTGCTCCAGCAAAGGTCGGGGCATAGTCATCGGCCCGCGCTCCACCTCCCTCTTGATGAACTCAAGCAATAAGCAAACCGACAAAGGCAATGCGACAAGCCCCTGAGGCAGATGAGCTACCCAGGCATACAAGGGGCCCAGGAATGGCCGGACATGTGGCAGCGCTCCCGCCACAAAAGAGAGCCGCCCCAACACGCTCTTCATGACGCGGCCCTGCACGCAACCTTCCTGCAGCCTCCCAGCAACCCACTCGCAGAGCCACGCCACCTTGCTCGGGCCAATGCCCTTCTCATACTTTGCAACGTCGAGCTTGTAGCCAATCCAGCATAAGGACGTCCCTCCAGCAACTTTCTTCCAGGACAAAGGGAATTCCAGAAGTTCGAAGATGTAAAGCCAAAAGAGGATCTGCAACCAAAAACACTTCCCTGAAGCAAGCAGCAATCCATCGTCAGCATATAGCAAGTGGTACAGCGCGGCGGCCAGCTCGCACAGATAGTGCCCCAAGCGCACAGCCGCTGCTGCGAGCCGCTGCCAATGATACGCCGCTGACGCCAAGCCAAATGTCCCGACAGTGTGCATGTAGATTACTTCTGGGTCATCAAGGCAAAACGCCTGGTACTTCCAATCCTCTTCTCTCACGGGAACCAAATTGTGCGCTCTGCTGACATCATACTTGACGCCAAACCCGACGCTTGCAGTCGTCCCGAAGCTGCCGCAAAACGCCCTCGAGGTCATCGATCATCGGCGAGCGAAGTCTGTCTCGGACACGAATGCGAGGGTTAACTTCCACATGATGCGTGGCATCGTGGATGATGCGGACAGCTGACGACCCCGCCTCCTTTGGAACAGCACTAAGTGCCGCTACAGCCAGCTGGCCGCCATACTTCCGCAAGGCCTCCTCTTTGGACAAAGCCACAACCGCACCGCGCTGCAAGCCCTCCGCCACCTGACGCCGAACGTCCTCCATGTTTTCTGTCGCCGATCTGTAATTCTCACAGAACGTAGGCTCAAAAGAGCCTTCCGCCTCGGGCAGATTCCAGCGCGTCTTCTCCTCGAAGACCGCCGGTGTGCGAGGCATCAACACATCAACTCCCAACGTGGAATCCACAGAAGCAAACTCGCGCAAGAACTCAAAGTCTGGGTCCTCCGCCACCTCCAGCATCGCGGCCAGCCTACGAAAGTTCACCTCAGTTCTGCGATCGCCACTGCAACGCTCTGGCTGCACGCCACAATCACGCAGAACGTCATCCAACTCCTGTCTGGCTTGCCGTAGATGCCGCCCGTCAAAAGGCGACGAAGAACATCTGCCTGCTGCGAGCTGCCAAAATAATCCTTGCGCACCCCCAGCGCAGGAGGCTTGCGAATCCAGCAGAGCAATCCAGTCCAGGAAAGAGCGCCGAACGCACTCTCTGACCCGGGCAAAACTGTCTGACTGAGGGAAACGGCGTGACGCAATCGGCCATCTCCCCGGAGAGCACAAACCACCGCCATCATGGATAGAACGTGACCTGCCCTTGTAAGATGCCTGGATGGGCCGGCCGGAACCGCAGTAGCCGGCCGCAGCAGCGTCCGCCGCAGCCGGTGCACTGCCAGCGGCACTGCCCACCACGGGCGCGCCTGCTTCCGCCCCGAGTCACTCCTGGATCGGCACACCAACGCCTGCCTTGTCCTCTCGCAGCAACGGGCACGCGTGCACGGGATGTTTGGCAAGGCATAGCTGACAAACATGCGCACGGTCACACTGACCCTTGAACTTGAAGCAGATCTGCTGCCCGTCATCCGTAACACGCTTCAACTTATTCCACACTTTGGCAAGACCCAGCGACTTACCTTTCCCTTTGCCGAGCCCCTTTTGAGGCCCGCCTTGTCGCCCACGACGGCGGGAGTGCTCACGCACTTTGGCCGGCTTGCCTGGCTGACTGCACTCAAAGCACAGGGGGTGACAAAAATAGCGCTCCTTGAGAACCAAATCGGCCATAGATTGCTCCATGGCTGACGCCAGACTCTTGCCCTCGTTCAAACCCTTCATCATGCTTTTGCGCAGTTGGTACTCGTAGGCCAGCATCTGCTGCAAAGCCGGTGAAGACACTGCGGCACCTGCTGCATCCCGAGCTTGCAAACCCAGAACGAAGTCGCCCAAAAGAAAGTCGGCGTAATTGTAAGTGCGACGGAGCAATGCCTTTCAAGGACGCGACATGGGGGTAGCGCAAAGAACAAAGCACAAACGCATGGGGCACCAAGCGTAGACGTAGGCGCAGTTCTTCAGCAGTCCTTGGCAGTGGGACCGCCACCTGGCCTTTGCGAACTTTGATCGTGCCCGTGCTCCTGTCGATGGAAGCCGCAAAAGGCTCCCGGGCCGCATCTTCCCTGGACGCGTACACCTTCAGAGAAAGATACTGGAACTCTCCATTGTCTACCATATCAAAATGCTGCTCCAATGTGGCATTGGCTGGCATCAACTTGTCCGGCAAGCTGTAGAAGGAAGCCTCGAATCGCTCCCTCAGTTGGGCCAGCTCAGTGCGTGCAACGACCTTGGGAAGGCCGCCCACCACTGCCTCAGCCTCCGCTTTATTCCTGGCCTCCACACGCATACAGGCTGATTCCCAAGCGTCCACCACAGACGCCACCTCCACCATGCTCTCGGGGGCGTCTGGCGCCAAACCCAGCGCCTTTGCGCAGAACTCCTGCACAGCCTTGCGGTCGTCCACCATTGCTGATAAGCGACTGATGGTTTCGACTTTCTTGGACGCCAACAGCGCCTGCGTCTTGAGTGAGACCTCTTTGCATTGCAAGAGGCCCGCCAGGTCTGGGTCCAGCGACTTGATCATCTCCAACTCGCGCTTCTGCGAGCTCTTCCTCTGCCATGATCGCAAGTGCAAAGCAAGAAAGACAAGCAAGGCCAAGCGACAACAATCACTTCCACCTGAGAGAGAAGCAAAGACAAGCTGCTGCAAAAGCACCGCGCAACACGCCTGCTCGGCCACTCCAAGAAGAAACCAGCACGCCCTAGCGCACCAGCAACTGACCCTTTCACACCCTGCAAGTCCTTCACTCCTCCACAGCCGGCAAGCCTGCATCCTGCCGTGGAGAAAACCCAGGCACCACAGCGCCCAGGTCCTAGCCCTGAAGCCCTGCTTGAAGCTAGGACGCTGAAAAGGGGAGCCCTCACGCTGCATCAGTCTCAGAAGACGAAGATGAACCATCGGCTTCATCGGAGCTGCTGTCGTTTCCTGCAACCACACCACGTGGGAAGCAATCCCTACAAACACGGTCATAGGCATCGCGGCGTGGGTACTCAGTGCCGCAGTCGACAAAGCGGCGGTAGCGCACGCCGGGAACGCGATGGCATGCACCTCCTTTGTGCAGAGTCTTGCGCTTCGCAGACCCAACAATGCTCAGGAAAAACCGCCCCAGATGCGCGTCTGTGTCTTCGAGCAGAACCGGCTCAGACTCTGCCGCCAAAGCCTCCACACCCTTATCCTCATCAGAATGCTCACTGGCTGTAAGTGACGCAGTTTCTGCTGAATCCACCGCGAAGCTGTACAACGGCTGCAGCGCAGAATGGCCCAAGCCCAGGTCGTCAAGGCGCCGCGCTACCTTGGACAGAATGCTCTCCTCATCTAGGAAATCGGGACCTCCCATACATCGCAACACGCAGACCAGCTCCGCATCGTGGCTCGCTCGGAATGCTCGCTCCACAGCAGCACACCTAAACCCATGGGCATGAGCTTCGCCTCAGGCTGCTAACTCCGCCGCTTTGCACGGCGCAATCTCCAGTGACTGGAACAAAGCCTGTGACATGGCCGCAGCGCGACAGTAGCGAGCCATTTTTCCCACGCAGCCCTCCAGATCTCGGCTTGGCCAACCGCAGCTGAGCCAATCTGCTTCCACAAGCCAAGCATCCTTGGACACGTAGGCGAACAGCACTTCCAGCTTCTTGCCTGGGCCACTAGTTTTTGTGCGATCAAGCCGCGCACATAAACCGCGATGCTCCAAACTCACTGACTTGGCTGGCATACCTTCGGTGTCCGAGTAACGCAGACAGCCCCACAACTTAAACAACCTAAACCAAGCAAAAGCCCGAATGAAGCGAGGCCCCTTGCCACTCACCACAAGACGTTCCATGGCGCAGACCTGTGTGACCAGCAACTGACACGCTTGCCGCTTGCCACGCAGATCCTTGTCTGACAATTCAAGGGCCAGCTCCTCGAGGCTGTTACGAATGGCCGGATGACGACTGACCTTGTCAGCCTCCGACAGCTCGCCCGCTGATTCCAGAAAAAGCAAAGATTTGAGGCAGCTTGCATGCACAGTGCGACCACAAGGCTCAGCGGCCCGCACATGCAGGTAAGCGACGAAGTGCTCTGCAGATGGCCATGAAACACCAAAGGCGCACGAGATCCAACGGGAAATGCGCTGCCACGTTCTCACGTGCTTGCGCAAAGTCGCCGGACGCCGTCCTTTTCCGAGCCGTTTCATGGCCAATTCCCGCTGAGGCCCGACAAAGGGCCCAGCCGCCGGAAGACCGCATTTTTCCACTAAGCATGCCAGCTCCTTTATCCAGCGCGCCCGCATCGAAGACTCTTGCCCTTGCCTCTGCTCCTCGACATCAACAAGAGCCAAATCTCCGCCACCTTTCGCAGGCCTCCAACTCGCCACTGTTTTAGGCAACCGTTCCTGACCTGCCGTTGTCGGAGGCGCTTGAGAAGAAACTGCAACCGCTTCCAGAGGAGTGCTCCGCTCCACACGAGCTCGTTTCACAGCACGAGCAGCCCACAGAGAAGCTTCGGAGCCCGCCGCAGACCACGAGGCCTTCGCCCACGGCAGGACTGCTGCAAGCAATGCCTTGAAATCTTCCAGCTCCGTCTCGTCTGCTTCCAGTCCAACATGCCCCGCAGAAATAGCAGCGGCTCAGCGTCGGACAAATCTGCCAATGTGGCCAGCCTCGTAGCCGGCCAATGTTGAAAAGCCGACAGCACCCCGGTGTTGGCGACAACGCAGTCACCAAAATCACCAGTCAGCATGGCTCAATCGAAAGAATCCTGCCAGCTACCTACTGCTGCAAGCTGTACCCCTGCCTTGAGCAGCAGAACTAACAACAACGACAATATTAAACACGCGTCGCTTCGCTCCACGTGCTACTATCTGTTCCGATGTAACACCGAGACGCTAAAAGTGCAAACGCTTCGCTAAGCACAACCCGCTTAAACTGCTTCTGCGGCGAGGCATGGGGCTTCTGATTGAACCCTGCACCCTAAACCCTAAACCCTAAACCCCAAACCCTAAACACTAAAACCCTCAGCCCCAAGCCCTAAACCCTAACAACCCAACCGCCCCAAGGAGGCGCCTCGCAACCACAAAAAATCACAGCCAAATCTCAAGGCTTCAGATTTCTTCAACCTGAAATCTACGTCCGTCCTCCCTTGGTCTTGTTTCAGGGGTTTAAGGAGCTCAGTGTTTTTGTGGTTTCGGCTGTGGCTCTGGCGGAAGGAAGGCTCGCTCGGGATCAGTTTTGGGCCACGGCCTACTTGCAAGCCTACTTTTGGGTCGGAATAACTACTAATAGTATTCCTCTATGGCCCCTTCATAATTATACCCAAAACCCTATTCTAGTTATTCAGGCCCCCAGAGTACGCCTGATATCGGCAGAGAAATGGGCCCCAGCGCCTGTCACGGTGTCCCACTCCTGTATGGCCAGCCGAGGCAGTCCCTCGTAGGTGGTCTGGTAGAGGCTGTCCACGCCCAGGAAATCCAATCCGATGGCCTTGACAGTGAGCAGTTGGGAGCTCCTTTTGTGTCTATATAGCTCTGCAAGTGAGTCCTACGCAAGACATAGAAATCGTGGACCCTTGGAACATGACATTTCCGATTGAATCGCTCCGAACTCCCATGCATCTGTGTGGCGTTGTAGCTCGTCTGAAGCTGCAGAAAATTTCGGATGCCAAATCCGTTGATACGCGCCGTCACCAAGGTCGCGCGGTAGTCCTTCATGGCCTGCTTGTTGATGGTGCCTGCAACGCAGGGATTATGACCTGCATCCCCCCAAACTCATAGTCTTCAACTTACGGCTCAGCCCGGCATTTCAACGGGACCTCAAGCCAAACCGTCACATCCCAAATTCCCTGCCAAATGACAGCCTTCACTACAATGAACTCTGCGGATTCCACTGGCAACTAAGCCCGCAAACTTAAACCCAAAAGCACTCCCAACTCTCACGAAACCCGGCCTACAACATCTCGGGGCTCAGCGCCCTTGACCAAACCACCGGCCTTGTGGGAAGATGCCGACTGCCAGGCGTGTGATGAACTCTTGCGCAGCCGAGGCCTTGTCCAGAAAGTTGCTGTCCTGTCTGCTTTTAAGGTTTAGGGTTTAGGGTTTAGGGGGCTTAGGGTAAGCTTGTAGGGCTTAAAGGTTGCACTAGCAATAGCACACACCTGAAGATCCTTTCGGAACAGAGCAATTCTTGAATCTCAGAATCTCGCGCAGCAAAATCGCAGCCCCGAACTGCCCTCAACCTAAAATCGCCCAGCCACATACTTCCACTCATGGTACCTTTGCGTAAAGACCAGAAATCCTCAACCGCAGTACACTTCAAGACCCAACAGGGACAATTCGAATGGTGCCTAGGCGAGCTTAAGTGGGTTTAGGGCTTCAGGCAGCAATTGCCTTCGTTGGGGTCCCACCCTCCTCCATTTTACTATATGAAGCAGGGTCTATATTTCTTGTACCCCCAAAAGGACACCAAGTATATACACTCACCAATATTAAAAAAGGAACCTTATATACACTCACCAAAAACAGTCACATAAACCTGCTTCATATCAAACGCGCTCGCGCCCATGGAATGCGGGGTAGTGCAATACCCCGCATTTCATGGCGGAAGCTTCTTTGCAACCCTCCCTGCTTCAAATCTCCAACATCTTTGAATCTGGAAAGGATTCGAAAAAGGCTTGCAGGGTTCGGGTTTAGGGTTTAGGGTTTGGGGCTTTAGGGCTTTAGGGTTTCAGGGTTTTAGGGTTTTAGGGCTTTAGGGCGTCAGGGTTTTAGGGAGGGTTAGGGTCCCCAAACTCTGATCACTGTGCAAGCCCGGCGCCTGAAAACCTAAGGCCGCCCGGGGTGAGTCGAAGCCTTGCCTCTCCAGGCGCCTGAAAGGGGAGGTGCAGGGTTTAGGGTTTAGGGTTTAGGGTTTAGGGTTCAGGGTTCAGGGCTTAGCGCGTAGGGTGTAGGGTTTAGGGTTCAGGTCACGTAAGGGGGAAGAAGGGGTTTCGGAGGGCTTGCGGTCTACCTGGAAGGGGTGAGCTGGAAGGTGAGTTTGAATCCCACGCCCTAAGCCTAAACCCTAAACCCTAAACACTAAACCCTAAACCCTCAACCCTCAACCCCAAAAAAGACACACACACACACAACCCTCTCAACCTTAAGCACTAAAGTCACTAAAAGCTCTGCACATGCTTTCAACCCTCCAATCCCCAAAAGGCTGCGCTTGAAACAAAGCTGCCGGAGTTGGCTGGCTGCCACCTGCTGCAGCAGCTCCACGGGGTCCTTCTCAGGAAGTTTTCGTGTTTAAGGTGTAGACCCTAAACCCTAAACTCTAAACCCTAAACCCTAAACCCTAAACCCTGAACCAAAAACCCTAAACCCTAAACCCTCAACCCTCAACCCTAAACCCTAAACCCGAACCCTAAACCCTACTTCCTATGCCATTGCGCATCCAAGGACTCTCCTCTCTCTCTGTCTCCCTCCCTCCCTCCCTCCCTCTGTCCTTGAAGTGATTCTATAAGGTTTGCTTAAGCATCTCTTAGGGCAGACTTTCCATGGTTGTTCTTTGGCACGTTACTGTAGGAAGCTTGCCGCAGGGGACCGGACTGGGGAAGGATTGCGCAACACACAATAATCCGCGCATCGCAGACTCGGAAATCTCATCCCAATGCTCAACAGCCGACACCCTCCAGTTCTCCATCCCTCCGCCTCTGAGGAAGCCTGCCGAACCCAAACCGCATAAACGCCAAACCTGTGAAGCCAATATCACATACAACTTGGGATGCTCCCCCTTTTTACGAACAATGGGGGGTACTAGAACCCCTATTGAGGACTCTGAGTATAAGGGGGAACATCTCAACATATAACCCTAGGCAAGTCGAACGATCGTTCAACACTGAACTCTCACCTTGCCTTTGCATGCCGCGTTCGGCCAGCTGGGCTGAATTCCTCGCAAGGCATAGCAGGGCTGTCCCCCCTGGTTCTTAGTACGGACTGACGGGACTAGGGCCCTATATATACCCTTGAAGGGATTATATAAGGTACCTCATTCCCTCATTCCCTACTAAGAACCAGCCAGCTGCTGGTTTAGGGTGCAAGGAGCTTGGGTTAGGGCCTTAGGGTTGGCTTCTGAGTTCGACTGACGTAGGGGCGAAGCGAAAAGTGTGCTCCCTTTGCTCTTCTTTCGAGTTTTGTCTTTGGCTGTCACCGCCTCGGGTTCGATGTGCACACTTTGCAGCTTAGGGGCCAACTCTTGCAAACCCAAGTCCTGATTGTCAGATGTGGGAGGGGTTATCCTAACGAATAAGGAAGGGCGCGACGCAATCGGGCTCTAAGGCCGAGTGTCTTGGAGGTCTAAAAGATCTTGAGCCCACCCGGCGTTTGGAAGGCGAACATTTTTAGGCCATGGTCAGCTCACTGCATTGAAGTCCTTCTTTGGGAAGCCTGCGTGGAAGGAGCCGGTCATGACAGGGAACGAAGAAAAGACCATACTTCAGAGACCTGATATTTATCTAGGCGCTGTTCCACCCAGCGCGGCCCCATTCTGCTTTCTAATCCTAAAGTTCAGTAGCTTGGCAGGTCTTCCACAGGAGCCTCTAAAAGCCAACACACGAAAAACAACGCAATGCTGCAACTTCTAACCCAAACCTATACCCTTGGCCTCTTCTAGGGGCTCGAGGATGACTCCTCGACGTGCAGAGCGACCTCTTGCGGGGGTTGGGGTCGAGTAAGGGATCTTAGGGTTTGGGGTTTAGGGTTATCTCTTGCGGATCAGGATTTTTGTGGTTTGGGGCTCAAAGTCAGACGAGGAGGCATTGGGGCCTCGAAGGTTGCGCGGAGTGCGGGTGGGGACCATCACTTGGACCCTGATCCAAAGCTTTGCAAGAGCCTTTAAGGTTCAGGTTTTGTGATTGGTGGTCGGGCCATAGACGCCAAACCGCTAAACCTTTCAAACTACCTGAACCCTAAACCCTATATAAACCCTAAATCCTAAACCCTAAACCCCAAACCCAAATGGCCCGGACCTGCCAGTCGAGCGAAATCGACCATGATCCTTGGCAATGGCGTGACGGGCTCAGGCCGATTGGCTGAACAAAGTGCGCCCGAAGCCCTGAAGGGCAGTGTAGGGTCTGGGGATTAGGGTTTAGGGTTTGGGGTTTAGGGTTTAGGGTTTAGGGTTTAGGGTTTAGGGTATAGGGGTCGGAATAATTACGAATCAAGTACGAACAGTATTCCCTTATGGTCCCTACGAGTATAGAATTATCCTAAAACAACCTCCCCAAAATCCTATTTCGACTCATCAAGGTACCTGGCTTTCACCCCAATACAACACCGTAAAAACAACCTGAAAATTCAGCAATTGACAACACCCAGGTTCCCCCTGCAAAGCTGCCAAAACGAGACAGGATTTTCGGGCTCTTAGGCTGAGGGCTTCGGGTTTAGGGTTTAGGGTTCAGGGGGTTATGGAGGTCAGCGCCAGTGCCGCACAAGGACTCTTGCATCGTCTCCAGTGGGAGGCCCTCACTCCTGACATTTGGGCATGTTGACACCACTCAGCGATGCGGACAATGCTCAGAAGCTCAAAACGGTCCTAAAGCTCAATCATGAAAGGCAGGCTTTGGAGTTGGAAGGTCTAGTGTTGATTAAGGTCTGGCTGATGCGCCCCAGCGTGGTATCAGAACATGTGCGGAACATGTGCGGATAGGGCATCCAGGCTACGCCAAGAGAGGTGAGCACCCATAACCAGCTCCAGGAAAACCGTAGGGTTTGGGGCTCTAGGTTTAGAGCTATCTCAAGCTCAGGGAATAATACCTTCGCCATTTTTGAAAGATAAACCCGGGACCCTAAGCGCCATAAGAGCCCGAAGCCTCAACTGATGCTGTCCATGCCTGATCTCGAGAGGCCGCGCGCATCGCCAGACTTCGCCTACCAACCAGTCCTTTGGGAGTTGGGGTTCAGGGGTTTGGGGGTTCAGGGGTTAGGGTTTAGGGTTTGGGGTTTGGGGTTTGGGGTTTGGGGTTCAAGGTTTAGGGTGTTCGCAGGTTAAGGGTGCAGGCAGGGTTACAAGTGCAGATTCAGGGCCTAGGAATGGGGCTTGGCTTGATGGAACATGCCCGACACACCCTCTCAAACTCTGTGAGAAACGATCATGACCGCAGATTCTAGACTGATAGTGATGCATGCTTGTGTCATTGTGTTGGTCTGATGTAGATTGGTAAGTTTAGAGTATCTACTACAAACGACCCTGATTACCAGAAGCCAGCGTGCCTAACTTGAAGCTCTGCAGCCCCAAGCCCATTCGGCTTATTCCGGCATGGCGTCCGCTCGCGTCTGAATGGTCCACTTCGCCTTGGACCCTCTGCTCAGGGTCAGAGTCACCTGAAGCAGATGCAAGCCTTAAGCCTTCTGCTGAAAAATGCCCGACCCCCCCCCCCCCCCCCCCCCCCCCTTATTCTTTGCTACTCTACACTTCTCCCAACTTACCCTGCCTGCTGTTATCACTTTTTGCTATGCTTATGTTGTTGTCGTTGTCTTGGGGCTTTACTGTTTTGTGAGTTTGCAGCTGTAAGTTGATAGTTGATGGTTGATGCTTGTTGTGTTTTTGTTTTGTTTTGGGCTTTGCTATTATGTGAATGGCCAATGGCAAGTTGATAGTTGATGCTTGTTTGTTTTTGTTACGTGCTGCTTGCTATGTGCTATTCGTTGATTGTTCTTTTTGCTGTTGGACATTGGCTGCTTGAGTCTTTTTTTATGTGCTATGGTTTCCTTTGTTTCTTGTTAACTATTCTTGTTGGGGAGTGGTAAGGGAGCCCTTAACCCTACATCCTCAAGTCTCAAGGCCCGATAAACACAAAATTACACACCTCCTGGATTGCGGAGTTCAAAGTCGTGTACCCCAGATCGGGTTAAACACTCAACCCAAAATCCTACATCCCCAAAACCCCATTAACTCCCAAGCCTGTCCCGAAAATCAAAACAATCCCCAGACTCACCTTGGAACCCTATAGCAACAATTTTCACTTTAGCTGTTTCTTAGGAATTCTAGTGCCCCAAAATTAACAATTGTTCCCCCAAGAATCCCTACGTTCCCCAGACTCATCCTCTTATCCACGCCAGCATCCGTCGAAATCCCAGTGACGAGACGCGAAGAGACAGCGTGGGTGAGGAAGCTGTCCTGGGCTATATTGAGAAAAGAGGGGAACCATAGAAGCCCCAAAATAAACCCCAAATTGATAGAATTCCCTGATAATCAGGACACCCCAACCAGAAAACTCAAAATCTGAGACTGTTTTGTCCTGGAGACTTGGGCCTTTAGGGTTTATAGGGTTTGGGTTTTTAGGGTTTAGGGTAGATCAGCTGGCTTGAGTTTGGGTTCAGGGCAAGCGCTCCCCCTGAGCTTTGGGATTGATGTTTGGGCTGAAGCGAAGCCTGAAGCAAAAGGCGTCTCTTGGAGGACCAGGCGTCATAGAAACTGCGGATGAAGAAGTCTCCCGGGAAAGCACCTCTCCGCCGACTGCACCCTATTCTTGAGGCTAGAGCTGCCCTTCAGGGCTCATGAAAGGGGAAACCCTAAACCCTAAACCCTAAACCCTAAACCCTAAACCCTAAACCCTAAACCCTAAACCCTAAACCCTAAACCCTAACCCCTGCCAGCAATGCAGGCCAAACACCGCCCGGGAGGGTTGGACAGGTGCCCGGAACTCCAGCTTATTGGAGCTCCAGATGAGCTGGGTGCCGCGCGTCAGACGTCAAGCTAAACCCCAAACCCTAAACCCTAAACCCTAAACCCTAAACCCTAAACCCTAAACCCTAAACCCATGATACCGGCACAGGCCACAGGAAGCCCTCAAGCCGAAGATGCTCCCCTCAAACCTCAGTACAGCCTAACTGTCCCTCTAAGGGCAGTTTCATGGTCCCTATGGGCCCTTAGCAGGGTATCCCAAGTATGCCCCATATACACCCTTTTCAGATTCAGGGCCCATACATCAGAACCCTGTGAAGGAGAGTCCCATGCAAGACCTGAACGCTATCTGCCTTCCCACTGCTCCAGCTGAAGGCACGAGGTCTTTGAGCAACCTCTCAACCCGTAAATCCCCAATGCCCGAAACCCCTAAACCCCTAAACCCCTTTTGTCTTGAGGGCTTTCTGGCTCTGGCACCGAAATCCTTGCACCCCCACCTGGCATCAGTGTCCACAGCTCCGCCCTTTCGGACACCGGCTTGGCTGGCGGAGACAGCCCGATGATGGAACTGCTCCTGAGCTGCGGAAACTCCTCAAGAAGTACTTATAAGGAAGAATATCTTACTTCTAGTCGCATCTTAACGTAAGGTTGGAGACGCTAACATGAGCTATAAGCCCGAAACCAGGTAAAGCTTCGGGTTGCCTGTCATCCTGAGCCCCAAGCCCGAACAAAACACTCGAGCGAGGGTCGTCTGCGGGATGTTGAGCATGGTAAGGTTGTTCGGGTCTTTTGGGTTTTTGGGTTTAGGGTTTACGGCTTGAACAACCCCCCTTAAACGATTAAACAAACCGTTGACCGGTTGCGCAGTTGCGCTCCTCAATCCGAAGCACCCCCCCCCCTCCCACGCCCCCCTAAAAAGCAGCAACTCAACTCCCACTAAACCCACTAAACCCTAACCTAGCAAAGGCTGACGATTTGGCCCAGGGTTCTGAGCCACCAGGAAAGCCCCACTGGGGCTCCGGATCCGCCAGAGCCTCTGCTTGTTTGGGGTTTGGACTTCTGAACCTTTGCTGAGAACATAAAAAGCCCTGCCGCCCTAAACCTTTAACATCGACCCGAAACCCTAAAACCGCAAGGGTCCCCAAAGCCTAAAACGCGGGAACCCTGTTTTCCTGAAACTGAAGAGCGAAACCCAGAAGCCCGAAGGCTGAACGGGGCTTGCAGTCTTCCTGATTTCAGGGTTTGGCTTCTTGAGGCTTTAGGCTAAGAAACTAGGGTTCACCTAGACCGAACCCAATGGGGAGGCGAGCAACAAAGAGCCGACAGGCTTCGCCCTCTCATCTCGCAGCCCCGCCTGCAAGCCCTTCAGTGGTTTCCTGGATATCTGTGTTTACGAGAAGAGGGGTGCCCTTTAAAAAAAGGGGGGTTCCTATCATAAGGACTATACTATTTTGGGGGGTATATTAAGGGTACCCCTCTGTCGGGAAATGCCCCAATGGCCTGGACCCTAAGCCCCACTTTGCGAAGCATATGATTTGGGATTGGAGGCCCTAAACCCTAAACCCTAAACCCCAAACCCTAAACCCTAAACCCTAAGCCCTAAACCCTGGCCTCGCGTGGGCTTCGCCGCCGCAGCTGATCAGAGTCCATGACTTCTGATGATCCTGTGCGGCCTGCGCGGTAGGACTTCCGGCCCCAAAGTGTGCCAGTTGCCAGTTGCCCCTGTTTGGGGTTTAGGGCTCGGGGTTTCAGGGTTTTGGGTTTTGGGGTCTTGGGGTTTTAGGGTTTAGGGTTCTAGGGTTTTTTAGTTTTTTTACGGGTTTTTTAGGGTTTTGGGTTTTAGGGTTTAAGGAATCGGATGCTTACACAAGCACGTTCTGCGGGGGATGTGGGACTGGGCTGCTGCGTCTGCGTGTAGCACAGCAGTGAGCCACGACCGAGACCGCATCATGAGCCCCCCACCAGAATCGCAGCAGACAGCCCAGAACCCTCAGCCCCCATGAAAGCAGCTCTACGACCTCCTGAAGCCCCTCCACATCCCGAATTGCGCGCGAAGTTGCGGAGGTTTGGGACGACCTTGTGGCGCCAGAGTTTCACTTTCGGCGTTTGGGGGTCCGATACCCTGAAGCAAACCCGCAACCCTGAAACCTGCCTGCCAGTCTTGCAGGGTCTCGACGGTCAGCGCGGATCCTCCGGGTAGCGCCGGCGCTGCTGCGAAGGGCGAGGCAAAGCCGCCCAATTCTGCACAGGGGACAAAGAGGTTCGGGCCTTGGAAAGGTTCTTGGAGAGTTTGGGGCTAGAGGCTCTGGCGCGCGGGCCCTTTTCTTGAGAGATGCACAACTGCGGCCCTCGGTGCTATGCAATTGCAGGCCCCCAACCACAAGGCTCGCTTGTTTATTACGTCTATGTGGCTTGCAAGTTTCATTTCTGCATGGATTTGATCTCACGCTTCAATGTCAATGCACTCTGTTGAGAGTATGGTGACTTCCTTTTTTCTGGTACACGAGTTTTTGTTGGGAACTGCAAAGACCCAAGAAGTGACTGCGGTTGAGGCCCAAGAGTCAAGGAACAGCCCTATGATGAACGGCAACCGTTGGGATGAGATTTGTTGGGGAGAACCGTATGAGAAGAGCCCAACGATGACTCGAGTGACTATAGACCCTGAACACCAAGCCTTCTGCCCTGCCAGCTTGAGTTGCAGGAATGGCGACAATCTTTATCATGAGGCAACCACACAGTTTTTTGGGGGTTCTTGGCGCATTTCTTCAAGCAGGGCTCCCCCGCGCGTAGCAAGCCCTGAGATCTGACTTGTCATCTTTAAGCAAAGCCGGGATGCGCCGCCATCCCAAACTCCAGAGCACGAAGTGATAGCCCTAAACCCTAAACTCTAAACCCTAAACCCTAAACCCTGAACCCTAAACCCTAAACCCTAAACCCTAAACCCTAAACCCTAAACCCCGGACCGGCCCAGACCTGTCAGACACAGCTTCGCATGTCCCTCCGGTCTGATGTAGCACTGCTGCTGGGTCCTGGGAAGCATTACCACGAGTTTGCCTTCGATCCTAAGGGTTTAGGGTTTAGGGTTTAGGGTTTAGGGTTTAGGGCGAGTTTGCCGGCCCTCAGACTTCACCAAAAGCCATTCTTTGTAACACAAGTCATATAGGGGCCTGGAGAAATAGAATAGGGTTTTGCGGGGGGGGGGGGGGGGGGGGGGGTCTGGGCCTTGATAATTAGAATAGGGTTATGGGGGTATGCGGGCGAAAGCCTGTCGAAGTCAATAATTAAAGAAGATGTCATCTGCATCCTCAGCAATAGCTCAGAGCACTGAACAGATCTACAACTTGCTGCAGATGGATTACAGCAGAATAGGGTTATGGGGGGTTCTGAGAGAACTACCCTATTTCAAGCCTATTAAGCAACAGAACCCCAGCAGAACTCCAACAGAACACCATGGCCCGCCCGACCCCAGGCACAAAAATGCCAGAGCCTTGGGCACCCTGCGAAACACACCCCTAAACCCTAAACCCTAAACCCTAAACCCTAAACCCTAAACCCTAAACCCTAAACCCTAAACCCTAAACCCTAAACCCTAAACCTACATTGGTGCCCATTGAACTTGAAGGTTCATGGGCAATGCAACTCAGGGATACTCTGTGGGATGTTCTGAATTCTCTGAGGTGAGCAGAACAGCTGAGTTCATCTCCAACCGCCCCACACGTTCGAGTCTTCGTACAAAAGGCTCCCAAAGCCATCCAGAGACAACCGGAATCCTCAAACATCCCCAAACCTGGGAGGGACCTGTTATCAATGATGGGGGGGGGGGGTTCGCAAATCGAGGCATAAGCCTCTTGACAGGGAATCTGCCCCTGGAGAAGGGTTGCAACATGAGTGGTAAGGGCCCCGGGTGAGAGCGCGAAACATGCTTTGATGGCCAACATGCAGAACTGAGCAGTTTTGGGGGGGGCTTTTGGAAACCCTAAACCCTAAACCCTAAATCCTAAACCCTAAACGGTTTGGGCGGTTTTGGAAGGTCGTGCTCAGTACCGTTTCTATGCCGGAAGCTTTTACCTCTGCTGCACTGCTCGACGGATGTAAGAGTCGAAGTTTCTTCCCGGAAGAGCGCGAGATTCCGAACAACAATGATTTGCAAAATAGTCCCCCGTTTTGTCCCAAGTGGTTCCAATGCTTACGCCCTTGCTAGCCTCAGCCTGGGTAGACATGAAATGACGTTTTGACATGAACGACCTGAAGCCTAAACTCGACCCTAATCTCCCGAACTCCGAAACCCCGAAAGCCTTAAGCCCTAAGCCCTAAGCCCTAAGCCCTAAGCCCTAAACCCTAAACCCTAAACCCTAAACCCTAAATGGGCCGGAGAGCTGCAGGCCCCAGGCGGGCTCTGGGCTGAAGGAGGTGAATGTGGACGGCACGCGCGACCACTCGGTGATGAGCAAGCCTTATGGGCCGAAAGGGAGTAGGGC
The DNA here is from genome assembly GCA_905221605.1 of Symbiodinium natans. Taxonomy (NCBI): domain Eukaryota; class Dinophyceae; order Suessiales; family Symbiodiniaceae; genus Symbiodinium; species Symbiodinium natans. The sequence goes on along the minus strand of CAJNDS010001236.1, from coordinate 699,339 downwards.
CGAAAGGGTTTCTGAGTAGCCCGGTAACCACATTAACATAAGGGCACCCCTTTTTTGGGTTGGCTTCTGTGAAAGGCAACACGTAACCAAAAAAAGGTGAAGGGTACCACTGGGCTACTAAGGTTTTAAATTTCATGGACGTAGAAGATTGGGGTTTTTGGTTGGGGAGTTGAGGGTTTCAGGCGTTTCGGGATAAAGGAGTTCGGGGTTCAGGGTTGGCATGTTCTTGCAGCCCTCTCTCATCAGGTTCTTCTTGCAAGAGCCCTCTGGAAGCGGTCGATTCCCAAGCCCTGCACCCGAAGTTCCCGAAGTCCTAACATGTCCGTATCTCAATGGGCAAGCTGCCCGGAACCTTGTCTTTTAAGCGTGTTCTAGAATTCTAGAATCGCCACGCGCTGGGTGAAGGTGTACAAAAATGTGGACCGTCCCATGTGAGACCTGAATGTGGGCTTGTTTTTTTGGGCTTCGGTTTGATGCAATTCTTGACTGCTTTCCTCAGACCCTGAAGTTCACCCCCCCCCCCCCCCGACAGTCCCTACCACGGGCCCACAGCGCAGCAATCATTAAACTCCTCAAAGCCCTCAACACCCTAGCCCTAAACCCTAAACCCTCCCAAGAGGTACCCCCATCAACCTGGAAAGCACGAACGCCTCAATGCCTCAACGGCCCTTCGGCTGCTGGGTGCCTGAGGCTCCACCGTCGCAGACATCCCCGAAGAAGAATCGTGGGGGAACCTGGCGTTGGGTTTTCCCTAAAGCCCTCAACCCTGGAGAGATTTATAGACACTAGGCTGCCCAGTAACCTAGGCTTGAAAATGGTGCCCCTTTTTGCTTACAGGGGTTTATAAGGGAACCTAAACCCCCCAAAAAGGGAATAAGGGTACTACTGGGCATCTTAGGACATGGGGCCTATACATGCAGACAGAGCCAAACGGCCTGACTCACCGGCAGGAGCACTTTCTGCTTGACGAGATGCATGCTGGGCCACTTCGTTGGATTCGGGAGCTATGAAAGCCACTAAACCCTAAACCCTAAACCCTAAACCCTAAACCCCAAACCCTAAACCCTAAACCCTAAAGCCTAAACCCTGCAGTTGCCTGCCAAAGGTCACAGTCGGAACTTCTGGGCGGAGGGGCTTTTTGAAAGCATTTGGGAGTTCAGTAGAGGTCCGCTCTGAGAAACCCTAAACCCTAAACCCTAAACCCTAAACCCTAAACCCTAAACCCTAAACCCTAAACCCTAAACACTAAACCCTAAACCCGAAACCCTGACTAAGCCTTGAAAAGTAGCATGACGTAGGAGTTCCATGGGCTGGCAGCACGTAAAACCCTCATCCTCCATACGAACTCTTCAAACTCACTTGATTGCAATGAAGTCAGAAGACCAAAGTGTCCTAAAGCCCAGCAGACCACGAAACTCCACATCGCCACTTTTTCAGAGCATTTTTTTACAGGAATTGCAAGATGCTTCAGTTTAAGGTTTAATAGCTTTCTGTCTGAGGGGTCTAGGGGCACTAGGAGCCTTTGAATCCGAAACCTGCCAAGATTGCCCAGGAAGCCTCCAGCTCGGATTCCAATAGGCGCAGGAAGTTGATGCCGCTGACGAAACTCGTGTCCTCAGCCCGCACTGCAGGTGATACATGGAGGTTGCTAGCGAGTAGGAGCCTGTTTGGAGCGCGCGTTCTTTTTTAAAGTTATCCGTTTCAACAAATCTCTCTGTGAGGGACCCTCATATAAACAACCCTCCACATGGAACCGCTTCTTTGGGGCGGTGCTTTGGAGGTTGGAGGCTTATGGGCACCCAGCCGACAGCACGAAGGGTTCACTACTGCATCCTGGGCCCAGGACCTCGGACTGGAAAGGCAAGAACTGCTGACCCAAAGCGATGAACCTGAGGCCCTGAACACACAACCTGCAAAGCCCTAAACCCACGTCTGGGGAGGGAACCTGTAGAGTATTGTGACTTGCCAACCCTAAACTCGAAACTCGAAATCTGAGTTTTACGTCTGCAGTCCTTATCGCTTGACCCTTGACCCTCGAAGCCTCAACCATAAAACGTGAGCTCCCGGCACACAGTTTGGAGCGCAGGATTCCTGCGCGTCAGGTGAACTTAGAGCTTCGGGGTTCTAGGTGCGTAAACCCAAAACCCAGACTCCAATGAACGCGCGGGGGGAGCGCTTCGCTACAGGCTCTTGGGCCGTTCCTTTCGCGCTGCTACGTGGGATCCGCTTTTCCACCCTTGTATGAGCCGGATTTTGAGCACCTTGAGTAGCATTACGCCTATACCCTAAACCCCGACCGAAGCCCACCCTTCCCCTCGGCTTCAGCCGATCTGCACTGGCAGAGGTGACAAGAGATGGCAATCATGCCAATGGCATGGATAGCCTGACTGCTAATTGGGCACAGCCTAATCGGAATGTGCAGCAGACATCTCCAAACATGCCAGAGGGCTCATGCAGGAACTGACTGCTCAGTTGACCTTCCACGGGCTTGTTGACTCAGCATGACTCAGCATCTATGTCGAAAGTATGGTGGCTCGCCACCGCTTCTCCTGATCCTCCCGAAGCTCCATGCTTCCGGCATAGCCCACTCAAGCCTGTTCCAACTACATCCAGAGCTGGACTCCACTGGTCGTGCAGCACCCGACCTCGTGCCATGTGCGTCTGTAGCGAGCCGACTTGCTTCGATAATCATCACGCTGCAACCCTCTCAAAGCAGATTCTGATCGCCTTGAGACTGCGTGAGCTTCTCAAGGACCTGCGAACTGGCCGCAAATCCCTGAAACCACTGCAGAAGTACTCTGGCATTTCAACTGCGAGCCCACCGAGGATACTCCAGACGAACTGCTTGGCTACGGCCAAAGCTGGCTAGATGATCCCACTCAAGTTCATGGGGGTTGGGGCTTAGGTGTTGCACAGTCGATCCACGGAGTTGGAAGGCCTATTCTGTTCAGGGCAAAAAAGTGGCCAGGACGCCTGTTTTTGCGCCGAAGCATCAGGAAACCCCAAGCCCTATGGCCCGCAACCTGAAACACGCAAGCCCATGTGCAAGAGCCTGAAAACCTAAACCTCCACACAACGAGAGACCCCAAAGCGTCCCGAACGAGCCTACTGCTAGAACCTTGAGCTCCAAATACAGGCCAGTCCTGCTTGTTATAACAACCAATGAACCCAAGAATGAGAGGACACTCGACATGCACGGAGCGGCTCTAAGCACCTGCTGCAGCGGTTATTCTCAGAGGAATCCCATGGCAGGAGTCACCACCCACGAAAAGGGGACCCTCATTTGCCCTAATCCAAACCCAACCCCGACATGGGAGGGTCCTTCGAGTCCCTTGGCCTGGCTGGATCCATCCTGCTTGGCCACGGATATTTTGCCAGCTCTTGGAGTTCACGGCTTCGGTTTTCGGGGTTTTAAAGGGAGGCTTGGGCCTGGACCTTAATCGGGATATTGTTGAGAGGGGCATGGGGTATGCAGCTTCCGAGGGTGCAGGGTTTAGGGTTTAGAGCTGAGGTTGTGGGGCCTAACAGCGCTGACTAGAGGCGATGCATGCCGGCCGTGAAAAGCAACCCGACGTGTGTGTGTGTGTGTGTGCAGCCAAGATGAACTTGAGACCCTTTACAAGGCTTGCTTTGAGGTTTGGGTTTCCGGTGCTTCTTGCAACCCAATCATGGTCATTGACGCGTCTAAATTTTCCAATGCAACAACTGCAACAACGAACTAAGACACAAACAGCTCAGCCAGCAACAGAGTTCCGAGATTCTAAAACCATTTCCGCATAAGTCCCCAAACATCGCGCAACACATCCGGAGCAGGTTTGCGGGGCGGAGTCCTGAAAAAAGTGCACCACCAAAAACTGCGGATCGCGAGGAGGCGTGAAGACCACCTCCATCAGCTGGCAAGCGCCTGCAACGAGGGTTCCGCGCAGAGTTTGGGGCTTCAGGGCTGAGGCTTTGAATCTATCCCGGGTTTAGGGCAAGACCGCGCTGACGAAGCGACTCGTCACAGCCGCACACAGCCGCTACTGCAATGGAGGGTCACACCGTGTTGGCCGAGTCGGAAAACGAAATAGACCGTGTCAGACAAAACAAGAACGAACAAATGAGTCGAGCACGTCAATCTAAAACCCTGCCTGAAACCCCAAACCCTCTAAAAGGCCGAGCATTGCACCCTTGGCGTGGGCCCCTGATCTGCTTTGGGGCGTGACCAAAACAGTTGCTTCTCATTTTCGGTGGACTCCCGATGGACTCGAACGGTGACTCAACTGGGATTTGATCTCTGCATCACCGCTCTACCTTGGCCCCACATCGTGCTCCCATTCCTCATGCTGTCCAATCGATAACAGACCCACAAAAACAAGGGCCGACCCGTCAGGACCAACATTTCTCTCCAAGCAAGTAGGGCACACGCGTGTACCACAATTTGGCAGATAGAAATGCCTGTTGTTTTCTCTGGGGGGCGTGGGGGGGGGGGGGGGGGGGGGGCGTCTCTTCGGTTTTCCAATTGGGTCCGGGGTGCTTCTGACTCTTGTTGGCTTTTGCATGTTCGACTCAGTCGAGGTTACTCAGGAGCACTTTTCCTGACTTGACGGTCTCCCCTCCAATGGATGACAATCTACGTTTTGCATGACCTTGTAGACATCAGCGGCCTACTGATCTATCTCCTTCAATGGCCACCGGGAATGCGCAAGCCTTCTGCGGACAGTGGCCGAATTGCTAGAATGTCGGAGACCACCGCGTCCTGTCAGAAAGCAGCGTGCTGGCACCCGAAAACATAAACCCTGAACCCGAATCAATATCTATAATCCTAAACCCTGAACCGCTTGACACAAGTGCTGCAGATGCCGGTGCACTCAAAAGCAGGCTGCATCGCATACTGACTGAAGATCTGGCCCTAGACCATGCAATCACATGTCGCGACCCCAACTATGCTGCTGATATGGATGCTGCAGGCTGTCGCAACAAGGGGGGGAGCAATTGCCCCCCTATGGTTGTTATCATCAACATCAAGCCATTCTTTTCCGTCCATGCCGGCAAAAAAAGTACCGAAATCAACGACGCAAGGCTAGAAGCCTGTCTGTGGATTTTCGCGGCGTTGCGCAGGCAACTTTCTAGCCACTTGCGTCCAAAACAAACAACAACTCGAAGCTTCACACAAACTGGCGTCTGGCACCTCCCAAAAGCTACCAGGATGCTGCAAAATCAGCGAACGCCATGAAGACCCCAAGCCCGAAAATGCCAAAACCTGAGCCGTAAGCTCTCGGGCGACTTTCTGCAAGTTGCTTTGAGTTGGTGAGGGTTGCACAATGTGTTTCCGAACGAACAAACGCTCATGAACAGGTTGAAGATCAAAAGACGAACACGCGCATCTTCAAGTTGGCATATACGTATCAGATACTTGATGCTTGCTCTTCTTTATGATTATTGACAAAGTCTCAACATTTTCAACGCCTTGTTGAAAACTATGCGATGAACACAAAAATGTAGTGCAAAGCTGTGAGACATGACAATCACTCCCTAAGCGGAGCCTCCGGCAGTGTTCGTGCCCGCCGCAGCGCGCGGGTGAGCCAAGAGGCACCAAGCTGCCGCAGCTCTGCCGGGGAGCGAGGCAGGGCGAGGCGGAAGAAGAGGCCTCCAGTCACGACCCAGGGTTCAGATTTTGAGCGTTGGACAGTTGGACCTCGTAGGTTCCTTAAACGCGATCCTTGGAGAAACGTTCAATATTCGGGGAGTGGGTGAGGTTTTCCACCCGCTTTTAGAAGTTTCTGCCCGAGCTTTTTGGTTTAAGTCTCACGGATCCCTTAACAACGCCGAAACTATGCAAACCGCAAAACTCTAAAGTGCCTGAACCTCTCAGCCAGAACATCGGGCTTGGTCTGGGCTTGGGGTCCGGGGCTTACAGGCGCGCAAGGCCCGCAGGGTCTGCGAACATCCGGACCACCTCGCCTGTCGGGGTGTGCCGCTGGCAGACGAAGCTGCTCCGCTCGCGCTCGAAGGCGCAGCGCTGCGCGATCTGCCGCAAAGAAGTTAGGACTACGTCCTGTAGGTTTATGGGCGAAGGCTCTTGTATTCAGAGTTGCTCCGAGCGCATGCAGGAAATCGCAGATGCTAAAGGCACCAGCGGCTGTCCAATCAAGGGGTTTTACCTTTAGAGTTGATATGGTCTTTTGTCAGCTGTGTCAAGACAACACCCACAAAAATCACGGCGGCGTCGCCATTGTTACCCTCGCGTCTTCGATTGCTTGTCAAGAGTGTCAACAGTCACAGGTAGCACTGGAATCCCTAAACCCAAAACCCTACACCCCAAACCCTAAACCCTAAACCGAGCCCCATGAGAACAAGGGTGGTGGGATCGAAGCTGCGGAAGTACCCCTTGGACCCTCGACCCCAGCATGCCCCCAACACATAAACCTTCCTTCAGCCTAAACACTGTCCCTACTGGTAACACCAAGGCTCCTTGAGCCCTCAAGGCCTCAAGAAACACCTCTGTAAACTGAAGCACCGGTGGGCCCCCATCGATCCTCCGTGTCCGTCTGCGCGTGCTGCGCGCGCTGCGGGTCTCCGTCCCGCTCCTGCTCTGCGGCATCCAGTGCGTCGAAGTCGATGAAGCCGGAGGCCTGGATGTAGGTGTTGGGATGTTCACCCTTATACTAACAGTCCTTACTACGGATGATAGCAGCCCCTTTGACAATCCCCAAAAAGGACTGCTGGTACGAGGGGGACCATTGCAATGTAACTGTAGGTGTGTCGTTGGGATGCTTTTGACATGCTTGAAACGGAGCCTTGGAGTCGTTGGAGCTTACAATGCTCGTAGCTGAGACTCTCTCGCGCTCTCTCGAGCGGCCAGCATTTGTTAGATGTGCCGAACGAGGTCCGCGTGCAGCAATCCCCCCTTTTATCGAGTTTCACACCACGGCATATTTCTGCGTCACGCGCCCGGGGATAGCTGATGCAAGGGACTTGTGTAGGTTTTCCGTGACTTGTCTACCAAGTGGATGGCTCTTCACCACTTAGCAACACGGGCACGCAGAGAAGGCTGAGGGTTGCAGGAGTTGGGGATTGGTGTTGGGTAGTTCTGTTTACCCTGGCCTCTGGACTCGGAAACTTCGACTAAACGCTGGGGTTCATGACTTCTTGACCTCCCTGGAGTCGAGCTCCACTTCGAACCCGCAAGTGCTGAAACCGTAGACCACGAACCCCCCCCCCCCCCCGCCAAAAAAAAAGAACAAAAACAAAATAAGAATAAATAAGTAATGATAATACTACTAATAATAATACTACTACTGATAATACTACTACTAATAATACTACTAATAATAATACTACTAATAATAATACTACTAATCATAAACAAAACAACAGGCCTCCGCATCGCGCTCGACAGCCGCCGCCTCCTCCACTTGCAAGATGTTCAGGGTGGTGGGGTTGCGGGGCTACTGGCTTTCGAGGATTGAGGTATGGGAACCAAGAGACGCGTGAGAGCTTGGGTTTAGGGTTTAGGGTTTAGGGTTTAGGGTTTAGGGTTCCGAGCTTTCAGGAGTTTCTGCGGGTGAGTTGACGTTCATGTGGTGTCTGCTTCAGGCTTTAGGTCAAAAAACATCCCAAAGACTGTCAAACCTCAAACTGGAACCCTGTTACCCCAACGGCCCTTGGAGTCGCGTCTGGGAAGTGGGTGTTTAGGGATAGGCTTCGGTTTAGAAGGGGTCGGGGCAGCCAACCCAAACTCTCCCACGTGAGAGACAAAGTCCGTTGAATGCTCAACTACTACTTGCTTAAGAACCCCCCCCCCCCAAAAAAAAAAAAACCACACACAAAAGACTGTTCCTTCTAAGGGTAATCTAGGGAAATATTAGCTTGTGTTTTTTGGGGTTCGTAAGATTCCGGAAGCAAATGGTAGCCAAGGCTACGCGTGTGCTCTGGGGCCCTCAGACTTGGGTTGCTGCGTCTGGCCAAGACATCACGCCCCCCCCCCCCCCCCCCAACCCGCCTGCTCGTCCAGCTCGTCGAAGGCAAACATCTACGCGCCATCCATGGGACGCCATGAGATCTAGGATCACAGTTGAGAGGGGGCTTGGGAGAGTTTATATTTCGGGTTCAGGGTAGTCGGATTTCGGGCTGTAGGGAGGAGAAGCGCGCGCTTGCACCCCAAGTACTGGAGAGCTGTAGATAAGTCGCTGCTTGCTTGAAGCCTCAAGCTCCTGAAGTTCTGCCTCTAAACCTGGCGCATGCTAGGTTCGGCGTTCTTTGCGCCTGGGGAACTACATACAACAACGCGGCGCAAGACATGGATGCATGTCGCCAGTGAATTTGCGAGATTGAAGATCAGAAACCGGTTTTCAAGTGAATCTGCGAGATTGAAGACCAGAAACCCGTTTTTCAGGGATGATACTATTCCCAAGAGCCGAAGGGTTGGATTTCTATCTCTAGGGGCGGGGGCCATTTACCGCCCCGGAGCCCTCGGAACGAAACGCCGGAACGGAACGAAACTTAGGGTTTAGGGTTTAGGGTTTAGGGTTTATCATCGTTGTCTTGCTGGCTGTTGGGTTGCACAGCTGGGTTCATACGAATCTGACCGTGCAGGCTCTCCGATGACGAACTCGGCAGAAGACTAGTGTTCAGCTCAGGGCTACAAGGCTGTAGAACTGCTAGCCCTTCGGGGTGGCTCTGGATGCCGCGGCTTGGAGTAGGCGGGAGTTGAGTTTGGATTTTGTGGAGCTCAAGGGGGTGAGCAAAGGAATGGTGGACACGGGACATCCTAAACTCTGAGCCCTAAACCACCAACCTGAAACCCTAAACCCTCGGACGCTCGTTTTCGGAGACCGGATTTCTTGCGTCGAAAGGTGCTGCCACCGTGTGCGGCAAGACACCAATCTGTCAGACAAAAATGCCAGCGTCAAGCTGTTTGCGAAGCTGCATCTGCTTGGCTGCACCTGTGGCGAGGCGATCAGATCCGGAGCAGCAGACATACTCACTGACGGTCCATGCCCAACACTGCCCAGGACCACCACTCAGCATGATTCCTTTCTCAATGTTTAGTTTGTGAAATTAGTCCTGGACTGGTCTTGGAAGACCGTCAGATCACTGATTCTGCTGTCTCGGTACTGAAACGTCAGCCGCAGATAGCTGCGCAAGCGCCTAAGCGAATAAGCCATGAAACTATGAACCGTGTAGCCTCTCCAGCAAGCTTCGCAAACAGCCCGAAGCTACAGAAAATTGTCTTCCAAAGGGCGGGCTGGTTCTCCAGCCATGCCCAACCAGGTCTCCTCCCCGGCTCTGAGTAAGGAGTTCGCAGTGCGCAGTGGATCTGTTTTCAGAGTTTTCATAACAAAGGGACGAAAAAAGGGTCCTTGTGCTGCCGTTGCTGAGAGCCAGGGTGCACAGTGAATCTAGGACGTGTGCCTGGTGAGGACTTGTTCCAGGCCGACAAAATCCTCACGAGGCACCGAGGGCATCGAGCCAAATCTGTACACGCGCCAGGCGCATCTCGGTAGGAGGGCGCCTACCTCTTCCCCATAGCAGATCGACTGGACCTAGAACCAGAATCTTTCTCATCCAGATGCAAGATCGAGGAAGACACGGCCCCCCACCCATCAACAAACAATCCGTTTTCTGTCGCGCTGCTCGTGGCGGACTTGTCAAGCCGACAAAGCCCTCCAACCTGGGTGGCCGCCAAGGTGTGTTTTTAGGGGTTTGGAGTCGAGGAGTCCGACCTGAGTGTGGCATCCATCCCAATGTAAACGAGCATCAACAGAGAACCACAAACCTGGAACTCCAGGTGGGATCTGGCAGGAGGGTGCATAAGGAGGGTGAAGTACTTACCTTACACACAGCTCTGCTTCAATCCCCAGGCCTTTAAGGACAGGCATGGGGGCAAAATACGCCCAACAATGAACTACATTTCACTTGTAGCGCTGAATCCTAAGACTCTTGTCAACAGGCCACCCGATTGCAGGCATTGCAAGCATGGCTGTTTGCAAAACCGTCGCTATCTGCAGTAATCTATTGAGTATAAGGCATAATGAAACTCTACAAGTTGAAACCATTCTCGAAAGACGTGGAAGGACTTGGAGAAAGTTCAGAAAGGCTTGCGTCGCTCTTAAGCCCTCAAGCGTAAACCCCGTACCCTAAGCCTTCCGTCTCGAAGCCCTGAACACAAAGGGTTCCAGACTTGCCCTAGATGAGCCCAACATCCGCAACTTCAAACCCTCAAAGCCTTAAATCCTTTTTGCACTAAGAGGCACATGCAGCTCCCTTCCTCCACCTATGCACCGGGAAGAACCTACCCAGGCTGCCAAGGCGGGGTTGTTCTGGTGTCGCTTCTCCGGGCTTGGGGTTTATGGAGGTGTAGATTTTGATGGGTAATTTGGGGCTTACGGGGGGGGGGGGGGGGGGGGGGGGGGGGGGGGCTCAGGGCCTAATTGGGGGTCGACAGTGTTTGTTGGGGATTGTGAGGGTCCTACGCACTTTCGAGGTGTTGGCCGCTTTGGCTTACAATGGGGGCGATGGCCGAAGAACATGATGATCTCAGGTGTGGCTCTTGGTTTAGGGGGTTTCCGGCTGAAAACTTCGGGCTTGTCGTATGGCTCAAGGCCACAACTTGAAGGCCTCCGAAGCTCTTTTTCAGTCTCGTGCCTCGGCTGGCGGGTCCCTCCCGCGGAGCTTCCTCCACCTCAGGAGGGGGGCTTTGGGGGGATGCGGGCAGAGCGGGGTGTGTTGGGGGGGGGGGGGGTCAAGTTATTTGGGGGGGGGGGGGGGTGCTTGCAGAAACCAAAATTAGGGAATGTGTTGTACATGTTTGTTTCCCACCTTCGGTGTGGGGTTGTTGGAGTTTAAACTCAACTCTTCTCCTCGCCCGGTCTACTCCTAGAGACTCCCTGGAGTGCCCAACCCAGAGACTCCCTGGAGTGCCCAATCCCAGAGACTCCTGGAGTGCCCAACCCGAGAGGCCCAACCCCATAGACTCCCTGAAATGCCCAACCCCCAAATCCCTAAGATGGGGATGTTCGAAGTAGAACAATTTTGCTTCTTGTTGTATGCTGTTGATGTGATGTTGCTTCTGCTGCCGCTGCTGCCGCTGCTGCTGCTGCTGTTTTGCTTGCGGCATGTTTTGGTTTGCATGCCTCAACCCTTTACCACAGCCCAAAAGAGGACTAAACCATGCAACCCCGACTCCTATTGAACTCACGGCTCTGGTCGCTGCAAAGGCGCTTCTTCATGATCTTGGTGTGAAGCTGCGTAGCTTTCAATACACCGATGGTCATAAAAATCACCCCAAGCCTTGCAAAGCGGACTCAAGGGTTGTTTTGGGTCGTTTCGGGGTTGACAGCCGTTGTTTAACAAAGAGGCCAAGGTTTGTAGCGTGGCGCAATGATTCCCGCTGCGTGCAAGGAGCCACTTGAAGATGTAGAGGGTGACCCCGTGTACGGTGTTCGGCATCCAGCTGCCGGAATGCCACATCTTGGAGCCTGGGTAGCCTTGCCCGCAGGACCACGCTTGCTTAGACTACTTGGGATCCCATGTTCAGTCAGGGCAGCTCGATGCAGCTCGACTCTCTTAATGCGGCCGGGCTGCCCCACTCGCCGATGTAGATAAGGACCACTGCCAAAGGCATCCCGATGTTCATGGGGACGGCGGCGCCCAGGTAGTATGCGGCATCCCACCTTGTGAGGAACGTAATGTCGGAGGGCTCAGCTTAGGGCTGAGAGACGTGCTAAGAAGACACACGCCACTGTCAATGTGCCTTTGCCAGTGGGTCAGCTCGCCCGAGCGCTGCTTGCATCTCCACCATCCGAACTGGAAGATGTTTGTGACCTCCGCGGCTCTCCCTCAAAACCCTCCCCCCAAAAACCCTATACTCTACGACTCTCGGCGATACTTTTCAGAGTGCAGGCGCGCGGGCAGCTCAGGCTCGGACAAGGACACTGGTCACCATGAGCTCCATTGCGTAGAAGAGATGCTCAATGTTGGTACCTGGGATAAGGCACAAAGAGGCATCGCGGTTGAGCCTTTGGTAGCTTTCCCACCAAGAAAAGCTGACGAGATGTTCCAAGCAGAAAAAACAGGAGTGGTTCCCGAAGGCCGCAACACAAAAAACATGATTCGGGCCCCAAGGGTGCAGTTCCAAAAGTCAGAGGCTGGCAGTTACTCGGTAGCTCGTGGCCAAGCGTCCAATTTGATACCACGCGATCTGAAAAAACCAGCCAACAATCAGGGGCCAACATCAGGTACCTCGGATTGCAGATGGCAGATGTGGGCGGCGGTCCGGGGATGAAGTGTTTCCGTTTTAAGGTTGAGGACGAAAAGGGTTGAGGGTTTACTGAGTTTTTGGAGCCTTTGGCTGCAGAGCGACAAAAAAGGGGTTGAAACACAAAGACACCGGATTTGGGGTGTCTTGCCCTGTGCCAAATCGTGCGCAGGTACCCACGAGGGTCGGGATGGACATGACCAGCCTCAGGGACCGCAGCAAAGCTTTGCTTTGGGGAGACCAGAGGGTTTCCGAGCTACCTTTTCGGTTAAGCTGAAGGGTTTAGTCTAGGCTTTAGGGCCCGGAGGCCAGAAAACCCACGTTGCAAGGCTCCTGACGGTTCGGGTAGCAGGGTTTTTTGGAAGCGCAAAGGGCATGCATAGCACACTAGTGTCAGAGTCCTGCACAACATGTGATTTTTCAACATTCGCTGACTCACCTGCTCTTATCCAAGTAAGTTTGGATAGCAATCTGCCGATGCATGGTTCACATATTTCCTTGTCTGAGATCCAGCTCCTTTAGGCATTCAAACACGCATGTCCATGAGGTCAGTGTCCAAAAGATGCATCGTAGCAGTTCAAGTATGACCAACTCGCCGCAGAATACTCCTTGCAACAGAAAGGATTTTGCCCCTTATGAAGATCAAGCGAACTTCTTGTGTTTATACAAACAAGGGTTCTGAATATCAAAGGCCCTCTTAGTCGCTCTGATGTGCAACATCTTGCAACCATGCGACAGCTGTGGATCATGGGAGGAAGCGAGCATATGTTTGTATGGCATGATTATACGTGTGTATATATATATGTATATGTATATACTTGTATAGATTTAGATGTTTCTTTTTTTTGTGGTTGCGTGTGCGCGGGTTTAGGGGCTATGAATGCAAGGAAGAGGCGAGCAGACCGCTGCGCAGATCCCTCGCCGCTCGGCCACCTCCTGCTGCATTCAACTCTTGGGGGGTTTAGGGTATAAGGTTGTTCACCGGTTAGGGTTGTTTAGGGTTTAGGCCTATTGAGGGTTTAGGGTTATAAGTTATAAGCCATGAGATAGAAGCGTTGCAAACTCGTGTTCTTGACACGACAGCCCCCAGCCGCACAGCCAATCGCGACCACCACACACCACAACTTTGCGACTGCCAGCTCAATCCCCACCAACCACCACCAGCCACACGGCAGAGACAACACATCGAGTCAACCCCAAAGCCTGCAATCGACATTATACATTACAAGCCAAATATGCTCGGAGCTGCCAAGCCTCGGGGGCGTCAGCTGCGCCACCTTTCGGTGGCGCCTCGATTCCTCAGTCACCTGCTCACTACAGAAGGTGTGTCTCTTAGCGAAGCTTGTCCAGGGCTCGCAGGCTTGAGTTGTGGGAGGTGCCAGATGCTTGAGTTCATCAGGGGCTTGGGGCTGGTGACCTTGGCATCGCTGGGAGGCGGTAGGTTCTCGACAGAGGAGCAGTAGGCTCAGTCTCGCGCTCGCAGCAGCAAGTTGCTTGACTAGATGCTGGCAACCTTCGTACATGTGACTGCACATCCACGTCACGCGCATAAGTGTTACGGCTTCGTATCCATGTCAAGCGTCCCTGGCAGCTTCGACAACCTCGAGCTGTCGAATCTTATGATCTGCTACGATTGTCAAGCTACTACTGGCTCTACACAAGCTCTTTACTGATTTCCAGTGCTGGCCCTGCTCAGGAATCCCAACTTAGTAGACTTCTACACTGCAAAGGTCTTGGGAACCGGCCTGTTGGGCACGGTTTGTTCGCCATTCCGAGATCTCCGGTTCTCGTGATGGCACGAGGAGGCGGGCGACAGCTATACAACTTGAGCCCAGCATCGCGCCGCGGTTCCTACAAAAAAAGGCCGCAGCGGGCTCCCGAAGCAGCTTAGATCCCCCTATACAGTGTCCTTGATCCCTACCTCAGCCTACATCCTACAGCTTTACTCCCGTGCGCGAAGGTGTCGAGGAACTGGTGCTTGCAGCTTGCGGACGGCGACTTCGCAGTCAGGTTCGGAAGACTTTGGGGGCTTCACCGCAGTTTGCCAAGAGATGTCTATAATTGAGAGCTGTTGCATGGGCGGCTGTTTGCGTTGGCTCTCCGGTGTTCTCTCACCCCAAGGGTTGGACTCCCCTTTCGTGGCACCCGTTTCGTGGCGCATAGTGCAGCCCAACAAACGACAAACTCCCGTCTCAGCCCTACATATCTACACATGATTTAGCAACTCAGCATAGTACCTATGCATATCGAATGCCGCCATAACTTGCAGGCGCTGCTAACCCCAAGCCCTTCAAGGCGCCACCATGGTTCCGAGAGCAGGAGCTCAGGCCTTCCGGGCAGCTTTAGATGGTGGGTTAGGGTTTAGGGTTTAGGGTTTAGGGTTTAGGGTTTAGGGTTTAGGGTTTAGGGTTTAGGGTGTGGGGCTTGGAGACGGTGGGAGCTGAGAGTTTGCCTTTTTTACGGAGTCTTTCAGGCTCACGGGGGTGAGCACAGGAATGGTTGACACAGGACATTGCCGAGAATCCCAAGCAGATCCTAGTCTCTGAGCCCCGAACCACCTCAAACCCTAGACCCTCCAAACGCTCGTTTTCGGAGACCGGATTTCTCAATTTGCGCTGCGCCGAAAGGTGCTGCCACCGTGTGCGGCAAAACGCCAATCTGTCAGACAAAAATGCCAGCATCAAGCTGTTTGCGAAGCTGCATCTGCTTGACTGCACCTGTGGCGAGGCGAACAGATCCGGAGCAGCAGACATACTCACTGACGGTCCATGCCCAACACTGCCCAGGACCACCACTCAGCACGATTCCTTTCTCACTGTTTAGTGCGTGAAATTGGTCCTGGACCGGTCTTGGAAGACCATCAGATCACTGAGCCTGCTGTCTCGGTACTGAAACGTCAGCCGCAGATAGCTGCGCAAGCGCCTACGCGTATAAGCCATGACACTATGAACCGTATAGCCACAGTATAGCCTCTCCAGCAAGCTTGGCAAACAGCCCGAAGCTACAGAAAATTGTCTTCCAAAGGGCGGGCTGGTTCTCCAGCCATGCCCAACCAGGTCTCCTCCCCGGCTCTGAGTAAGGAGTTCGCAGTGCGCAGTGGATCTGTTTTCAGATTTTCACAGCAAAGGGACGAAAAAAAGGGTCCTTGTGCTGCCGTTGCTGAGAGCCAGGGTGTCACAGTGAATCTAGGACGTGTGCCTGGTGAGGACTTGTTCCAGGCCGACAAAATCCTCACGAGGCACCGAGGGCATCGAGCCAAATCTGTACACGCGCCAGGCGCATCTCGGTAGGAGGGCGCCTACCTCTTCCCCATAGCAGATCGACTGGACCTAGAACCTAAATCCGTCTCAGCCAGATGCAGGAGCGAGGTAGACACAGCCCCTCCCACAACAAAAAAATCATTTTCTGTCGCGCTGCACTTGGCGGACTTGTGCAAGCCGACAAAGCCCTCCAACCTGGGTGGCCGCCAAGGTGTGATCTTTAGGGGTTTGGAGTCGAGGAGTCCGACCTGAGTGCGGCATCCACCCTACGCCGTCGTCTCGAAGCCCTGAACACAAAGAGTGCCAGACTTGCCCTAGACCTCAAAGCCGTACATTCCTTTTTGCACTGGAAGGCACATGCAGCTCCCTTCCTCCACCTACGCGCTGGGAGCAACCTACCAGGCTGCCAAGGCGGAGTTGTTCTGGTGTCTTGGGTCGCTTCTCCCGGCTTGGGGTTATGGAGGTGTAGATTTGCATTTGTTCAGGGCTTACGGGGGGGGGGTTGTAGGGGTTCAGGGCTTGATTGGGGTCTATCTGTTGGGGCTTGTGAGGGTACGTACTTCGATGTGTTGGCCGCTTCGGCTTATCATACTGCTGGTTGTAGTTTGGGCGGCCGAGGGCTGAAGAGCATGATGATGTCAGGTGTGGCTCTAAGGCCACAACTTGACGGCCCTACACGCAAAGCCTCCGAAGCTCTTTTTCAATCTCGTGCCTCGGCTGGCGGGTCCCTCCCGCGGAGCTTCCTCCACCTCTTTCTTGCAATTGGGGGGGGGGCTTGGGGGGGGGGGGGGGGGGGGGGGGGGGGGGGGGCGCAGAGCGGGGGCATGGGGGTCAGGTTTGTTTGGGGGTTTGGGGGGGGGGGGGGGGGTACAGAAACCAATTGGGGAATCGAGGGTTGCACCAGGGCCTACAGCAACACATGCTTGCTGCTGTGTGCTGCTTGTCGTTTGCTATGTGTGTGTTTTTTTGTGTCTTTTGGTGGTCGTGGTCGGTGGTCGGTGGTCGGTGGTCGGTGGTCGGTGGTCGGTGGTCGGTGGTCGGTGGTCGGTGGTCGGTGGTCGGTGGTGGTCGTGGTCGTGGTCGTTGCTGCCGTCGCCGTCGCCGTCGCCGTCGCCGTCGCCGTCGCCGTCGCCGTCGCCGTCGCCGTCGCCGTCGCTGTCGCTGTGGCTGCCGCCGCCGCCGCTGCCGCCGCCGCTGCTGCTGCTGCTGTTGTTTTGCTTGCGGCATGTTTTGGTTTGCAAACCCCCATTAGAAGAATCAACTCAAGTTTCCAGGAGCACCCTATTGATGCCCCTGCCTCAACCCTTTACCACAGCCCAAAAGAGGACTAAACCATGCAACCCCGACTCCTATTGAACTCACGGCTCTGGTCGCTGCAAAGGCGCTTCTTCATGATCTTGGTGTGAAGCTGCGTAGCTTTCAATACACCGATGGTCATAAAAATCACCCCAAGCCTTGCAAAGCGGACTCAAGGGTTGTTTTGGGTCGTTTCGGGGTTGACAGCCGTTGTTTAACAAAGAGGCCAAGGTTTGTAGCGTGGCGCAATGATTCCCGCTGCGTGCAAGGAGCCACTTGAAGATGTAGAGGGTGACCCCGTGTACGGTGTTCGGCATCCAGCTGCCGGAATGCCACATCTTGGAGCCTGGGTAGCCTTGCCCGCAGGACCACTCTTGCTTAGACTACTTGGGATCCCATGTTCAGTCAGGGCAGCTCGATGCAGCTCGACTCTCTTAATGCGGCCGGGCTGCCCCACTCGCCGATGTAGATAAGGACCACTGCCAAAGGCATCCCGATGTTCATGGGGACGGCGGCGCCCAGGTAGTATGCGGCATCCCACCTTGTGAGGAACGTAATGTCGGAGGGCTCAGCTTAGGGCTGAGAGACGTGCTAAGAAGACACACGCCACTGTCAATGTGCCTTTGCCAGTGGGTCAGCTCGCCCGAGCGCTGCTTGCATCTCCACCATCCGAACTGGAAGATGTTTGTGACCTCCGCGGCTCTCCCTCAAAACCCTCCCCCCAAAAACCCTATACTCTACGACTCTCGGCGATACTTTTCAGAGTGCAGGCGCGCGGGCAGCTCAGGCTCGGACAAGGACACTGGTCACCATGAGCTCCATTGCGTAGAAGAGATGCTCAATGTTGGTACCTGGGATAAGGCACAAAGAGGCATCGCGGTTGAGCCTTTGGTAGCTTTCCCACCAAGAAAAGCTGACGAGATGTTCCAAGCAGAAAAAACAGGAGTGGTTCCCGAAGGCCGCAACACAAAAAACATGATTCGGGCCCCAAGGGTGCAGTTCCAAAAGTCAGAGGCTGGCAGTTACTCGGTAGCTCGTGGCCAAGCGTCCAATTTGATACCACGCGATCTGAAAAAACCAGCCAACAATCAGGGGCCAACATCAGGTACCTCGGATTGCAGATGGCAGATGTGGGCGGCGGTCCGGGGATGAAGTGTTTCCGTTTTAAGGTTGAGGACGAAAAGGGTTGAGGGTTTACTGAGTTTTTGGAGCCTTTGGCTGCAGAGCGACAAAAAAGGGGTTGAAACACAAAGACACCGGATTTGGGGTGTCTTGCCCTGTGCCAAATCGTGCGCAGGTACCCACGAGGGTCGGGATGGACATGACCAGCCTCAGGGACCGCAGCAAAGCTTTGCTTTGGGGAGACCAGAGGGTTTCCGAGCTACCTTTTCGGTTAAGCTGAAGGGTTTAGTCTAGGCTTTAGGGCCCGGAGGCCAGAAAACCCACGTTGCAAGGCTCCTGACGGTTCGGGTAGCGGGGTTTTTTGGAAGCGCAAAGGGCATGCATAGCACACTAGTGTCAGAGTCCTGCACAACATGTGATTTTTCAACATTCGCTGACTCACCTGCTCTTATCCAAGTAAGTTTGGATAGCAATCTGCCGATGCATGGTTCACATATTTCCTTGTCTGAGATCCAGCTCCTTTAGGCATTCAAACACGCATGTCCATGAGGTCAGTGTCCAAAAGATGCATCGTAGCAGTTCAAGTATGACCAACTCGCTGCAGAATACTCCTTGCAACAGAAAGGATTTTGCCCCTTATGAAGATCAAGCGAACTTCTTGTGTTTATACAAACAAGGGTTCTGAATATCAAAGGCCCTCTTAGTCGCTCTGATGTGCAACATCTTGCAACCATGCGACAGCTGTGGATCATGGGAGGAAGCGAGCATATGTTTGTATGGCATGATTATACGTGTGTATATATATATATGTATATGTATATACTTGTATAGATTTAGATGTTTCTTTTTTTTGTGGTTGCGTGTGCGCGGGTTTAGGGGCTATGAATGCAAGGAAGAGGCGAGCAGACCGCTGCGCAGATCCCTCGCCGCTCGGCCACCTCCTGCTGCATTCAACTCTTGGGGGGGTTTAGGGTATAAGGTTGTTCACTGGTTAGGGTTGTTTAGGGTTTAGGCCTATTGAGGGTTTAGGGTTATAAGTTATAAGCCATGAGATAGAAGCGTTGCAAACTCGTGTTCTTGACACGACAGCCCCCAGCCGCACAGCCAATCGCGACCACCACACACCACAACTTTGCGACTGCCAGCTCAATCCCCACCAACCACCACCAGCCACACGGCAGAGACAACACATCGAGTCAACCCCAAAGCCTGCAATCGACATTATACATTACAAGCCAAATATGCTCGGAGCTGCCAAGCCTCGGGGGCGTCAGCTGCGCCACCTTTCGGTGGCGCCTCGATTCCTCAGTCACCTGCTCACTACAGAAGGTGTGTCTCTTAGCGAAGCTTGTCAAGGGCTCGCAGGCTTGAGTTGTGGGAGGTGCCAGATGCTTGAGTTCATCAGGGGCTTGGGGCTGGTGGCCTTGGCATCGCTGGGAGGCGGTAGGTTCTCGACAGAGGAGCAGTAGGCTCAGTCTCGCGCTCGCAGCAGCAAGTTGCTTGACTAGATGCTGGCAACCTTCGTACATGTGACTGCACATCCACGTCACGCGCATAAGTGTTACGGCTTCGTATCCATGTCAAGCGTCCCTGGCAGCTTCGACAACCTCGAGCTGTCGAATCTTATGATCTGCTACGATTGTCAAGCTACTACTGGCTCTACACAAGCTCTTTACTGATTTCCAGCGCTGGCCCTGCTCAGGAATCCCAACTTAGTAGACTTCTACGCTGCAAAGGTCTTGGGAACCGGCCTGTTGGGCACGGTTTGTTCGCCATTCCGAGATCTCCGGTTCTCGTGATGGCACGAGGAGGCGGGCGACAGCTATACAACTTGAGCCCAGCATCGCGCCGCGGTTCCTACAAAAAAAGGCCGCAGCGGGCTCCCGAAGCAGCTTAGATCCCCCTATACAGTGTCCTTGATCCCTACCTCAGCCTACATCCTACAGCTTTACTCCCGTGCGCGAAGGTGTCGAGGAACTGGTGCTTGCAGCTTGCGGACGGCGACTTCGCAGTCAGGTTCGGAAGACTTTGGGGGCTTCACCGCAGTTTGCCAAGAGATGTCTATAATTGCGAGCTGTTGCATGGGCGGCTGTTTGCGTTGGCTCTCCGGTGTTCTCTCACCCCAAGGGTTGGACTCCCCTTTCGTGGCACCCGTTTCGTGGCGCATAGTGCAGCCCAACAAACGACAAACTCCCGTCTCAGCCCTACATATCTACACATGATTTAGCAACTCAGCATAGTACCTATGCATATCGAATGCCGCCATAACTTGCAGGCGCTGCTAACCCCAAGCCCTTCAAGGCGCCACCATGGTTCCGAGAGGAGCTCAGGCCTTCCGGGCAGCTTTAGATGGTGGGTTAGGGTTTAGGGTTTAGGGTTTAGGGTTTAGGGTTTAGGGTTTAGGGTTTAGGGTTTAGGGTTTAGGGTTTAGGGTTTAGGGTTTAGGGTTTAGGGTGTAGGGCTTGGAGACGGTGGGAATTGAGAGTTTACCGAGTTTACCTTTTTTTACGGAGTCTTTCAGGCTCACGGGGGTGAGCACAGGAATGGTTGACACAGGACATTGCCGAGAATCCCAAGCAGATCCTAGTCTCTGAGCCCCGAACCACCTCAAACCCTAGACCCTCCAAACGCTCGTTTTCGGAGACCGGATTTCTCAATTTGCGCTGCGCCGAAAGGTGCTGCCACCGTGTGCGGCAAAACGCCAATCTGTCAGACAAAAATGCCAGCATCAAGCTGTTTGCGAAGCTGCATGTGCTTGACTGCACCTGTGGCGAGGCGAACAGATCCGGAGCAGCAGACATACTCACTGACGGTCCATGCCCAACACTGCCCAGGACCACCACTCAGCACGATTCCTTTCTCACTGTTTAGTGCGTGAAATTGGTCCTGGACCGGTCTTGGAAGACCATCAGATCACTGAGCCTGCTGTCTCGGTACTGAAACGTCAGCCGCAGATAGCTGCGCAAGCGCCTAAGCGTATAAGCCATGACACTATGAACCGTATAGCCGCAGTATAGCCTCTCCAGCAAGCTTGGCAAACAGCCCGAAGCTACAGAAAATTGTCTTCCAAAGGGCGGGGCTGGTTCTCCAGCCATGCCCAACCAGGTCTCCTCCCCGGCTCTGAGTAAGGAGTTCGCAGTGCGCAGTGGATCTGTTTTCAGATTTTCACAGCAAAGGGACGAAAAAAGGGTCCTTGTGCTGCCGTTGCTGAGAGCCAGGGTGTCACAGTGAATCTAGGACGTGTGCCTGGTGAGGACTTGTTCCAGGCCGACAAAATCCTCACGAGGCACCGAGGGCATCGAGCCAAATCTGTACACGCGCCAGGCGCATCTCGGTAGGAGGGCGCCTACCTCTTCCCCATAGCAGATCGACTGGACCTAGAACCTAAATCCGTCTCAGCCAGATGCAGGAGCGAGGTAGACACAGCCCCTCCCACAACAAAAAATCATTTTCTGTCGCGCTGCACTTGGCGGACTTGTGCAAGCCGACAAAGCCCTCCAACCTGGGTGGCCGCCAAGGTGTGATCTTTAGGGGTTTGGAGTCGAGGAGTCCGACCCAAGTGCGGCATCCACCCTACGCCGTCGTCTCGAAGCCCTGAACACAAAGAGTGCCAGACTTGCCCTAGACCTCAAAGCCGTACATTCCTTTTTGCACTGGAAGGCACATGCAGCTCCCTTCCTCCACCTACGCGCTGGGAGCAACCTACCAGGCTGCCAAGGCGGAGTTTGTTCTGGTGTCTTGCGTCGCTTCTCCGGGCTTGGGGTTTATGGAGGTGTAGATTTGCATTTGTTCAGGGCTTACCGGGGGGGGTTGTAGGGGTTCAGGGCTTGATTGGGGTCTATCTGTTGGGGCTTGTGAGGGTACGTACTTCGATGTGTTGGCCGCTTCGGCTTATCATACTGCTGGTTGTAGTTTGGGCGGCCGAGGGCTGAAGAGCATGATGATGTCAGGTGTGGCTCTAAGGCCACAACTTGACGGCCCTACACGCAAAGCCTCCGAAGCTCTTTTTCGATCTCGTGCCTCGGCTGGCGGGTCCCTCCCGCGGAGCTTCCTCCACCTCTTTCTTGCAATTGGGGGGGGGGCTTGGGGGGGGGGGGGGGGGGGGGGGGGGCGCAGAGCAGGGGCATGGGGGTCAGGTTTGTTTGGGGGTTTGGGGGGGGGGGGGGTACAGAAACCAATTGGGGAATCGAGGGTTGCACCAGGGCCTGCAAGCAACAACATGCTTGCCTCATCGTACCATCTGCGGCCCTCTCTTTTCTCGCGTGCTCTGCACAAAGTGAATTCCACAGTCACACACAGCTTTAGCAAGACACAACGCAAAGCTTTGCGCTATGCCCTGTGGAGGAGGGGCGGAGGAGGTCGAGCTGAAGAACTGAGGGCGGCAGATTCACTCTTTCAGAAAGCATGGCTTAACATGCTTGCCTCATCGTACCATCTGCGGCCCTCTCTTTTCTCGCGTGCTCTGCACAAAGTGAATTCCACAGTCACACACAGCTTTAGCAAGACACAACGCAAAGCTTTGCGCTATGCCCTGTACCCAAACACACACTTCGGGAGGGCGGGCGGGCCCGCTGAGTAGATTCAAGGAAAGGGTACACAACCGTGCAACTGCGGAAAAGTTTAAGGTGCAGAACAGGCGCAAAGCAGCCTATGGACCTGAGAAGACAGGTCTGCCTCCATCCTGTACTCCGTGCAAGCCGCCTCGCATAGGTTCGCCAAGGCATATACTTTTGTACGACATGCCGGTGCTACAGCTTCCATCACATTGATGCATCCCAATTCCTGAATGTAGTGCACCAGCGTTTTAAAATGTAGCCAGCGTCCTCTCCATTGAAGTCTAGGTACATCCTCATTCCACATCCTAAACCAAAACGTTGCCCCCCCCGGCCTAAGAGAGCTTGGAACGACTAGAGAGTCTTGCCTTACGACTTCGCGGAGAATCTTCTGCAAACTGGTGCGGAAAAGGGAAGTGGAGAAGCACCAAATCTTTTCTGATGGCTCCATTACTGCAAAGAGTCTTTGTAGATACTGCACCACAAACGGAACATCCAACCGCACACTCTGCATGCGGGCTCCTCGTGTTCGCGACTTGACCAGCATGAGCTTTATGAAGAATGCCTCGGAGCATCCTGTGTCGGCAGCAGTCAGGAAGTCGGACACCTTGAGGGCCAAGAACTCGCAGGGCCTCAACAAGGCGTAGAAGCCGATCAAGAGGAGCGCTGCGAAGCGCGGCCAGTTCCAAGCCAGGGAGGTCGAGACCAAACTTTTCAACAATGGCAGGGGCATCGGCGGGTGCACTTTGCCAGGCCAGAGTGTCTCCCAAGTTGTCAGAAGTCGCCACGGTCCTGCCATCATGGCACGCAGGAAGGGGTATCTCTGGACTACGCAATTGATGGTTTCGGCAAAGGTCCGTTTTGTCCCTCCTGACTCGTAGAGGTGCTTGCCGTATTCCTCCAGCTGGAGTGATAGCTGGATGGGCTGCTGAGCAGCCAGCTCTGCAAGAGGCATCCCCTCGGGATTCTGTTCCTCCAACCATTGTTGAAACTGCAGGAGCAGGCCTTGTCTGAGGACAGCTGTTTTCTGCGTCACTGCGCCCCTCTCGAGCTCTAGACGGTTCCGTGGGGCATTGGGAGGTCTTGGCCCATGCACCAACCGTCCTGTAGTTGCCACTACTAGCCAAAAGAGCAGCGCTCGCGAACAGCAGCCAACGTCCCAACGACCTGGCGGTGTCTGAAGCCCTGTCCAACTCATCTTGGGCTTCTGCAAGATTTCCTCGCCTAAGAGCAAAGAACCAGGCAGGCACAAGAGACCGAGGTGGTCGAATTACGCGGGAGCGTGATGGATCATCAGCTCGCAGGGCCCAAGTTGGGCAATGCACCCCAACTGGATACAAGTTCTTGGCTAGCTGGTAGGCTAAAGATCTACGCATAATGTTATTCAGGGCCAGGCTAGAGCTACGCCCCTTGGCATTCGCACCTAAGGTGACCATAGAATCTTGACACACCACCAGTCGACAATCCATCGGTGCAACTCGCATTAAAGTCATGTGGGCATGGCTTTCCAGAACATTAATGTGGTTTGGACGCTTGAACCTGTATGCACGGATGACCTTCCAAGGTAGCGCTTCAGCCAAATGAGTGGACCAAAGATGACTTACAAACCTCTGTGAGATACGGTGGTCACCTAGACCATGCTCGTGCTTCCGTGGATGCTCAGCCATGCAGGGGTCGCCCGGCGTCTCGGAAGGCATTCGGGTGTTTGCAAGCTCAACGGAAATGCGCGCAAACTCCACACAGAGCTGCGGAGGGTAGGCCGCTGCTTTCGTGGACATAGCGCCCTCCAGGCGCTGGTGTCGGCCCTTGCACATACAACGCCGCCCTAAAGCAGCATATTGCCGAGAAGTGCACAAAAGTCCCGTGGGCTTCAGGAACGGTGTACCGAACCTACACTGGTCCAACCTGATCTCACAAAAGAGACTTGCCAATAATACCCACCAGGGCAACTTCCGAGAATATGCTCCCCAAGGCGTTTCTACAAAGGCCTCACCGCCCTGCATCGCCTGAATCACAAACAAACAGAGGCAAAGGTGAAGATGGAAGTTACCTATCAGGGTTTGATGGTCCAAAATGTTGAAACCCCAAGGCTCTGTTGATGATCTTAAAGGCGGACGGCGAGCCAGCGAAAATGTCGTGCGTGGAGGACCGGCCCACAAAAGAGCAATCCTTCCCGCTTTGCAGAGGCTCACAAGGAACTCAAACAGATCCAAACTGCTTAAATCCCAACCCTCCTTAAACTCAATCGGCGGTCCTACCTGAAACCCCTGATCAACCATGGTTTTAGACAACTTCGCAGAACCCGAGTAAAGCTCCACAAAGTCTAACCGGAAGGACTGGATAGAGAAAGAAGAACTCCTCAGGCAAGCGGCTACAAAGCGTTCAAAAAGCGTAGCCAGCTCTGCGCGGAGACGCAGCGACTCCGGAGCACGCACTGCCAGTGAGGGGGCTCGTGCGCAGAGTGTTGGGGGAGGGCTACTGGGGCGATGTGCCTCCTTAAGCAGAAACTCAGGTTCCTCAACACAATGGCCACTAGCATGAAGATACGCCCCAATTGGACTCAACAACCTGGTGTGAAACCCTCTCTTATCTGCCCTTCGAAACAACTCCGCGGCTACACTACGCCCCACTCGGCATGATATCAGGCCAGCTCCATTGGGGGAGGCGTCCGTTCCAAAGATATGGCTGCAAACTTGAGTCTTAAGTGCCGTTGACGCCAACATCCCAAGAGCGGCAGTTAAAAGCAACTCCTGCTGCAGCAAGCGTGGCATTCTAAATGGAGCGTCTTGTAAACCCTCAGGATGGCCAACGTGGTACACTACAGAGAAAAGCGCAAACATAGGACGCCTGAATTGAAAGGCAAACGCCCATAGCCCTAGCAATTTTTGCAGAAGACGCTCTGAACACATGCCTAGTTTCGCTACCTGAGCAGTAACGAGGACGAGCGCCGCAAGCTTGGTGCAGTCCATGCTCAGCAGGCCACTATCACCTAAGAAATGCGCACCCCAAACCTTAAATTCCGAGGCCCTACGAACTCGCTTCTTCGGATGAGTTTCGAGGCCTGCTGCCTCATAGGCTGCATCAGCTTGGGAGCAAGCTTCAGCGTCACGTGCCGGCTTATCCTTTGGCGAGGCTCCTATGGGCACGATGCACGGGAAGATTTGCAAACTAACCTTGTCGTCAATGCAAACTCCTGAGTAGTGGCCCGCAGGGGCCCGCGGCAAAGGGAAGCCAAGTTTAATGTGCTCATCAGGCTGAAGGGCACCAGCTTGTTGCAGCAAACGTTCGTGGCTCACTTGCGCAATTGCCGGGGCCCACTTATCTCCCATCGAAAGCCCCGAAAAACAAGCGTACACACGCGTACCCGAAGCTAGATTCACCTCCGGGCGCCGGCACTTCAAACGAGTCAGCGCCTGTGAGCCACGGAAATCATCAGCCCTCCAGCTAGGCCCGACGGGCGTGCTGAGCGCCCTTCCCTCAGTAACTTTAAAGGCATGGTAAAAGTTCCTAAGATCATCCAACGAACCCCGAACACAACCATTGGGGGGAATCAGGATATCTACGAAACTACTGGCATGCCCCATTTTTGGACCTTCTGAGGGCGGATCTGCTTCAACTCGATTTCGGGGCCTCCTATCAATGATTTGTCTTAGCTCACCATCGGACTTGGCCAAACAGAAAAGATTACACGCGTGACTGGGATCAACCTCATCTTCCAGAGCAAGACACAGTCTGTTCGCACGGTCCCAGCGGAAGAAGAGGTGCCAGAGCTCAGCTCTGGCAGTTGTTAGCGGCAAGGCTGGTGGCGAGGTAAGTGGCTCTTGTAGTATTTTTGAGGGATCCCTAAAAGCAGTCAAATAGGGTTCCGGCAAAAAGGGGCTCGGGTCAAAGTCTAGCAACTTGTCCGGGAAGGCCACTCTACTCGCGACCGTGGGAACCACTTCTGTTCGTGCTCCAGTTGAGGGGCTAGTGGAATTTTGTTTTGACGAACCATAAACTACGTCCCTAAGGGAGTCAACTACAGATTCTAACACACCTAATTCAGACTGTACAGAAGAAATCTTTGAACCGCAACCAGAAGCCAAACTGCCCACCAGGCGGCTCACCGAGCTAGTCCTGTGCCACAAGCTTGTTACCATCTTATGCTGCTCAGCTGACAACTCCCCTCGGCAACCAGTTGGCGGACACCTAGGGGGCATGCCTAAGATCAGGAAGTTAAGGGCGCAAACCTGAATGTTAATGAGGACTTCGAGGGCCCGTCGCCGTTTAAACCGTTGGTTCTGGCGCCTGGATCCCCTCTTCTCAGCCCTTTGCACCCAAGCATAGGGCACAGGACATGGCAAAAGCTCGGCAGGCGGAGTGCGCAAAACACCCCGCTGCGAGACAGAGCTCCTAAGAAAACGCGAGAAGTTGGTGCGCGTAGCACCCAAAAGTCTATACAACTCATGAGGCAAATCACCCCATTCCAAGCAACCCTCCGGGTCGCAGCTGTCCTTCAGCTTGTTTTCTCGTTGGCGTCTTGACCGCCTCTGCCTCGGCCTCGACCGCGTGGATTGGGACGATTGGGCCATCCTCGATTCCAATCCTCTCCGACACTGCGCCTCTTGAGGAGTGTCTCTTCGTCCTTGAGCCTTGCAATGATGGCCGCGGCCCAAGTAGGGTGGATCAGTCGCGAGTGCGCATGGTCCTGTCGCAGCTGCGGCAGGGCAAACTCGCGGCTCTTCCACTCGGCAAACGGAGGCTGAGTGAGTTGGGTTATTCGCCACGCTGCCACCCAATTGCTGTCCAACTTGTACTGCTCCACGGCAGCCATGAGCAGCAGTAGCAGCAGGTGACACTTGTCGCTCTCCCCGGCCTTGAGCAGCGTGAGGCATCTGGCAATGGCCCATGTCATGTAGCCTAAGCTCCTCTCGGAGCCCAAGGGGAGTTGTTCCTTGGCATACCTTTCCATAGTGGAGCCCGTGGCCTGCTGTTCTCCTAGCAGGTGGGCGGCATTGGTCTCGATGCTGGCAATGTAAGCTCGCGGATCGGCTTCCATAGCCATACGCAACTTCTCTGCCAACATTGTCCCACGTGCTCCAGTCAACTTCCTCAGGGGGTCGCTCTCCTCCTCCCCTTCGGAATCCGACATGGCCTGCAGAGGCAAGCCCGGAGCTTTGGACTTCTTCTTCTTGCTCTGCTGGCTCAACAGACTCACCAAAGCTGTCCGCAGCAAACTGTCCGTAGTGGGTTCTTCGGCCTCCTCCTCGACGTCCTCGACGCGTAGGCCGGTTCCTGCGGCCGCGGGGACGCCACAGTCCAGGAGGGGTGCGCCAACTGCAGGTCTGGGGAGCGCTGCAGATCGGGGAGGTGGGCCAACCAGCGCCTGAGCCTTGGCCAACGCCCCAGACGGCTGCCCGCTCGACAATGCTCCGCTTGGCGCTGCCCCCAGATCCCTTCCAGCCTTCAGGTCTGCCAGGTCGGCTTGCAGCGCAGTCACTGTTTGCAGCAATTGCTGCAACGTGTCCTTCTGTCCTGTTGACCTCACAGGTGCCGGCGACGGTTCCACCGCCGTGGCGTAGGACTCGGACAAAGCGGACTCCTGCGTCTGCACCCACTCGCGTGCCAGGAGCCCAAGCTGATCCGTGTTGATGTGGCAAACAGGGTTGTCCTCGTACTGAGGCCAAATGGTTGCTTCTGGCCAGGCCGGCTCGGCCCCGCCGGCTGTTCGCAAAAACTTGTACAAACTCTGAGGCCAGTCCACCAACACCATTGCCACATCGCCCGGCTCCTCTTCCTCGTCCTCTGGCAAGCCATCCACTGCAACAATCTTGGTTGGGCCCAGGTCGTCTGTGAGCCCCTCCATCTTCTGGTCTGCGCGCTCCTGCTCCGTGAGGGCTTCCACCGCCATAGCCAGTAAGAGGCCCCCCTCTCGGCGCAGCACTGGCATCACTGCCACCTCCCTGCTGCCTCCACGCAAAAGGAGCCATTCTGGATGTCCCCCCTCTGCCAGCTCAAGCGAGGCTGCTCTTCGCACCCCTAACAATCGCCAAGGCATCTTAGATAGGTTCTGGCAACTGCGTTCCACTGACGCCAAATCAGCAGGTGTTCTGTATACCCGTGCTTGCGGGCTGCACCAAATCTTGCTTCCCAACGTCCAGTTCTGAGCTGCCCACTCCAAAGGTGCGCTCCCTCCACGCACGGGCAGCGCCGGTACCCTTTCTGGAAGAGTGGCGACCCACCAAGCGATTCCGCACAGCAGAATCCCGCAAGTGCCGGGGAGCCTCCACCACTGTCCACTCAGCGGCGCCGTTGTTCTGTCAGCTTCCGCCTCAGCGGACGCAGGTCCCACTGCAACTTCCACTCGAATCGAAGATCCAGCAGATGTCACGGAGCCCGCAACCATGCACTAAGGGCGGCGGTATCCAGACAATCGGCTTTCGACTACGGGTGTGGCAGGGGGCTTAAGGAACTCAGTGGCAACAACACACAGCACCTGACGGCACTTAGAGGATGTCAGGAGAAGGGTGATGATGCAACCACACACAAAGCCCAGGACCCAACACACGCTCCCCAGGAGAATGCTTTCGGCTAAGTTGAAGGGTCGAGGGCAGAACTGGGTCCAGTTAAGGAGGTTGCTCAACAGGACCTGCCACATTTCGAGCTGAAGAACTGAGGGCGGCAGATTCACTCTTTCAGAAAGCATGGCTTAACATGCTTGCTGCTGTGTGCTGCTTGTCGTTTGCTATGTGTTGTTTTTGTTTGTCTTGTTGGTCGTGGTCGGTGGTCGGTGGTCGGTGGTCGGTGGTCGGTGGTCGGTGGTCGGTGGTCGGTGGTCGGTGGTCGGTGGTCGGTGGTCGGTGGTCGGTGGTCGGTGGTCGGTGGTCGGTGGTCGTTGGTCGGTGGTCGGTGGTCGGTGGTCGGTGGTCGGTGGTCGGTGGTCGTTGCTGCCGTCGCCGTCGCCGTCGCTGTCGCCGTCGCCGCTGCCGCCGCCGCCGCTGCTGCTGCTGTTGTTTTGCTTGCGGCATGTTTTGGTTTGCAAACCCCATTAGAAGAATCAACTCAAGTTTCCAGGAGCACCCTATTGATGCCCCTGCCTCAACCCTTTACCACAGCCCAAAAGAGGACTAAACCATGCAACCCCGACTCTAATGTTGTGCATGTTTGTTTCCCACCTTCGGTGTGGGGTTGTTGGAGTTTAAACTCAACTCTTCTCCTCGCCCGGTCTACTCCTAGAGACTCCCTGGAGTGCACAATCCCAGAGACTCCTGGAGTGCCCAACCCGAGAGGCCCAACCCCATAGACTCCCTGAAATGCCCAACCCCCAAATCCCTAAGATGGGGATGTTCGAAGTAGAACAATTTTGTTTTTTGTTGTATGCTGTTGATGTGATGTTGCTTCTGCTGCCGCCGCCGCTGCTGCTGCTGCTGTTGTTTTGCTTGCGGCATGTTTTGGTTTGCAAACCCCATCAGAAGAATCAACTCAAGTTTCCAGGAGCACCCTATTGATGCCTTTGCCTCAACCCTATACCAAAGCCCTAATTAAAGAGGGCCAAACCGTGCCACCCCGACTCCTATTGAACTCAAAGCTCTGGTCGCTGCAAAGGCGCTTCTTCATGATCTTGGTGTGAAGCTGCGTAGCTTTCAATACACCGATGGTCATAAAAATCACCCCAAGCCTGGCAAGGCGCTCTCAAGGGTTGTTTTGGGTCGTTTCGGGGTTGACAGCCGTTGTTTAACAAAGAGGCCAAGGTTTGTAGCGTGGCGCAATGATTCCCGCTGCGTGCAAGGAGCCACTTGAAGATGTAGAGGGTGACCCCGTGTACGGTGTTCGGCATCCAGCTGCCGGAATGCCACATCTTGGAGCCTGGGTAGCCTTGCCCGCAGGACCACGCTTGCTTAAGCT
Source organism: Symbiodinium natans (assembly GCA_905221605.1). Classification (NCBI taxonomy): domain Eukaryota; class Dinophyceae; order Suessiales; family Symbiodiniaceae; genus Symbiodinium; species Symbiodinium natans. The sequence continues at coordinate 668,983 of CAJNDS010001236.1, read as the reverse complement.
ACTTGGGATCCCATGTTCAGTCAGGGCAGCTCGATGCAGCTCGACTCTCTGAATGCGGCCAGGCTGCCCCACTCGCCGATGTAGATAAGGACCACTGCCAAAGGCATCCCGATGTTCATGGGGACGGCGGCGCCCAGGTAGTATGCGGCATCCCACCTTGTCAAAAACGTAATGTCGGAGAGCTCAGCTTAGGGCTGAGAGACGTGCTAAGAAGACACACGCCACTGTCAATGTGCCTTTGCCAGTGGGTCAGCTCGCCCGAGCGCTGCTTGCATCTCCACCATCCGAACTGGAAGATGTTTGTGACCTCCGCGGCTCTCAGTGAACCCTCCCCAAAACAACCCTATACTCTACGACTCTCTACTCTTCAGGCGCGCAGGCAGCTCAGGCTCGGACAAGAACACTGGTCACCATGAGCTCCATTGCGTAGAAGAGATGCTCAATGTTGGTACCTGAGATAAGGCACAAAGAGGCATCGCGGTTGAGCCTTTGGTAGCTTTCCCACCAAGAAAGGGTGACGAGATGTTCCAAGCAGAAAAAGCAGGAGTGGTTCCCGAAGGCCGCAAACACAAAAAACAGGCTTCGGGCCCAGGGAGGGTTTTAGGGGTTTAAAGAGTTTGGGGGTTTAGGGGTTGAGGGGTTTAAGGTGGCCTACGAGTGCAGTTCCAAAAGTCAGAGGCTGGCAGTTCACTCGGTAGCTCGTGGCCAAGCGTCCAATTTGATACCACGCGATCTGAAAAAACCAGCCAACAATCAGGGGCCAACATCAGGTGCCTTGGATTGTCGATGGCGGATGTTGGGCAGTCTGGGGATGGAGTGTTTCGCTTTAGGGTTGCGGATGAAAAGGGTTGAGGGCTTCCTGAGTGAGCCTTAGGTTGCAGAGCGACAAAAGGGGTTGAAACACAAAGAGGTTGGCATTGGGTGTCTTGCCCTGTGCCAAATCGTGCGCAGGTACCCACGAGGGTCGGGATGGACATGACCAGCCTCAGGGACCGCAGCAAAGCTTTGGCATTGAGCTTTGGGGCGACGAGGAGGTTTCCGAGCTATCTTTCGGTTATGCTGAAGGGTCTAGGCTTCAGGGCCGGGGAGACCCAAACCCACGTCACGAGGCTCCTGACGGTTCAGGTAGCACACTAGTGTCAAAGGCCTGCACAACATGTAGCATTTCAACACTCACTGACTCACCTGTTCTTATCTAAGTATGTTTGGATAGCAATCTGCCGATGCATGGTTCAGACATTTTTCCTTGTCTGAAAACTAGCTCCTTTCATCTGCGTTAGGCATTCGAACACGCGCGTCCACGTTGGGTGGGGTCAGTGTCCAAAAGATGCAGGGTAGCAGCTCAAGTATGACCTACTCGGCGCAGAGTACTCCTTTTCATCAGGAACAAGAGACAAGCTTTTGTCTCTTATGAAGATCAAGCAAACTTCTTGTTTTTATACAACAAGGTTCTGAATATCAAAGGCCCTCTTACGATCTCTGATTTGCAACATCTTGCAACCATGCGACAGCTGTGGATCATGGGAGGAAGCGAGCATATGCTTGTATGAAAGTACATGTGCGAGAATGCATGATTGTACATAACTATGTTTTTGTTGCGTGTGCGCGGGTTCAGGGGCTATGAGTGCAAGGAAGAGGCGAGCAGACCGCTGCGCAGATCCCTCGCCTCTCGGCCACCTCCTGCAGGATTCAACTCTTGGGGGGTTTCGGGTTTAGAGTGGTTTAGGGTTCAGGGTTTAGGGTTGTTTAGGGTTTAATTAGGGTTGTTTAGGGTTTAGGGTTGTTTAGGGTTGTTTGGGTCTTGGGGTTGTTTGGGGTTAAGGGTTACAGGACAGCCAACTTCGCGACTCCCAGCTCAATCCCCACCAACCACCGCCCGCCACACCGCTGACGATGCTGATTGACAGCAAAAGCACCGACAACACGTCCATCGAGCTGCCAAGCCTCGGGGGCGTCAGCTGCGCCACCTTTCGGTGGCGCCTCGATTCCTCAGTCACCTGCTTGCGCCAAAGGGCCCAGGCTTCCCAGGCTCTCACAGGCCGGAACCGCAACTTAAAGTAGACTTCTACACTGCAAAGGTCTTGGGGAACCGACCTGTTGGGCAGGGTTTGTTCGCCATTCCGAGATCGCTGGTTCCCGCGATGGCACGAGGAGGGTGGCGACAGCTATGCTACTTGAGCCCAGCATCGCAGAGTCCACAGGAAAACGCCATGTCCTTGATCCCTATACATCAGCCTACGAAGGTGTCGAGGAACTGGAGCTTGCAGCTTGCGGACGGCGACTTCACAGTCAGGTTCGGAAGACTTTGGGGGCTTCACCGGCGTTTACCACGAGATGTCGACCATTGAGACCTGTTGCATGGCCGGCTGTGTGCGTTGGCTGTTCGCCAAAGAGTTGAACTCCCCTTTCGCGGCTAGCTTCTCACATTCTCTTTCCATGCGCCGCTTCGGGTTAGGCACTCCCCAACCGTAAACAACAAGCTGTATACCAGCCCAGCCTCACGAACGGATGGCCCTCATGCCCGCTCCCGCGCAATCTCCTCGAGGTTAGCATCCGCTTTGGAAGAGCCCGGCCGTCTTCAATGGACCCAATATTGGCACCTAGTTCCTGGAAACTCAGCCTTAAGTGAGCTCCTGCTCGAACGACAGCTCCTTGCTGTAACATTCTCGGGCGGGAAATTTTCATCGCAAATCGGCGGTCTCAGGACCTGCTTCCTGACAGAAGGAGAAAACTGAAGGCCCAGGAAGACACGAGGCAACTTGAGGCTTAAAGGCTTGTGGCCCAGCGATACCACAACGCATCCTCGAGCCCGAGGGGCAAGCGACAAGATGCTTAACGGCGTAGTTTACGGCGCGAACCACAGAAGCGCGCAAGACGCGAAGCGAGTTGGCACATGGAGCGCAAGCTTCAAAAGCCGCGGGCAGCAAAGGACTTGGGCAAGAGGAGCCGCGTCGAAGCGAGTCAAGCAGAGCCGCAGAGCTTTTGCATGCCCTAAACCCTAAACCCTGAGTGTCTGCGGCATGAGCTGATGGTAACCAGGCCCTCCAATCTGAACGTAAGAATGCCAGCTTGTGCTACCCCCTATACGCCCCCATACCCATGGTGCTTGTACCTCTAAACCACACACCCTCAACCCTGCCAGAAGCTGCAGGATCGAGCCAGCGTTTTGGGGCGTTTGCGCTTTCGCAAGGCTCAGTGGGTGCCGCCATTCACGCCGCCTGCGCCGGCTCGTTTTTGAGGGTTGCAGCAATTCACAGCACGGGGGTTTAAAGGCTTTGGGGTTCAGAGGATATCGGGTTTCTGTGGCTTTGGGTGTGGGAAATGAAGACTTCTCAAGATCTCTAAGCCAGAAGCGCGAAACTTTTCGCCCTGATTGCACCAGCTAGACTCGGAGAGATAGCAGCCCTGATGCAAAAAGCATCCCCCCAAAAACTCGGTTCAGTGATGAGGGGATTGATGCGCTGGAGCCCCGCTGACACCTGAGGTTCACCAAAACTCTACACTGTCCACCCACGACATACTGAATCCAAGGCCCAAAAACGGTTTAGGGGGCGTAGGGGTTTAGGGTTTAGGGTTTAGGGTGTTGGGTTTGGGGTTTAGGGTTTAGGGTTTAGGGTTTAACATCTGACAGGAGTGACACCTGATGAGCCTTCAAGCACTGGACTACTATAAACCTACCACCCGAGCTTCCAACTTAGTGCACGGCTTGCGGGCCTGGCACTTTCGCCGGGCCGCAGCGCAGCAGCAAGCCTCCTGCTGTTTAGGGTTTAGGGTTTAGGGTTTAGGGTTTAGGGTTTAGGGTTTAGGGTTTAGGGTTTAGGGTTTAGGGTTTAGGGTTTAGGGTTTAGGGTTCCAAATTCGGCAGTGAGTTGTAGAGGCTTTGAGGTTCCAGAGTGTCTGGGTTCGGCTCGTTGTTGGGCTGGTTCGTTTCTAACGGCTCCCATCAGAAGATAACTTTGCTGCCAATCGTTCAGCTCTTCAAGAATGTGTTCCTCTGTGTTTTCGGTTCTCAAGACATGTGTTTCCTTGCCGCCCCAACCTTGAACCACTCGACCCTAAACCCTAAACCCTAAACCCTAAACCCTAAACCGTAAACCCTAAACCCATAAAACTCAGCTAAGCTCTTTTCTCCGGCTCCTGGCCCTCGCTGGCCCGGCTTGTGTGCCAGGCCGCCAGACCCCTGCGAGTTGGGAACCGGCCTGGAGCTCGAGGAGTTGAGGTTCCTAGTGCTCAGGCTTGATTGGGGTTTAGGGTTTAGGGTTTAGGGTTTAGGGTTTAGGGTTTAGGGTTTAGGGTTTGAGAGTTTGTAAGGTTTCGGGTGCAGGGCAGTAGGTCGGGGATTATGCGGCTTGGTTGGAGAACTTCCGCTTGCTTGAGGTCTTCATTTAAGGCCTGGAGGGCTTAGGGTTTCCAGCAACTAAAGGTTCCTGGAGGGATTCTGAGAACCTAAAACTCTTAACGCTGGACTCCTCAACCGAATTTCCTACATTCAGTCTTGCCCTTCGCCAAGAAGTGTTACTCAGCGGCCATGGCGCCGCACACCGTTCTCGACCGAGCTCCTGAACCCCATGCTGAACGCTCATATGAAGGCCCAGCTCCAGATATAGGGGTTTTTGGATTCGGGCTCAGAGTAAGTAAACACCAAACCCCAAGGAGCAAACACCCATCAACCTGTGCCAAGACGCCACACTGCGGCGCGCCACTGCACCCCTCCTGGCCTGTGCTGGCAAACTCTGAGCCCGAAATGGGTGAGGGGGTTGAGGGCGAGAGCAGGCAGGGGAGGGGAGGGAAGGGAGGGCAGAGGAAGTTTGCTGAAGATGCAAGGCTTTGGAGCTGAATCGCCAACGAGTATTGTAGCACATGTACAGGAAGAAGAAAAGCTCGTCTTGTAACTCCGGAAACCTCAAGTCCTACCCCAAAGACCAAGACCGAAGTCCCAAGAAAATACCTCGGGCAACCACCATAGCTCTGCAGCTCCTGCAAAGCCCTCTAACATCGAAAACGCCCACAAAGCACAAAGCCCGAACCCCAAACCCCCAAACCCCCAAACCCCCAAACCCCCAAACCCCCAAACCCCCAAACCCCCAAACCCCCAAACCCCCAAACCCCTACACCCCTAAACCCCCAAACCCCTAAAACCCCTAAACCCCTAAACCCGTAAACCCCTAAACCCCCAAACCCCCAAACCCCTAAACCCCCTAAACCCCTAAAACCCCTAAACCCCTAAAACCCCTAAACCCCTAAACCCCTAAAACCCCTAAACCCCTAAAACCCCTAAACCCCTAAACCCCTTAAACCCCTAACCCCCTAAAACCCCTAAAACCCCTAAAACCCCTAAACCCCTAAACCCCTAAACCCCTAAGCCTAAACCCCTAAACCCTAAGCACATTAAGCGCCCAAAACCTTCATAGAGCGGGGGGCCTTGCGACCGGCAGGACCGGGTTGGCAACTTCTACAGTTGGCAGCTCCGGCCTCAACACTTGGGGTTTCTGCAATTCGGGGTTCTAGCTATTTAGGGTTTAGGGTTTAGGTTTGAGGGGCACCTTTCTTGGGGGTCCTTCTTAAAAGGGCCCACCACTCCCACCCCCGCCACCCCCTTCCTCCCCCCAACCCTAAACCCTCAACCCTCAACCCTCGACCCTAAACTCTGTTCCAGAGTTTTTGACGCACGGAGACTACCCTAGCTGAGCACTCCAAGTGCACACAAATTGAGCACACTGGACTTATTTTGCAGTGCAGAAGGCACGTCGTAGTTAAACCTCTGCGTCTTACACAGTATATGCACAAAGCGACCCGTCTGGAACGCAAACTGAACGACTGACGGGTTCCAAGGGAAGAGAATCCAACATGTAACAAAGGGAAGAAGCTGGCGTGGTGTCCGAAAGCCCGTCTCTGCGCTTGGATTTGTGACGCAGTACATAAAAACCCTATTGCGCATGGTCTGAGGAGCAAACAGCGGGCTGAAACTGCAAGACGGACCACCCGAAACGTTGGAAGCTCACGAACCGATCCGTTGCTAAGCAAATCGAGGAGGAACCACACTGAAACGTTGGGACGATGTTTGGGTGCCTAAGCTGAGAGAATGAAGGCTTCAGTTCTTGAGGAGAATGAAGAGCTCCGAGGCTGCTCTGGTATGCGAATGTATGCAACTCGGCCCCCAGCGTGACATCAGACTTCATCAGGGTGCCTGCGCCGGAAGAGCAGTTAGCTTTTTAGGAGGCCCCATGAGGGCTTGGGGTCCAAGGGTTCGGAGGTCTCCTGGAATCAAGGAGGCATGTGTTCTGAGTACTGGAAGCTCAATTTCTCAAAGCCAGAAGCGATACATTCGGAACAGTGGAGCCCCCAGGACTTCAGTTCTTGAAACCTGACGTCCGACTCTGCGAAATTTAGCCCAAGTACCACATAATTCAAACATTGAGCCTCAAAGAACCCAAAATTGTAACCCCTACAAAAACTTGCAGCCTGAAAACCCTACAAGTTCAACCTGAAGACTTTAAAGTCGTACTACCCCCGATTCATTCAAAGAGTAAGCGCGACTCGAGAGTCCCCAAGGGTTTAGGGTTTAGGGTTTAGGGTTTAGGGTTTCGTCCCCAATTCCGGACTTGTCCTGCCTCGCAGTGGCTGTGGCGGTGGCGGAGGTGGGGGTGTCGAATCACCTACTCGCAACCAGGCGGGGGGATGCACGTCCCGAGTGCTTGCAGAAACGCTAGGCTAGGCCGCTTCTCCCTGAACCTGAAACACGGGCTCGAAACTACTCGTGCTTTGGTGACGGGGCTTGGCCACCCGACCCCGCCCCCGCCCCGCCCCCCCCCCCCCCCCCCCCCCCCAAAAAAAAAAAAAATAAAAACTAAAAAAGCAAACCTTAAAAAAATGCCCTTGAAAAAAAACCCGGATGACCCCCCAAACCCCTGAAAGCCCTGAAAGGCCTCTGCGATGCGTCACCCCGTTGGCTGCCGCTTTGGGCAGCACCTCTAGCGGCTGCGTGGATGCCGGGGACCTGGCTCTTGGGGTTTAGGGGTGGGGTTGAAGGTTTAGGGTTTAGGGTTTAGGGTTTAGGGTTTAGGGCTTAGGGTAAACCCTAAACCTTCAACCCTAAACCCTGAACCCTAAGCCCTGAACCCTAAACCCTAAACCCTCTACTAGGTTGGGGTTTAGGCTTGGGGCTTCGGGTGGGTTTCGAAGTTTGGGTGCAGAGTGCTGGGAGACTAGGTCACAGAGGGGGGGGGTTCGGGTTTAGGGTTTAGGGATGATTAGGGTTTAGGGTTAGGGTTTAGGGGCGGGGTGGAGGAGCTTTCAGGGGATTTCATGTCTCAGGTGTTGGCCTTAATTAATGATTTGAAACGAATGCCGCAAGCACCTAAAACTCCGAAGGCCTCAATCCTGATTCAGCCCTCACCTTTCGAAATCTTCAGAGCCATGAAAATAGGATGCCCTAAGCACATCCAGCTAAGTTTCCTCAACCATGACCAACTCGAACCTTCGACTACCTTCAAAAACCCATGAGCACCCCAACGCCCAAAGCAAGACAGCCACTGCCGGAAGTCTGAGAAAGGGGCACATCAGCCCCGTCCCGTATCACCTCGGAGCTGCGTGGGGGCTGAGGAACTCAAGGCTCTGGCGGGCTTCGGTGGCGGAGATTTCTTGGCGCTTCAGGGTTTGAGGAGCCGGGCTGTAAGGGGTCGAAGCGCGTCGTCGTTGGGCAGCTAAGTTGAGAGGAGGCTTTCCTTAAAGCCTGATCCTGTCCCTGCGCCATAATTGCGGAAACACTTCTGGCCTAGAGGTTGTAGACCGCGGTGGATGGAACAGGTTTACTAAACCCGGGACCCGAACCAGTCACCCTCAACCCTACACCCAAAGCCCCACAGTGTGCCGGAACAATCTGAAAACCTAGAGCCTCTGTGGCAGTGGGAGAAGGTCCTGCTTGGGGTTTTTTTTCCCGGCGTTCCGAGATGGAGGTGAGGGTGTGACTGCTTATGACGGGGACCCGAATCTCCGAGTAGGAGACAGTATATAGGGTTTAGCTTACTTTGTTGGGTTGAGCCAGAAAAAAACTTATGAGCACCAAAGCCTCCACAAGCCTCAGCCCTAACACAAGCCACCCAAAGACTCTACAACTATGCAGGAGTCGGAATAATCAATCACTCAGAATATTCTCTTATGGTTCCTATATATTTAGAGCGCCCACCCCCCCCCCCCCCTCAAACAAAAAAAGGAGACTCGATGCTTAAGGCCTCTATAGCACCCTTACTCACCGAAAGAGTGGACCAGGATCCCACCCTGACCGGGAGCTCGGGCGGCTGAGTGGTTCATGACGACCTTTGTCGCGTCCGGGTTTCACACTTTGGGCTCGAGGGGCTCTGAGGCCACGGGGTTCGAGGGTGGGGTTTCGGGTTTGGGGCGTTTGGGGTTCAAGGTCCGGAGCTTCAAATGTAGGGTTTAGGGTTCAGGTGGTGACCCTGAGCCTTCAACCGACAGTCAAATAGAATCGATAGATGCGCCTCGCGCCGCATTTTTAGGTGCAGGCTTCAATGACCTACCGTCCTAGCAGGGTGGTTTAGAGCCTGTGGTAGTTTCGGGCTTCATCGCGATGCCTCACATGTCATATAGATAGGAAACACCCTAACCCAAGAACCTAGAACTCATGTGGTTGGGTTTCTTGAAGGATGTCAGTTCTGAGTGCCTGGGTGCCCCAGATGACACAAGAGACGGCTACCCTGGCAGAGCTGGCAACTGAGAAGGGCTCAAGGAAGTTAAAGCTCAAGAAGGAAGGACATTGGCCTTTGGCCAAGACAAGCCAAGCCGATTTGGTGCCGAGGTCAAGCTGAGAACCGGGTGCATCCCGGGAAAAGTTCGCCACGCGGCGCTCTGATGTTTCGGTTGGCCTGGGGAATCTTTCTTGCTTCCTCCGTGGCATGAGCTGCCGGCAAAGACCCGCATCCTTACTTCCTGGCATGACGGCATCAGCCACAAAACATGGCAGACGCGGGAATAGTTGCAAGACCTACTGCGAAGCTACGGCCCACAACGCACATGAAACAACCCTCTCCTTGCCCGACATCATGCGCCTGAAAAGCACACCCTGGCGTGGCTTGGCCTCTTGTAGAGCAACAATCACCCTCTCAGGTCTTCTCCAACGCCTTGCAACAAAAAACTCATTCTCGAAAAGCGACCAACAGGCCACACCCCCGAAGCTTCATGGTTCAAGGTTTTGAACCCTTTTTCTGCGGAAGCCCGAAACTCCCAAAAAACTCTGAGACACTGGCCCCGGAAAGCGGAGAAGTACCAATCGCAGATGTTTCGCAACCTCGTGAATGGAACTTATCATGGCTTGGGCTTAGCTTAGGATCTTCAGGGTACAAAATCTATAGGGGGGCTTGGGCGCTCCGTCATCAATCTCGTGTTGAAAGCGAGTGCTTGGCTTAGCCTGATGCACCTCCAACAAAACCGGGGTCACTCTCTGTTTCTGTTTGTGTTTGTGTGTTTGTGTGTTTGTGTGTTTGTGTGTTTGTGTGTTTGTGTGTTTGTGTGTGTGTGTGTGCGCGTCCGTGCGTCTGTGTGTCTGTGTTTCTCTGTCTCTGACTGTCGCTGTGTTTGCACCCAGAAAAAGATACTACTGGAGACCTCACTCAATGCACTCATCGGAGGGTTGGCACGGGGACACAGCAAGTGCCAGCAGCCGCCCTAAAAGTTATCAATGTTATCAACTTCTGAACTCTAAACCTGCTCAATGTCTTAAACAGAGACCTGTACTGGCCATGTACCAATTGTCATTGCCGAAACAACCCTGGTCTGAGGTCTGCAACCACCCGTCTTGTTGCAAAGCCGGTGTAGGGGGCAGACAAAAGATGCATGACCCAGACAACAGCAAGCAGATCTGCCGCAAAAAGCGGGGGCGATGAGATATACTCTCTACAGGGTCAATGACATATACTCTCTACAATGTGCTATGTTGCACCCACTGTACGGCCGCGGACGTGCTACAGGCCAAAAGTACTGGAACGGCTATTTGGAGCGAGCGGCTACGGCTCAGACATTCCTTTCAGGCCTTCCGCGGAAGTCAAGGCCCGAAACACTAAAGCCCCAAACGCCAGAAACTGCAAAGCCCCGACGCATTCGAGCCCTCAACCCCGAAAAGCTCTGAAGTTCCTGCCGCGCGGCCTTTGGTTGCTTGTACCCTGGACTGCGGGGCATCTGGTACAGCCTGCATTCGTTTCAGGGCGTAGAGGATGCTTTAGCATGCTCTTGCAAATCCTCAATCCCGCTCTGCCCTGCTCTGGAGGCGTCTTGAGCAAGGGATTTTTGCAACACAAGTTACTTCTGTATGGGGGGGGGTCTGCAGCTTGGCCCCGCCAAAGATCTCCTGCCTGTGCTGGCAGCACACTGCGCCAAGCACGCAGCGTGAGGGCCAGCCGCGAGGCATCCTGGCAAGCTTGCGACGAAGGGCTTGGGACTGGTGGCTCAGGGTGGCAGAGGCTGAGCCGACCTCCATTCAGATTCGCAGCAAGGAGAGGCAGGGTTTAGGGCACCTTCAGGGCTAGGGTAGCACTCTTATTAAGGTCCAGGCCAGGGCAGAACATGAAGCATCGGGGGCCCAGTGTTGATCGGTTCTGACCGGTTATGGTAGTGGTGGGATGTGGATTTGCAGACTCGGTGACAGTAAAAACATAGGTTCGCTTCAGAAGCCCCCACAGTTCACAGGTGTGCTAGTCCTTGACACGGTGTCCGCGAGGCAGACATCCAATACTGGCTTCGGGGTTGGCCTTGCGGTGTTTGGCGTTGGGACAATATCGACACGGCCGCGCGCTCCATCGGAGAGCTCCACGTTTGGGGTCGCTCTGACCTGCGCGTCAGGTCCAGCACCTTTTGAGAACTGATGTCCTGCCTGGGAGCACAGGGGTCCTGGGTTTGTTTGCGGCACTTGGCGTTGTGCACCTCAACTTTCCGACCTTCGAAACTCACTGGTCAGGCAGCTCCAAAAGTGTGAAAAAAACAGTTTGACAAGGCCAGCTTTCAAGAGAGCATCAGGAAGCACCGCCACGCAAAGGCAAAGTGGAGGCACTCTTCTGGACAAGTTGCGTAATGTTCGCCAATTCCTTTTTGCCAGTTTGTAGCAATAGATGGACACTTGATTCGAATGGGATCATGGGGTCATGACTCCGGTAAGGTTGGTGAATGCTGATCGCAGCTACGGCAGCACTGTCACACAACATGTGGTCGCAAGTTTTTGTCCGCCATGTGTGTAGAGGTTGACGGGGTGTATTCCGAGATATTTACCCAGAGCGGAAGCATGTTCCGCCAACACACCAATAGGTGTGGTCAAGCGACCTCTTCCCTGTCGACACATACGCGGCTGCGAGCGTGCCGGCCCACAACAAAAAAATAAAATCGCCTGCTCGGAGCCTTTGTTCTGCACATGCGCACATGTGAAGGCTGAAGGCTGAAGGCTCATCGAGCGCAGGGGTCTATATGCTGAGACAGGCTCTTCTTGGAGAACAACTAAGCCGCTAAAGATCGGCCGACGGCCCTCAAGTGATCTCCGAGCCCTCCAAAACTGCCAGCAGCTGCTGCCAGTGCTTAAGTGGGGGGGGGGGGGTGTCCGAAAATTCGGGTACCTTCTTGGGGTTTCTGTTATAAGGGAATCCTAAAATTTCGGGGTTTGCGAAAAATAGGGGACCCCTAAACCACTCCCCCAAGAGTAGGACACCCTTAGAATAAGGACCCATTAAGAGACCCCAAATTTCGGAAACCCCCATCTGGGGGTCTATTGTAGGGTTCCCTTATTTAACGTAGACCTATAAACCCTAAACCCTAAGCCCTAAACCCTAAACCCTAAGCCCTAAACCCAAGGGCCTCACGGTCAACTGCAGCTCCAGCGAGCGAGGCAGCGGCGGCCTTTGGCATGGCCCAAAGGGCTTAGGGCCGTTTCTGGGTCCTCACAATCGGGGTTTAGGGTTTAGGGTTTAGGGTTGAGGGTTTAGGGTTTAGGGTCCTCCCAAGCAGGGTTTAGAGAGTTCATTTAGCATATGAATAGTCTGCTTTTAGTGCTTTCTCGATCGACAGCCAAGGACTCTTACTGAATTCAGCAACTTCCAGATCACCCTCAGCCCTTATAAGCTCCTACACATTTTCTGAAAGTTCAACGGTGCTGCTGGCTGATGAACTGCGAAATTGCGAAGCTCTCTGCTACAAGGCCAAACCACCCTTGCCTTTTCACTGTAGCACTGGAATGTAGAGACATAGGCACAGAGACAGTTCGAGCGACCGGGAGAGAGAGAGAGAGAGAGAGAGGGCTTCATGGGGGTTTGGGGGCTTGAGGGTTTGCGCCCAAACAAAGTGTTCAGGGTCGAGCAACATCGCGTGCGTCAGTGCGAGCAGCCCTACTCATTGCCCTAGACCCTCAACCCCCAGAAAAAGAAACATGTCAGCAATTGAGGGTGTCCAAAAGCCCTTTGGGGGCGCACGTGGGCTTTAGGCCCTGCCACCCAAAAACCATACACTCAAAACTGCATACACCTTACCGGTACGTGGGCAATTCTCAAAATTATACGGTCCCTTTATTTGGGGTACCCAAAATACGAGGGGCCACCTCATAAGGTCCCCCAAAAGGGACAACATGTTGGGATGTTCCCCCTTAACAGTCCTGCGATTATAGTACCCTGTATTATCATCCCTACTAAGGACTGTTAGTATACTTGGCTGCACTTAGGAGGGTAGTAAAAAACTAAACTTTTAGCTGCCTTATTAAGAAAATGGATCCTCTGGGAGCTTGGCCCGGCATCGCTGCAGAGCAGCTTCGGCACGCCAATTGCTGAGTGCAGCTTGGGCTGCTGGCGCGCCCTCTGCCTGGCGGGGGTTTAGGGTTTAGGGTTTACGGTTTTGGGGTTTCGGGTTTTGGGTTTAGGGTTTAGGTTTAGGGTTTAGGGTGGGACATCAGCTCAGCTGTTGAACCGAACCCTTAAGGGTCCTGCCAGCACCCTGTGTGAGGCAAAACAACTCCCCAAAGCCACAAAGAAGACACAAACCAAAACATCGCAACAAATTCCGAACTTTGACCCAAACCACCAAAGCCTGAACATCTACGACTCCCACAACACCGAAGTGTTTCCCAAACCTCAAGGAAGCACCGTGTAAGCTGACCCTCTTAGACTCAGGCCCTGGGGTGTTTCGGGCTGCTAATCTCCAGTTCTTTACGCTAATTAAGTGTTTCTGGGTGTTCGACCTCAGGATTTACATATTGTAGGTTGGGCTGCTGAGGGCTTCGCATGAACGATTTCACGCCGACCTGATAGCGTGTGCCGTTCTTTTATATTTAGGATTGCTGGAAGAATGCTGCGACAAGACTACATTGCAGGGGAGAAGCACGTGACTGCAGGCGGAAACTGAATGCGCGACTGGTGCGAGGTTTGGGGGGGTGGAGAGCTTGTAGACTTTTTATTGTTTGCGGAAGCCATACCCCCCAAACAGTTTACAATACCTCATATCGTCAACCCCCATGTCTGGAGCTGATTGAAGACACGGAGCACCGCTTGGGTGCCTTCAGCTTCAGGATGGTCAAACTACATGAGTGTACAGTGGGAAGCGCATGATGTGTTTTCAGGCCGACGGCACGAAGACCTGAAACTGTGTCCTGTCCTCGAAGCCCCCTCAACCTCTTTTGTGCTGAAACGTGCGAGGAGAAAGGCCTGATCACCGGGACCCTCTTTCAACCTGAAACTGAAGCTTTGTCCCTCCACGTGCAACCCTAAAGCCGTGTGAAGAAGACCAGCATACATGTCTTGAGAGGCGAAGGGAATGCTTTCGGGTTTCGGTGGCCCATGAGCCCCTCAGCCCCAAAAACGTGTCGAGTGATGCTGTGCGGGTCTTCTGGAGCAGAGCAATAAGCCTCAACCGCGTTCTCACCTGCAGGCGCCACTCCCTGCCCCCTGAACCCAAAACCCAGCCCTAACCCGAAAGCTGAAGCCCTGAACCCTAGAATGCACCCTTTGCTGCCTCGGATGTCAAAGCCAACCGGGATCCTTCAACCTCCCCTGCAAACCAGTCAACCCTGAGCCTGCCCTCAGCCTCAAGGCTTAGTCACTTAGTCTGGCCGAGATCCTCCAGAGCCCGAGCCCTACTTCGCGACAGGGGGACTTCGCGCTAGGAGTGGAGGGTGGGCTGAGGGTTTAGGGTGCAACCAGTAGCTCCAAGTCGAAAGCTTTGGCAAAAGTCGGCACACGAACCCTAATGACGACGCGCCACCTCTGCTTGCCACGAGGCGAAGCACCTGAGCCACTGTGGCGGATGAGAGATTGCAGGGTCCATGGTTTCGAAGCCCACTTTAAACCGCTGCGCCCTGCCCCAGAATCTACTCAAACCCCCGAGCGTCACCCCTACATCCCGCAACTCTGAACCTTCAACCCCCCCAAATCCTAAAACCTCAGGAATGCAGTATCCAACCTCATGTCGCTGGAAACCCTGAACCGTAACCCCTGGTCGTGTGTGAAAGGTGTGGAACGGTTTGGCGTTCAGCGAGGGCTTCTACCGGATAATAGTCTCAGGGTTGAGCCAGAAGACTCAAGCTACTCTAGCTCAACAGAGACAGTAGTGGCCTGCTCATACTGACCCTATCGATTTCAGTGCCCAGCCTGTCCTTGCATCTCCCAAACTCCCATCTCTCCGCGTCTCGGCTCGATCTGGCCTTTTGCCAATGTTCTGATTTCATGTTGGGCAAGGCCCTCCTCCGGCATGCGTTGGTGCCCTTGCTGTCCGCGTTTCGTTGTAGGCGCAGGTCGCGCTGCTCTACGTAAGAGCAAGCCAAGGACGGTGGGAAACTTCTTGCAAGCTTGAACTTAGTGCAACTTGATCCGCTTGGGCGCATCAGAATCGGAAGTCGTTGCAGAGCCAGATTTCTTGAAAAGCTGCAGGTGGCCATCGCATGCCTTCCAGCTTGATGCCTCATTCGACTTGATAGCTATCTGATCAAGATTTGCCTTCTCTTCGTACTCAGCAGAGCCTAAGCACTTCTGCAGTTTACCAGCGAACTGCCTCTTTCTCAGGCCTATAGCACCTCTGAGGTGCTTTTTGGACACTCTTTGGACATGTCTCACACGTTGAAAAGAGAATTGCAGAGAACTGAACTGCAGCTGCCGTAGAAATTGGTGGGCGTTGAAATTCTGAAAGGCACCCCGCTTCTGATTCCGGCTTCAGCGCCCCGGCAAAACAGCACTAAGAAGCTCAGCAGTTGATGTGGCATGTGCTGCTGCGAGGGGTGTGCTAGCAGCGTGGACCATGCACACGTGGCCGGCAACGCATTCCCTGAGCTAAGCGCATACCCCATCACATCGTTCCCAGAGCCCTCACCCCATACACACGATCAGCTCTAAGTCCCCGAGCCCGACACTTTACGACCCGAAGCCTTAAAGCCTGATGCTGGAACCTCTGAGCCAGGGACAACTTCACCCAAGCCTCCGCGGCGAGCGAGATCAACGTGCTTGGCACCTGCCCACAACAGAAGGGTTTGGAAGTGTTCCGAGTTTCTTTGCCGGGTTGAAGGCCTTACCGGATTTTGCGGCTTCAGGCCTTCAGGAGGTCTTATGGTGTAGAACGGAGAGAGACTGGGGCGATGACGCTTTCCTTCTTGTTGTGGGCCCCGGCCGACACAAACACTTTCCTGAAAGCTGGTACGCAAGGATCTTGACTCTCCCCCTAAACCCTAAACCCTAAACCCTAAACCCTAAACCCTAAACCCTAAACCCTAAACCCTAAACCCTAAACCCTAAACCCTAAAATTCCTACGTCAGGCTTCGCGTGTTCGCTTTGAGGCCTGAGGATGGACTTGTAAGGCTTTAGACTGTGGATTCAAGTCTCAGGCTGCTGGGGACTGCCTCAAGGTCCCAAAAAAACCTTCAACCCCTACTGTTTGCTTAAGAACCCCAGAAGAGTGAGAAATGAAAAAACCCCTATATTACCCTCAATTAGGCGTCATACTTTGTATTCTTTCCGGGGTTCTTAAGCACGTAGTAGACCCTGAATCCGAAGCCCTCTCCGGAATACCTTCAACCTCAAAAGCCCCTCAGCGGCTCGAAAGGCCTGCCGAGCACAAGACAACTTTATGTCGGAAGTTTGGTACTCCTGATAAGGCTTCTCTGGTGCCGGATATTAGGCACCGGATGCCCCTGGAACTTCTTTTTTGGCTCAGGCTGCCCACGGAAAGTACACCCATCAGTCGTGCAGATGCTTTGGGGCACGTCGGGTTTTGCAGGTGTTTAAACCGTAGTGACTTCAGAGAGCATCAAGTTGAAACTCCCCATGCCCGTGGCGCTGCGCGCATAGGGCCAGGAGACGCGGCTAGACGGGACAGGCGGGCGGTGCTAGGAAAGCAGCACAGCTCCGTCTATCCAAAGGGCCGCGGTCATCACGCTTTCGAAAGCCTATGGGTCGTGAGAAGTCGGGAAGCAAGTCCCTAAACCCTAAACCCTAAACCCTAAACCCTAAGCCCTAAGCCCTAAACCCTAAACCCTAAGCCCTAAATGGAGCCCATGAACCTTCAAGCTGCCGTTTCTGACTGGCCGTGAGGGTGGCCGAGGCTAGTTCACCTCTTCCTCCCCCCGCTGTCATCGCACATCAACTTTGTGATGTGGGTGACTCTAAACCCTAAACCCTAAACCCTAAACCCTAAACCCTAAACCCTAAACCCTAAACCCTAAACCCTAAACCGGGTGACTCTGGTGTTTCCTCACCCAGGCGCGGACACGCCTGCCTTGCCATGTCAGGTTGCTGCCAAATCGTGTACACGGACGCTTGCTGAAGGCATGTTGGCCTTAAAGCAGCGCCACCTGTATCATTATCAAACAAATCACTGCGCCAGACGAAGCAGATCATTTTTCACTGAGGATGGACAGGAGGCGCATGTTAGCTCTTTGCAAGAACGGACAGCCGGCCGCGGACATGAGCATGACTTAAACATTGCGGAAATGATAGAGTGAATGTTATGCCCAAGGGCAGCAAGCTAAGAAGGTTACTGCACAAGTACTTACATTTTGTCCATCCCATAAGTTTAAACACGACCCTAACCCAAGCGACATTACACAACTCAAAACAATAGCAGGCCTTTAAAGTGCTTCGGGAAGCCGTCGAAAGCTTCGTCTTAATTTAGGGTTTTTTAACGTTAAAAACAAACCCTTTCACTTTATAAAAAAAGCCCTAAAGGTTTCGGGAAGCCGTCGAAAGCTTCGTCTTTTGCAGGAAAGTGCCCCTGGGAATCTACAGCTCGAGAGTTCGGATCTCACGGCGCGTACCGACTTTGCAGTTCTTCTGGTGCATGTTCACGATGTCCACCTGAGCGTGAAATGGGGGGGGTGAAATGGGACCTATAGGTTAGGGTTTAGGGTTTAGGGTTTAGGGTTTAGGGTTTAGGGTTTCGGGTTTCGGGTTTTTTGGATTTAGGGTCCATAGGAGATTGGGTGTGCTTAAGGTTCACAGCTCTTTGAAGGTCCACACTGCAGGCAGGCGTCTTCGTAATGCTGGCCCCTGGCGTGGGAACTCGTGTGCTGGCGCTTTGGGGCTTCGGGCGCAGTGTGCAGTACAGGCTTCTGCTATCTGGCACTGCGAGCTTCAGCGTGACAGTCTCGAGGATTTCAGGCTGTTCAGGGTCTCAGGGTTTATCCAAGGGTTTCTTGTTTCCCCTCGCCAGTGTCTATTTCTCAAAACTCCAAACACCAATAGACCCCCCAAAGTTCTGGTTTAGGGATAGGGTTTAGGGTTTAGGGTTTAGGGTTTAGGGTTTAAGGTTTAGGGTTTAGGGTTTAGGGGCCAAAAACGCCTGATCGTGCATTTGACCACGGAGATGCCGGCTGCTCTCGCTTCCTGGCTGGGTTGCTTTGAGGATGTAGGCTTAGGGGTTAGGGTTGGTTTAGGGTTTAGGGTTTAGGGTTTAGGGTTTAGGGTTTAGGGTTTAGGGTTTAGGGTTTAGGGTTTAGGGTTTAGGGTTTAGGGTTTAGGGTTTAGGGTTTAGGGTTTAGGGTTTAGGGTTTAGGGTTAGGCTTTAGGCTTTAGGCTGTAGGGCTTAGGGTTTAGGGGTTTAGGGCTTGGGGTTCGATGAGGCCCAAGTGTCTCCCAGCGGCGCGACTTGCGCTCTAACCTTCATGCTGCTGCATTCTGACCCCATGTCTTGACTGCCCATGACTAGAGTACCCCGACTAGCTCCCAAGACCCATGTCCGAATTCTACGACCCCCGAAGCTGGCCCAAAGCCCCTAAACCTCCAAATCCCAAGCCTGAGCTGTACTTCTTCATGTCTTCTCATGGGAAGTTGTAAAAAAAGAGTAGGGTCCAGGTACGGAACCTCGATGGGGTTAGTTGTAGCAAAAGCTATCCGGCGCATGTCCGAAAACCGCGCCCATGAACCCTATAAACCCTAAACCCTAAGCCCTAAACCCTAAACCCTAAACCCTAAACCCTAAACCCTAAACCCATGAACCTCCGAGCACAGCTTCCATCTCTCACCACTGAGCTCATGCCTTAGGGGTAGTGTCACGGTCCCATTGTCCTTGCCCTGAAAAGGGTTTAGGGTTTAGGGTTTAGGGTTTAGGGTTTAGTGTAAAAGGGTACCCCTTACACACCCCTTGGATACCGTGTTCAAACTAAGGGCCCATACATCAGAGCCCTGAAAGGAAGGCAAGGGACCAGGTTAAGGGCCCATTTAGTTTCCCGAAGATCATATGGTCAGTTCTAGGATCGGGCCCGCCTGATATCAAGGAACCCTAAACCCTAAACCCTAAACCCTAAACCCTAAACCCTTATTTTGGAGAACTGACCCTATGGCTCAAGGGCAACCCGGCCTTCAACTTGGTGTCCACATCCTCAGGGAAGTCCCACCAGCCACCTGCCAGAGCTGAGGGTGGAAAACTTCGGGGTTTTTAGGGTTTAGGGTTGAGGGTTTCGGGTTTAGGGGGTTGAGGCCTCTGGGCTGAACAAGGTCTTGGGTGCCCCTGAGTCCCGACTCCAAATCAAGGTACTGACATGAAGATGTTCAGGGCACTCAGTGCCATGGAAGCCCCAGAAATCTTCCCCAGCGTCTCCGACGGGAGAACTGTTGGTTGAAAGCTTTTGTCTACTGAAAGCCCGACTTGAGAGTTCACGCCCGCAATCCGATCACCTTTCAGGAAAAAGGAATCAGGACTACAGCACAGCGACCAAACCCACCCCGAAACCTCAGCAAGATCTCCAAAGACCAAGGCTCTACTCGGCCCGAAGGGCAGGAAAACAAGCCCCAAACCCCAAAGACTTGGTAAGCCTCAACCCTAAACCCTAAACCCTAACCCTAAGCCCTAAACCCTACAACCCTAAAGGTTGCGGGTTAAAGGCCATCGGCCCCCTTCCCCTCGGGCCTTTGCCGTTGGAGACCTGCCACTTGTAGGGCTTCTCGGCTTCCACCTGCTGCTCACAAACCGACAAGTGTAGGATGAAACGGAGGAACCTTCACCCTAAACCCTAAACCCTATGAACCCTAAACCCTCCTAAGCCCTAAAAGGCTATACCGCTTAACCTCTCAACGGCCCCCGAGCCCCGGAACTCCTGAGCCCTTCAGCCCTCAGCTCCTAAGCTGCCCAGGGCCGACACGCAGGGAGGCTCTTCAGGGTTTAGGGCCTAGGGTTTAGGGTTTAGGGTTAAGGGTTTAGGGTTCAGGGTTTAGGGTTCAGGGTTTAGGGTTTAGGAGGGGCAAGGGTCACATCATCTTCGTGGAACTCCAGAACTTGAGATGTGCAAGCAGCCAAGCCTCAATGCCCAAACCCTGAAGGCCCCCAAGACCAAGTCCGCCGAACCCGCCCGCCTCCTCCTCACCCCCAGCATCCCCGGCCAGGGCACCAATCGAGACCTCCACCTCCCAGTCTTTAGGGGGGTTTAGGGTTTAGGGTTTAGGGTTGGGGGCAGTCGCAGTGGGACCGAGATTTGAGGAGTTTTGTAAGAATCTCGTCTTCGGGACACAAATCTCGCAAAAGGGGACCTGCTGGAACTCCAACCGGGATTCAAGGCCTACAAGGCCTACAAGCCCTACATCTCAAGATCAAGATGTGAGTCCCGAAATTATTGCCAGGGGCCGTCGGCTGGGGCTTCGCTAGGGTGCAGGTTTCACGCTTTCAAAAAAGGACAGTGTTGGCAGTATTGCAGTATTGGCTTTAAAAAAGCGCTTCTGTGCTTTAGGAACAGCTTTAGAGCCCCCTAAACCCTAAACCCTAAACCCTAAACCCTAAACCTCTCGCCGCTGAGAACCCTGAAGTGTGCCTCCTGGATGGTCCGGCTCGTGCCGGTCTTGAGGTTCTTCTGGGTCATCTCCTCAGCTCTTTAAAAGGAGAGGGGTTTGGGGTTTAGGGTTTAGGGTTTAGGGTTTCGGGTTTAGGGTTTAGGGGTCCAGGCGGCAGAGAGAAGCCTCTGGGGCGCAAAGGCGTAAGCAGCGTAAGCCATGTATAGACCTAAAGCCTTAAGCCCTCAATCCCAAACCTACCGAGTGAAGGAGGCCTACTCTTCTGGGACTTCAAGCATCCTCTGTCCATCCTTGCTTTTCGCGCCATATTTCGGGTCCAAAACGGCTTAGGGGTTAGGGTTTAGGGTTTAGGGTTTAGGGTTTAGGGTTTTAGAAATGCCGGAGCTTCTTTCAGGTCGATCTCGTAGGGGAAGCCGCGGGCACGGAAGTGCACCACTTTCTCGCCTGGCCCAACCACGGAGAGCTTGTCCGGGAGGGAGAAACCAGGCTCTGCAACCTAAACAAACCCTGGGTCCTCTAGCAACCTTGCAACGCACCCCCCCGAAACCCTCAACATCCCTCAGCCGCAACAAAAGCCCTGCCGCGCCTTTTTCAGTGGCTTTGCGCAAGGCCAGCTGCTGCTCCGCTGCCAAGTCGGACCACTCTCCTATGTTTCAGAAGCTTTGCAGCTTCGGGGGCTTGATACAGGGGCCTGAAAAATTTAGAATAGGGTTTGGGGGGGTTATCGTAGTATAGCTATAAAGGGACCATAAGGGAATACCATTTGTAATTATTCCGACCCCTGTAGTAGGGCTCTGGGCGCCCGGGTTGTGAAGAACTTCCAAGTCAGATGTTAGTGCAGAAGTCCGTCTGCACATGATTGCGCATTGCGCACGTGTACGAGAACTTTCCTGGGGAACTTGTTAAGCGAAGACTAGGTCTGCTTGGCCAGGCTGCGATGCACAATCCCTGTAACACGATGATCCCCAAGCGGCTGATTTCGGGTTTAGGGGTCCATGCTTGGTTGAGGTGTTAAGAGCCAAGGAAGATTAAGCGCTGATAGAGATTGCGCCGCAGTTTTTTGCAAGCTTGAGGCTGTTGGGCGTGGGGTTTGGGGTTTGAGGCTGTCAAGATGCAAGTTATGACGAGTTGGGGTGTCCCTGTCCCTAATCCCAAGCCAAGTTAGCATGCGTGCAACGTCTGTCATGCACAGTCTACCGCACACGGCCACCTTGTACCTTATGCCAAACCAGGTCTCTGTCGAAATGATACTTTGAAAGTTCAGTCTATAGGCTCATGCAAGTCTTCGGACATATCCTATCCCAGTAGAACCCAAAGCCTGACACCCTACACTCCGAAGCCCGGAGAACGGCTTGCAGCTGCGATTCCGCCATCGCCTGACTTCCCCATCACGGCAGTCAACCAACGATTTGCAAGGGGCGTAGCAGTTTGGAGGTTTAGGATACAAGGTCTTAAGAACCAACAAATAAAACCGAACGTCTGTTGCATTTGGAGAAGCTGCTGAGCTGGACCTGCCACTTTGTCAGCTTCAAGGACAGCGCCTGCAACCTCGCAAGCGGTGCGCTGCACGTGTTGCAGCTTGGTGCTTCAGGATTTTACGGCTGTAGGGCTCACGTTGAAGGTTCAGGGATTTTCTTTGGGTGAAGCGGTCGCAAACAGCATGTGATCTTGCTCCTTTTATAAAACTTGGCTGCTGTCTTTACTCTTTTCTGCGCCAAGTAGATACCTGAAGGCCAAGCGCCACTTTTAAAGAATGCTCATCCTGGCCAGGGCAAAGCAGTGAACAGGCTGGCTACTGCTGCTGCTGCTGCTGCTGCTGCTGCTGCTGCTGCTGCTGCTGCTGCTGCTGCTGCTGCTGCTTGCCTTTACTCACTGCTGAATCGTTCAAGTTCCAACTGTCATGAAACCTGAAATCACGGCTTATGTTGCAACCCAGGTGCACGTAACAAAGTGCAGCGATGATCTGGGGATGATCTTGCTTGTTGTCCCACACGTGTCTGGCGGCTTCCTGTTGCAAGCTGTGTTGAGCATGGCTTTAGTTGAAAGCCCTGAGAGCTTACCTAACTCTTTCCACAACACCCTTGCAGCTGAACTCCCCCAACCCTGGCTAGACAAGCCCAACAAGGCTTCGGGGGTCAGGGCTTAAGGGCCAAAAGGTTTGAGGTTGAGGTGCCTTTGAGGCCCACGGTTGAAGGCGTTGCTTAGGTAGCAGCTTAGTCGGGTTCAAAACTCCCTGATTTACCCTAAACCCTAAACCCTAAACCCTAAACCCTAAACCCTACAGGGCTGTCCTAAAGCTGCGGGCATTCAAGCCCCCAAGATCTCAACACCTGGAACACCTGGAACCGAAAACCGAGCCCTCGACTACCAGAGCGAAATCTCCAGCAGCAAAACCCCAAGTCATGTCCACAGGTCCTGGAAGTCAGCCCCGCCCAGTTTGGGCAGTGTGGCCGACCGCGCATCCTTGACCTCGCAGCATGGGGGGCTGCGGCCGCGCAAGCCCTCAACACCGAGCAACGAAGACCCTAAACCCTAAACCCTCAACCCTAAACCCAAAAACCCTGAAAAGGGTCCAGCGCTGCATGTGGCAGAAGCGGAACGTGAGCTTTGCTGCTCAGGAGCAACCCTCAGATCTAGGTATGGATACATGGCTTCGTGTTCACCCTAAACCCTAAACCCTAAACCCTAAACCCTAAACCCTAAACCCTAAACCCTAAACCCTAAACCCTGGGCCAAAAAAAAGCTCCATGCGATGTTCGGGGTTCCTTATTGGCGCCCTTCTTAGAAGGCGGCTCCTACGATTTGGGTGCCTACATTAAAGCTCCCTCTTTTTTCGTGAACCCTGCAACACCCTGAAACTGTCATCCGTGATGGGCCGTGGAGCTAGGCTGGCCAACAAGAAGACTCCTGAGCTGGCGAAAGCCCATGCACGGTTTAGGGTTTAGGGTTTAGGGTTTAGGGTTTAGGGTTTAGGGTTTAGGGTTTCGGTCAGTCTCGGGATCAACACTTCGAGGGCGCTTCAAGACCTTCGAAGCCGACCTTGCAAAAAAAAAGCCCAAAGCCAAGAAACCCAAGAGCAGCCCAGCTAGGTCCATGGAGTGTATTCTGGCTCAGAAAAGATTCAGTCAACCGTCACATGACATGAGTTGTGTGTCAAGTTCTTCGTGTGGGAAGGTCCAGTAGTTTTTGGCACAGCACAGCACGGCACCGCAGAGCAGAGCAGATCACAGCAGCAAGCATGGTTTGACGCATGGATGCTCATGCAGAATCTGAGGTTTGACTTGCTTTCAACAGATTCAGAGCCATTGAGCAAAGCTCTCAGTTCAGAGCCGTTTCGCAAAAGCCCTCAGAACTACAGCTTCAAGTAGGGTCCGTCATTTACAGTACGAGCAAGGCGGTGGACATGGACTCTCTTTACTCAAAGTAGGGCATCCAGGGCTTCCTACCCTGACGTAACCATTGTTGTGCTTCCTACTGCGGTCATCCACCGAGATCTTTGCGACATGTTTGCCTGGCAGGAAAACCTTGAGGTTCCCTTGAATCCCCACCCTTTGGTACAGCTCAGGTTTAGGGCTTAGGGTTTAGGGTTTAGGGTTTAGGGGCACAGCTCTGGGGTGGCAGGGTCGAGGTGTGGGATCATCAGGGTGCTGGCTGTCAGGGTACAGGTTGTCAGCCAGCAGGGCGTGCGAACCTGAACGTTCGTACCCGTTCCCCTGCCCCAAGTTCGCACCACGGCCAAAAATCGCACGGGTTCGACTACCTGACCTAGGTTTTTCAGCTCGCATCACCAATAGTTTATTGGACCATAGCCTAGCAAAGGAAACTGTGAAGGAGCAGTACTTCACAAATTCCTCCTGGTTCTCTAAGATTCTTCCATGCTCATTACCCGCTATGCCGCATGGGCACCAGGCGCATTGAAGTGACCCAACACCGGTCCCTAAGCAACAAAAGTCCTAAAACCTAAACCTAAACCTAAACCCTAAACCCTAAAACCTAAAACCCTAAACTCTTTGTGTGCTTGGACCGCTCGATCAAAAGACAAGCATCCGAGCTCCAGCATGGCGTGGATGGGATCCTCATCCCCAGCCGCTGCGGCAGCCTTTTAGGGTTTAGAGTTTAGGGTTTAGGGTTCAGGGTTTAGGTTTTAGGTTTTAGGGTTTAGGGGCTGTTTTGATGAACCCATGAACCCGGATATTAAAACCCTGAACCCTGAACCCCTTTGAGCCCGTTGAACATGGCGATCTGGGCCACTTTTGAGTGCAGAGCGGGGGGGTTATGTTGTACTTGTTGCTACTAATTGCTTAAGACCCCGAAAAAATGCAAAATATTCGCCTTTTTAAGGGTAATCTAGGAATTACTAATTTTTATTCTTTTGGGGTTCTTAAGCCAATAGTAGGTTGGGAGCACGCTTTAGGCATTTGGGCTCGGAGTCATGGCTGATCAAGGGAATCAAGGGCCTGTTGAAACTTGATGCCGATGTGAGTATCCTGGATGCCTCATGGATGCCTCATGCTACGTTACGACACAGACAAACATGCAGGTCAGGCATCTGTGTATGGTGCGAGTGCGAAGATGCAACTCAAGTGGATAAACAAACCGCTCGTTCAGGGGTGGCAAACTTGGCTTGCGACAAGCCTTCTGTTTCGAACCTACGCTAAGCTCCGAATTCCTTCAAGACTCAAGCCCTCATCCGAAGCCCAATCCTACAGTCTCGACAGAGCCCTGAACCTATACCCACCACCGTAAACCTTGAACCCTAAACGTAAGTTTCGGGCCCAAAGGCTCCTGGCCTTAAAGACCTAGGGTTTAGGGTTTAGGATTCTGCCTAGGACAGGTTTCCTTTTCGGGGAACATGGCGGCACACACAACTCCGAACAGTCCTTCTCCACAAACTATAGCCTGGCTTGGTCCCAAGGGGCTTGGAGTTCGCCAACTCCGAAAAAAAACCACCCTGCTTCCTGAACCCTAAACACCCCCTAGGGTCCCCAGATGTCACTGCGCCCCTGAACCCTAAACACCCCCCCAGGTCCCGAGGTGTCAATGAGCAGCCGGGCCTTTGTCTTCTTCATCTGCGTCACCTCCCCGAGGATGGCAGTTGCCATCTCAACGGCCCCAGCGGCGGCAGCCTCTCCACAAAAGAGGGAGGGAGGAGTTGGGGCTTGAAGGGTTAGGGTTTGGAGTTCTATCGGAGCCCTATAGGGGCTTGAAGGCCACTAGGGCTTAAATGGCGGGTGTCGGTTTGTAGGGTTTGGGGGGGCTGAGAAACCCTAAACCTTAAACTCTAAACCCTCAACCCTAAACCCAAACCCTAATCCCCCACGGGCGTTTAGCTTCTTGTGTTAAGGAAGGCCGCGGGGTCGAGTGCCTTCGGTTGCGGCTGTCTGAAACTCTGCCCTCCCGAATCTGACATACCTTGAAACCTCAATGTTGGGATGTTCCCCCTTATAGTAACAGTCCTTAATCGGGATTATAATAAAGGGGTACTATAATCCCCATGAAGGACGGCTAGTATAAGCGTGAATGTCCCAACCTCACTGGTCAGACGCACTTGCCAAAGCCTAAGCCTCCAACCCCAGACCACTTGATGCCTGCAGTGACTCCTGTAACATGCTGCCCAAACCCGAACCTACACAGGCCGCAAAGCCCAAACGACCAGAAGCGAGCACCGCCAGAAGCCTGAAACCCTGACCGCAAAACGGAGTAACAGCTGCTCGCCCCTAAACCCTAAACCCTAAACCCTAAACCCTAAATCCTAAACCCTAAACCCTGAACTCTGAACCCTGAACCCTGTACCCTGAACCTGAAGCTCTACTTGCCATCATCCCAAACTCCTACCAACCCAACCCAACGGAACCCTAAACCTCAGGATAATAAGCCTCAGGAGCCCCCCCAACCCTGAACCTTTAACCTCAATGAGCCCCCGAAGCCCTAAGCCCGAAAAACATGGGAGGCTAAACCCTTGAATCCTGCCAGGGTTTAGGGTTTAATTAGGGTTTAGGGTTTAGGGTTTAGGGTTTAGGGTTTAGGGTTTAGGGCCCCTGAAAACAGGAGAGGTTGATCTCCTGTGGCGCCTCCGCGGGGCTTGCCCGGAGGCCGCGCGCCAGGGCCAGACGCCGGAGTCGGTGGCTCTGTGTGTCCATGGCCTTAGCTTTGAGCTTCGGGTTTAGGGTTTAGGGTTTAGGGTTTAGGGCTACTAGACCCAAGAGTAACCCGGGAATAAAAGGGTACCTTTTTTGGTTTTGAGTTTAAGGGAACCTAAAGCCCGCCCAAAAAGGGAATAAGGGCCTACCCGGGCCCTAGTTGTTGCTTTTTGGTTTTTTGGGGTCCAGTGAGTTCGGGCTCGGCTGTTTTTGATACACTCGATAAATATGCTCCGGTAAGTGCATGAAAAGGAAGACGTCCTGACAGATCCCTAGGCTACATCCCACATCATCTACCATAAAATGTTTGGGTTCACAACTGCATGGCGTACGTTGTCCTAACGGATGTGTCTGTCAAGCTTCGTAATCGATGACCTTGCGCAGGTCGTCCTCTTGCAGGAATCACTACGCCTTCAAAAACGACACCTTTATAACCCTGCAAGCCGAACTCCAAACAGAGAAATGAGCCAAACACCACCAGCAAAACCATATCCAAACTCCCAACGATTGCGAGGATGACCGGGTGGGGGGGGGGGTTCCGGATCTGGGGTTTTGGGCTCAGGTGCTCTGTAGCTTTTCGGGTATCGGGGTAGACTTCGGGCTCCAGTCAAGGCATCAGATCAGATGGCATACGTACGTTACGTTCCTTTGCTCTGGCACAGGGACCCCCTGCTCAACAAGAAACAGTACTAAAGGAACCAGAATAGTTAGAATAGTTTTTTCTTTTTTTTTTTGGGGGGGGGGGGGGGGGGGGGAGGGTGGGGATATTGTAGTATAAATTGTATAAACAAAGTTGGACCATAAGGGAATACTACTAGCAACTATTCCGACCCCTATATTAAACTATGACCCACGGTTCTTGTGGCAGTTGCTGGGCGGGAGCCGTGCAAAATTTCACCTTGGAACAACCCCAAAGAAACACAGGGTGTAGAGTTTGGTGAGTTTTGTGTCTTTGAACTCTGAAAGCAGTATCCAACACTAGCCAGAATCGGGTCCTGGCCCGACGATAGCGCCACCAGCTCGGACCACTTCTCCGGGAACTCCTTCCAAGCCGCCAGCGCCTTGGCGAGGTACCTCAGAAGCTCAGGTTTCGGGTAACCATTGAGGGTTGTGTGGTTTCGGGCTGAGGTATTCAAGGGCCTGAAGTTCCGAAGGGTGGCCGGCACGACGACCCCTTTCGCGGTAAGCATACGCGGTAAGCATAGGCTGACTAAGCCTCAAGGAAGCCGCAATGAAATCCTGAAGAGTGCTTTTCATGCGTGCAACAATATGCCGTAGATACACCTTGAAACTCAAACCATCCAATGTTCTTTTGTAGTGCTCCCTACTAGAAACCCCACAAGCTCATACTTGGAGTTCATGGTACTTATTAACCAAAGTGGGTAAGTACACTTATAGTCGGTTAATAAGTACCATGAACCTCCAAGTGGCAGCCCTAAACCCTAAACCCTAAACCCTAAACCCTAAACCCCTAAGCTTATACTTGCTCATGATGCCCGGCCGCTTCTCCGCGGTCGCGAGGCAGTCTGGTAAAGGCTCGCTGCCCCCCTCTTCGGCGGCCACGTACATCTCCTGCAGCGCGTGATTGTTTAGGGTTTAGGGTTTAGGGTTTAGGGTTTAGGAAAGCCAGTAATTAGACTATAACTATGGGCTACCGATTCCTATTTTGGGGGCACAGTCGCCCCTGATTTTGGGCAACTCGGCGCCTAAGGTAGGCCCTGAGACTACAACTGCGCACTCTAAACACTGTGCACAGGCCTGGACCTGTCCCCAAGAACAAGACATTGCCGACACGTGCCTACTATTTAGCAAGGCTGTGCAGATGATGCGCTCGAAATGATCAACCCATGTCCTGCACTCACACACCTCCGCCCCTACCAGCCCTACCGCCGCCCCCCTCACCCCCAGCCGGTGTCAACAGCTTTGTCCCAGAAAGACTCATACTTGGAAGCCCAGTAACCACATGATAATGAGGGCTTTTGGGGTTGGGTACTTTACAACGGAACCTGGAACCAACAAAAAGGGCAAAGGGGTACCACTGGGCTACCAGAAGGGCATACCGCAAGGGCCTTCACAATTAGAATAGGGTTTTGGGAGGTTCTCATACTATGCGAATATAGGGGCCAAAAGGGCATACTATTAGTACGTCTTCCGACCCCTGCACTATCTGGCTGGTTCTTGGTAGGGAATGAGGGAATGAGTAGCCTACATCATCCCTTAAAGGGTATAAATAGGGCCCTAATTCCCTCATTCCCTACTAACCCTAAACCCTAAACCCCAAACCCTAAGCCCTAAGCCCTGAACCCTGAACCCTAAGCCCTAAACCCTAAGCCCTAAACCCTAAACCCTAAACCCTAAACCCTAAACCCTAAACCCTAAACCCTAAACCCTAAACCATGGCACGGCTGTGGGCTGAGCTCCTCGAGCTCGGAGTGGAGCACTGCGTCGTCGAGGAGGTCGGCCAACACTGTGAGCTGGAAGGCGTTGATGTCCTTTGGGGGGCAGGGTTTAGGGTTTAGGGTTTAGGGTTAAGGGTTAAGGGTTAAGGGTTAAGGGTTTAGGGTTTAGGGTTTAGGGTTTGGGGTTTAGGGCTTGGGGTTTGGGGTTCTGGGGGGGATACACACACACATACTCGAAGCCCAATGCGAACGTATCCTCCATCCTACCCGAGACCCAAGGCCATTGAAAGCCCAAGGCGCTGAAAACTAAGCCTGAAATCCTCGACCCTAAACATGGTAGCAGCCTCGCTGCACACGCGAGAGAGAGAGAGAGAGAGAGAGAGAGAGAGAGAGCGACTTCGGAATGAAGGGATGAAACCTAGCCGCTAGCCCCTGCACCCTACATTAAGGTTGCAAAACGCATAGGCAAAAAGTGACCTTTTCACTCAAAACAAAACTTTGATAACTTTGATTTGCCACGAGCCTTCAACTAGTCCTCAAGCCTGTGTGATCCCCCTTACTTCTCATGAACCTGGGTCTGACATGTCGAACTCTCGAACTTCTTGGAAGGTCAGCTTCGAAATTAAAGCCCTCAACCCGGCGCCGTGTACACTTACCAGACACAAACTTAGCTGCACTGGTTTCTTCAAGGCGCATGACTGGAGTCGCAGCCTCTGCCGACTTCTACCACCTGGCCATGCTCCGCAGGTGTGGCAGGGGATCTCTCGGGGTTCAGGGCTTAACATGGTTTGGGGGCTCCTGAGGTCAGGGGTTTGGGGTTTAGGGTTTGCAGTTTAGGGTGCATGCCCCTGTCTCAGGAGGGTTTTGTCTTAAGCAGCAGTGATCTGGAAGCCATGAAGAGTTATGCTGTGCGCTTGTGCTCTTCGACACCCTTAAGAAA
>CAJNDS010001236.1:601763-634263 GCA_905221605.1 Symbiodinium natans | reverse complement strand
GGCCACCTGTCGACTCATGCGGGCCGCAAAACGTGCCGAGCCAACAATGTGAGCCGTAAGCGAGCTGAAGGCGGACCGACACCTGTGCCGAACCGTGCCGAAACTGGGCCAAAACCAAGGCCAAACCCGGCAGAAACCCAGAAGACCCGGAGGGAGCGAAACGAGCGAGCAGAAGGCCAGCAGAAAGCGGGCAACGCGCATCGCAGTGGGGCCGCAAACTGGGCCAACAGCGGATGCCTCGCACACTGCGTTCGCTTGGCCGGGCTCCCAAGATTCACTTTGGGTGCATGGGCCGCAAGCCACTTCGTGTTTCGAAGGACTGCAGAGGAACCGTCCGATCTAATCTGTCAAGGATACAGGCTTAGGATCTGGGATTTGAGGTTGCTCCCCAAACCGTTCTTGCACTTTGGGGTTCTGACGTCCAGAGTCCAGAGGGTTAGATCGCTGCCCCGCAGTGGCCCGCTCGCACGCGCAAGGGGAGCCCTCAACCCTGAACCCCGTTAACCCTGAAGCTTCCTAAAGCTTAGGGGTTAGGGTTAGAATGTTCCCCCTTATACTAACAGTCCTTAAACGGGATCATGCTGGGGGGGGGGGGGTATTATGATCCCTTTAAGGACTGTGAGTACAAGAGGAACATCCCAAGTTTAGGGTTATAAGACCCTACACAGACTCAGCCCCAAGCCAAAAGCATCCTCGAAGCAGAACATGAAACCCTGGTACGAGCCACCCCTACCACATCATGAGGACTCTAGGATTTAGGCTTAGGACCTACCGGTAGAGAGCTTAGGGCCTAATACACATGCACCAAGCTTTTTAAATCTGATCTCTAAAGCCTAAACCCTAAACCCTAAACCCTAAACCCTAAACCCTACAAACGCTAAACCCTAACGTCCTCTGTGCTGTCGTCAGCGGGAGCTTCCATGGTGGGATTGGGGGCGGCGCCCGGTTCCTGAACGTGCATTAGCTGAGGCTTGATAGCTCTGGGGCATAGAAGCCCAGAAAAGCCCGAAATCATGTATAGGTATCTCTCTGGGCACCCCCCAATATTCCCCAAAGACTGTAACCTGATTCTAGGAAGCCCCCAAGAGGCGACTCCCATCATTGGGAAGCCCTGCAAGTCTCGAACCTAAATCTCATACCTTGGCCCTGGGACCATGCACCCTCTTGCGGGTAGAGGCTGCAGTTGTGCAGGGCCCTTTCGAGTTGGGAGGGGGGGGGGGGGGAAGGGGGGGGGGGGGGGGAAGGGGGAGGGGACGGGGGGGGAAGGGGGAGGGGGACGGGGGGGAAGGGGGGGGGGGGGGGGGAGGGGGGGGGGGGGGGGGGAGGGGGAGGGGGACGGGGGGGAAGGGGGAGGGGGACGGGGGGGGAAGGGGGGGGGTTTAAGGGGGTGGGGGGTGGGGAGGCTGAAAGGGGACGCTTTAAGGCAGGGGCTTCAGGTCTGGGGTTCAGGGTTTGGGGTGGTGGTGCACCTTGCGACGTCCCAGAGACCAAAACCAACGCGCCTCCCCAGGCAACTCGGCGCCGGTGGCGATGGCACCCAGGCGAAGGAGCTGCACGATGTCCTTGTCCGTTTGGGATTTAGGGTGTAGGGTTTGTAGGGTTGATAGGGTTTCGAGGGTTTAAGGGATTTGGGAGGTTTGAGATAGGTCCAACCCAGTTACACGGGCCCACGGGCTCAGGGGCCCACGGGCCCGCCACGGGCCCGTAACTCAAATGGACCTAGGCCGGAGGTTTGCAGCTCATGCTTTAAGTCGTGTAGGGTTTCTTGGCGGAGGGTTTCAGAAGTTAGGGTTGAGTTAGGGCATACAAGGTTTACAGTTTGGGCATAAGGCCAGAGTCGAGAACGTAGGTTTAACCCTCTGCACGCTTTTTGCTATGCACGCTCCTTGAAACAGTATTGGACTTGCTGTTGTGCAAGCACTACCACGGGTTCAGTAAGCGGGGGCTTTAAGGGTTGTCAAGGTCCCTATACCTTTTAAACAGTCAGAGACTTTCCATGTCTCCGCTAAGAAGCTCACTGATCTTTCAAGCGCTCGAATCCTGTAACCCTCGAACCAGCAGCTACAGTAACAGCTCGCCGAATCCCAATAAGCTTACCAGAAACCCAAATGATTGCAACCCTGAGCCCCACCTTAACCTCAAGCCGCCCTCAAGCCTCGACACCAAATCCTTTCCATACCTTCGCTCCAGTCCTGGCTGCTCACGTTGCCTTGCCCCCGTGAGTCGGCAGCGATAAAGAGCTTGCGGACATCTTCAGCCGAGAAGGCGCCTCCGGCTTAGGGTTTAGGGTTTAGGGTTTAGGGTTTAGGGTCTAGGGTCTAGGGTCTAGGGTTTAGGGTTTAGGGTTTACGGCTGGGCTCAGGAAGACGGCTTCGTTGGGCGTTTACTCGGACTTGAAACTTCGGAAGCCGCCACTGCGCGCGAAGCAAAAGCCGGCAATGGCTCGAAGGTCAAGGGCTCGGGCCTTAAGCCACAGCCTCTAAAAACAAAAAACATGCGCCGGCAACAGAAATCTTCAAAGGGCTCATGCTTCGTCACGGTTGTTGGGGTCTGTTGGGGGTTCCGGGTTGTTTTGAGGTCTGCGCATGTTGGAATTTAGGCTTTCAGATAGAAGGCTGCATGTGGCTGAGGCCTAGGGTCATCTTGCTTTAGATTCGGGGCTTGGCGGCAAGCGATGGACCACGTGCTAGGCATTAAGATGGCGAAATCTATATACGACGAATACAGTAGCATGGAATGAGGCATTGAACTGTTTAGCATTCTGGGGGTTGGGGCTTAGAGCTACAAGTATGGCACCTCGAACAAAACTGTAAGAAGCCCTTTCGCATTGCGGTGGGAAGCAACAACGAAAAGGGCAGCAAGTGGATCCAAAAATTTGCGCGCTCACGTCACGCTGCCTGTTCGCGATCCTAGACGCGCGCCACCTGTATGATTTGCTCAGTTCGATCCGAAGCCAGGCCTACCAGGATGGGCCATTAGGCCTTAAAATCCCCTGAATGAACCCTATAAAGGGCCTTTTTAGGGATTATAGGGTATAATAGCCCATCCTGGTAAACCCGAATTAGGAACCTAACCGAAGGCTGGCCCTGACAAGACAGATGCTTTGCAGCGCGCCGGCCTTTGAAGATCTTTTTCATGGACCGCTGAAACTCTTCATGCTGGATGACGCCTCGGTTCACAGTTCGTACGGGACATCGCCACCTAAGGGGGACCCAGGCAGTTGTGGCTTGATGTCATAGCAACCCTGGTCCCTCAAAGGAGACGTCGAGTCTTGCTGTGGGGTAGAGCAGAGTCCGTGTCCGACCTCCCAGAATCCCGAACCCTTACCGCCTAACCCCTGAAGCCCCCCGAAGCCCTGCGTGGCAGGTCACCATCTCCATTCACGTCCAGCACTTTGAAGAAGTCCCCAGTGCTCTTGAAGCGCTTGGACATGAGGTCAAACCTTCAGCTACTGCCGTCAAGGGCTCGCAACAAGTGTTGGCTTCCAAATGATAAAGGCTCAATGACTTGGAAGGTCTTTCTGACTCTTTTGAGGGTCAACGACATGTTTTGGAGTCTTTGGGGGCTCTTTGCGACGACTGTGTTGTCGAGGATTCAGGATGTCCTACCGAATCTAGCCCTAACCAAAAATCGGGAATTGCAAGCAGTTGCAGGCTTGTGGTTCTTTGAGTTTGGGTCCCTTTTTGGGGTGCTAGAGGATATGGCACCTTATGAAAGGACCACCAACAGGGATCCTAATTTAGAGAACTACCGAATGTTTCAGGCCTGGCGCCTGGGAGTCAAAAGAGGATTGAGACAGCCGAGACAGCTAATCTATCGTACGCTTTCAATGGCTTCAGTGAGGCCATGCCGAGGACAAAGCTGGAGAGACACGTTCCTTAGTATTTCTCTCCAGCCCCGAACCTGCATTCAAAAACAAATCAAGAATAAATGAGAGATGAACTGCAGCCCCTGTTGTGCAGAGGCACACTATAGGTTCCGCATCCCAAAGGCTAATGATCTATGATGGTCTGTGATTCGCAGCTTCGGTTGATGGAGCTAGGGTTTCCCACTGAGCACTGCAGACCAGCACCCTAAGCCTTAATTCGTGGCTGATGCAGCAATGAGGTGGGCAGCTGATGCTCAAGACAATTTTTGGCAACAGCCGGTTGCATCTCGAATTTCTCTGTCCTGCTTCAGGACCCTTCAAACCTAAAACTCCAGAAAGGGCGAGCGGCAACTGTTGAGCCAACCGCTCGCGTTCCTCGAGTTTCGCGCTGTCGCCGCGAACGATTTCGCCTGTGGAAGTGTGTAGGCCCTATACCCCAAACCGGTAGCAACCCGCTCAGCTTGGGGCATTTCAAGCTTTTTGTTGACATGCTTTCGGAGCCCCTAAAATTCTCTGAAAACCCAAAAACCCCTATGAAATAGTGGTAAAGCTAGAGAAAGCCCATCTCGAAACCCTGCAATGCGCAGTGTCTTCAACAGGCATTCAGTGTAATGAGTCTAACAAAACACACCTGCATGGTGCCTGCATGTGTGGCTTTGGTAAGGGCGGTGAGCCCTTCACCCTTACACCGTGTAACTTACACCCCTAAGCCGTATATCCCTGAACCCCCTCCTTACCGAACACATGTTAACCTCCTTAGAGCCCTTAAGCCCCCTGTGCTTCTGAGCTCCAAACACCTTCAAGCTGAGAACAATCCGAAGATATCCGAAGCATGCTGGAACCCTCAACCTGCCAAGCGCGGGCACAGGGCCCAGCGGAGTGTCACGCCAGGCACAGGCTTCCCGACGACGTGCAGTCAGCACCGTCCTTCGAGAGTTCAGGGTTTCGGGGCTTCCCGAAGCCCTAAACCCTAAACCCTTAACCCTTATAAACCCTTACAAACCCTAAACCCTACACTCTGAATCCTCCGCAAAAACCCTGTAGGCCCTCTCCTGAATCCTGCAACCTGAACCCGCATGGCCCACAAGCCCTGAACGCTGTATCCCAAGCTCGGCAACCTTTTGCCAAATTCCATCTCATCTGTTTTGTGTGCCGGGTTCGTTTACCCTAAACCCTAAACCCTAAACCCTAAACCCTAAACCCTAAACCCTAAACCCTAAACCCTAAACCCTAAACCCTAAACCCTAAACCCTAAACCCTAACCCCTACCTGAGCCCGTACTTCTCAGCTGCAACAAACCCAGGGCTTTCACAGGGAGTGGCACAGTGATGCTCAGATCTTTGGTGTCGAAGCTGTCAATGGGCTAGAAGTTCAACGTGTCGGGATTTGTGGCACTGAAGGTTTGGGGTACGAGTTTTGAATGTTTTTGGTGCGTATATCTGAGAGTGAGGGCTAGAGAAGGATTGAACCTTCTAAGCCCGAACCCTAAACGTTTTGCGGAACCGGTCACCGACCACGGTGACTGTAACCTCACATCAACCTTCTTCATCCTCAGCCATCTGCTTCGTACAAGGTTCAGGGCACAGATGTAGAGATCTGCCCCTTGTTGTTTTGTTTCTGGAAAATATATGACGCCAAGAGTCTCCACGAAGTGTTGCCGCTGCTTAGGGA
The DNA here is from genome assembly GCA_905221605.1 of Symbiodinium natans. Classification (NCBI taxonomy): domain Eukaryota; class Dinophyceae; order Suessiales; family Symbiodiniaceae; genus Symbiodinium; species Symbiodinium natans. Next base: position 628,724 of record CAJNDS010001236.1, on the reverse strand, counting down.
CGGAGCCGCCAGATTCGATGGCTTTCACGGTGCCTAAGCAACATGCTGTGCGAGCTCAGAGTTCGATTCCTGGCTCTGTTGGTTCCAAGAGTTGTTGCGCGAAAAAAATGGAAGGTGGGACCTAGAACAAAAAAGTCGCCAACCCTTCCTAAACTCGGAACCGCCTGTTAAAAGAATGCGTTCGCTTTTCGCGCCAAACTTCGAGCAATCCTCCGCATTTCGCAAGCACAATTTCGCGCCAAACATCACGGACAAAAACTCGCTCGGTAACTTCGCATTCACATATCGCAGCTGCAAACTTCAGTACTGGCTAACAAACGGAAACAGTACAAGTGTGCCGCGGCATCGGATTGTGGGGTCTTGAAATTCTCAAGCCAGCTTTTCTGGGCTCAGACCAAAGCAACCCGAAACCCTAAACCAACCCGAAACCCTGAGCCCTAAACCTCCGAAGGTGAAAGGGCACCACAAAGCTCCAAAAACGGTACAGCCTAGCGAAACCATCGATCTCTAACAAAAGAGTCAGAAACCAAACCATATGATTGCCGAGTTGCTTGTGACCTCTTCGGGCCTGGAGGGCTTGAAATGCATTGGAAGGAAACGATTGAGGGCTTCGAGGCTTTTGTAATTTGGGCTGCGGCCTGATTGAACCCCCAAAAAAAACCTAAACAAAGTCGCGCCAAGGCATGCCCAGATATGCGACTACGAGAGCAGGTCGGCGCAGGATGGCGCGCGCCAGAAAGTTTGAGGGTTCGTAGTTCATGGCATTTCATGGCTGTGCTGTCTAGTGCAGAGCATCTTCAGTGTTGTGTTGAGTAGGGAAGGATGTCGAGAAGGATGCGTATGATGGATGTAGTGCGCGTTCGCAAGATGTGGACGCTGGAAACCGGTTAAAAGTCAAAAGCGAGGCGTAGGCGCACAATCAGGCAACGCCTCTCAATCTAGAATCTAGAGCCAGAAGTATTGGGTCAAGTCCAACAAACAAAGCGTGCCGTTCAGGGCCGGACCCGGTTTCACACCCCAAGGTCGTGAACTTGTCTGGAATGTCGGGCAGGACCCCATACAGTGGATTCCGGTAGTCTCTGTGATTTGGGGGCAAGGCCCGCCCCAGCAGAGGCCAAACATATCACTTTGTCTGACATCGAGGCCCCAACTGACGCTTGTAGATCACAAAGGTCTTTCTTTACAGAGCCAGACTTTCGGACGCTGGCAAGGATATCGAACATGTGGTTCCAAACACACACAAAGACTAACTCGCCAATGGTAATTAAGGCAAGCACCAAGGAGAGTGCTCACTCCATACGGAAGGCCATGCTCCAACCAGTAGCTAGGCCTAGATCCCGTATTTGAGATACACGAACGCGTGAACCCACACGAAATTGGTAGACCGAAATAAGATGCGTGAAGTCCGGAACTAACCCCCAAAAAAGTCTAAGCCCAAGGAAAAACTCACGTCGCCTGAAATCGAGTTCGCAGTTGAAGAAGCGCAAGAGCAACCGTGCGGCTTCCAGTCTGAGTGCCTGGCGGCCGTTTGTGAGAGGGTTGTAGGATTGGGGTTTGTGGCACAAACTTTCTGGGTTGAGGGACTGAGGGTGCGGAGTGTAAAGTCCCATACAAAACCGGCAAACACTTGACGTCGTAGGCATGAAGCATACAGCTGGCCCTCAGGCAAAACATCCTGGCCTGCACTTTTCTATTCACGTGGACTGTGAGCACTAATTCGGAACCGAGGTGGAGATGTGAACAACTTTTCAGAGCTTGCAGAAGTGCTCCACTTTTGGATCTTGGGACCTTGAAGTTATTACGGCAGCTTGCGCTGTCCGATAGCCCTTGCAGCAGAGCCACCATACCCTTATGACCCTGAGCCCCGGCAGGATTGCAAGATATTTTCACACCAACCATGTCTCTAGAGACATAATCTTAAGCCCGCCTTCCCGAAACCCTGGAAGATGGGCTGTGGACTTAGGGGGAAAAAGCTTTGGGGGACTGGAGGTTGAGCAACAGGGCCCATGGCTCCAAACTCCGGAACCCTAACCAGTCGGCCAATGGCCGGACAACCCGTCTCGGCACTCAGTCCTTGCTTATACAGGAAACATTTCGGTATAGTTGCCTGCCTGAGAGTCCCTGCCTTGCCTATCGCGATGACATTCCGGTACAGTTGCCCGCCTGAGTACGATTGCCTGTCCGAGCCTCCCTGGCTCTTGCAGAACAGTGCCCGCTTTTTGTTCTGAATGCTGTACTGCCTGAGAGCTGTACTGCCTGCTGTCCTGAGCACGCCGCGTCACATGAAGCGAACCCACTTTGTCCATAGAATCTAGCAACAACCCCACTTGCCGGGTGGGCAACAAACAGAAACACCAACGAAATTGGCAAAAAGAAGCCTTAGAGAGCCTAAATCACACACACACACACTCATCTACCCTGCGAGGGCCTTAAGCACACCGGACTCCGGTGCCCCAAAGCTGCCTTCGCCGCTGAGCCTTGGTGAAATTTATTGATTGCGCAGGGCTTACAAAGCTCCAGGGTCTCGGCCCTTTTGATCTATGGCACCTGTGACGTAACAGAAAGTCAACGCCCTTTATATAGTATAACAACACATCAAGAACAGCTTGAACATTTGTTTCTGATGTTGAATCTAATGATGTCTTTTGCTTTCGAAAGAGAAGGGTTCGGGGTTCGGGTGGTTTGTGCAATGGTTTGAGGACTTGAGAAAGCGCCGGATTCCTTTCAACCTCAATACTCTTACCATGTTTGTGGACAACCTCAAACCCTAAACCCTAAAATGAACCCGAACGAAGCCTAGGCCCGGTGACGACGACGTCTGAGCTACGGACAGGTTCTGCGACGACTCTGGCACCTTCTTGGAGCCTTGAGAGATTGCAGTTTCAGGCATCTTTTAGGGGTTTACAGCCGTTTGGGGATTCGGGTTCAAGGCGTATGAGGCTTAGGATCTTGGTGTTTTGAGCCGGGTTGCGGAGAGAGGGGCTGGGGTCCTGGGTTCAAACGTTCTGGATCTTATTCAAAGTCCAAAGTCTGCAATCGCAGAAGACTTGTAGCTGAGGGTGCAGGACCCCATCATTACAACCCACCTGGGGGTGGACGAAAACAGGGGACCCCGCAAATAGACTCAAAATAGTAGGATCCCCTTATAATAAGGACCTAAAAAGGCACCACCTCTCAAAGGTCATCCCGCACCCTAAGTCGTGGTCCCGGAACACTTTTCACGATGTCGACTTGACATCACACTTTCTGTGACCGACCACAGAAGAAACCACCGTAGGAGAGGAAGGGGGGGAGAGCGGCTGGGAAAAGGCAATGGAGACGAAGGGTGGGTGGAGGGAGAACCACTCCGAATGAGGGTGATTAGATGCATGACTGGGCGGGCCAGTAGGACGTAGGATCACCCGCAAATCAAGTGCGACATACTATCAGGCTCAATCAAGCCATGTGTAAAGACCGGTGTTCGTACAGTGCATCCGTTCTGATACTGCAGAAGCAAGTAGTTCAGAAAGCCCTGAGACCAGAGGCCTTCACTAGTTCTTGCTTAACTTGGAGTTGCCAGTTGCTTTGCCATCCATGGAAAGTCTGCTAAACCTTAACAATGCTGACTCGCTTCACCCCTCGTCCCTTCTCCCACACACACTCACACTCTCGACTGCCTGAACCGACCCACAGCGAGGCGGTCTGCAGATGTTCGCTGCTGAGGTGGCTGGCACGTCGCAGGGCGGCTGCCTCGTGAACATAGATTGGCATAGTTGTTTTGTTTCTTTTCTATGTGTTTTTTTATAATAAAGGGGGGGGAGGGGCGGAGGCGTTCGGGCTACAGGGCATGAAGTCCTCTCGGGTGCTTTGGCGACGTCTTTGGGGTTGAAGAATTCGGGCTTCCGGGTTCAAGCGAGCTTCCGCAACATGGGGTTCAGCCTTTCGAAGCAAGTCGTGGGATCGAAGGCATCAACTACAGTGTAACTACAAGTAGGAGGCAAGCATCCGGACACTGCAACTCGCAGCCTCGAACACTAAAAGCCTTCAACCATGTAGCTCGGCTGGTATGGGTTCGCTTTGGTAGTCGGAACTTGCGTGGCAACGGAGATGTCCGATGTTGTTTGCATGACGGCACCAGGTGAAGCTGATGCGAGTTGCAGCTTCAACTGTCTACAACCTACAACTTCATCCCATCACACTGCGGTCGGAGCACGATCCGAGACTCCAAAACGACGACGCTTGTGCCACACCCCTCAGAACGGACCCACGACCGTTCGAGAGCAAGCGGTGGAAGCGTAAAACAGTTCACGAGACCCAACCTTGAGCCAGATTTTTCGCTCACAGCTAGCATGCGAACGGGACGCAAGCGAGAGCCTGCTTTGTCAAATCCGGCGACGCCAACCGCGCACAACTCAACTTCAGAAAACCGACGCGCTGTGAGTTGTCACGCCTTGCAACAGCTGTTGGCGATTTACCTACAAAAGTGTGCGTCGCGTGGGTGCAAGGGATGCCATTGGTGGTGTGTGATGGTATAGGGTTTGGGCGGAGAGTTTGCAAGTTGTTTGCTTGTAAGCCTTGGCATTCATTGCTGGGCTGTCATAGGCTCTCAGGATTCAGGGCTTGGGGACGGGATGCGCCGCACAAGATGTGCTGGTAGCAAAGACTGCTACCATCATCCGAGCGTGAGTTCTACACACACATGCACGGGATGCTCAAATGCAGGGCGCAGGAAGCCTCGTTCTAAACAGATCTTTTCGGCGCCCCGCTGAAGCCCCAGGCCGAAGACACTGGAGACATCCGCCAAAAGACACATTGTTTTGGAGGGGCCCCAAGCACGAAACACTATGCTCACTCGTGCGAACACAAGGGCGGTGCCATCAAGATGCCTCTGCCATGGACACAGCAATGGTCTTGGTGCCGCTGGAGTGAGGGAGCCTTATCATGGCTTGGAAGGCCACCAGAACAGAATAGTAGTTTGCCAGATGCTATTGGACGATTTTGAGTTCAAAGCTTAAACGGCTTAGGGCCTGCCTAGGACTTCTCCTCAGATCAATGATGGGCATCCGTGTTACAGAAGTGTGCGAGAGAGTACGGACCCCAAAAAAGATGCGGAGGAGGTCCGAATTGAGTGAGCTGCCCAAGAATCGTCGAGGTTGCAGCTGCAAGCTTAAGGGTTCAGCGCTCAGGGAAGACACGAGGGCATCCCGTAGGGCTCTCTGGGTTCGGATGTTGCTACTGGTAAGAGCCTTTCTCCTGAGCTTGATGATAGTTAGACATAGCTTGGTAGGACTCTAGATCCGTGGGGCTTTCGGCCCTCTAAAACTTTAGGCTTCAGGTTCAGGGCTTTTAAGCCGCAAAGTCGGCCCGCAAACCGGGGTTTAGGGTTTAGGGTTTAGGGTTTAGGGTTTAGGGTTTAGGGTCACTGAACCGGGTCCTCAAGAATGGCCAGGCGGCACGAAGAGGAGAATCACCGACTTCATTCGGCGTGCGGTGAGCGAGGCAAGGTCCTGAGAGCTTGGGGGCTGGACCGGAACATCCCACACGTCTGCTTAGGGTTTAGGGTTTAGGGTTTAGGGTGTAGGGTTTAGGGTTTAGGACTGTCTTCACGTCATGTTCCAGATCTCTGCGCGCAAAACAATATTCCCCATACGTCCTAAGTCACCAGACATTTGTGTGTAGATCTGTGAACTCGCAAACAGTTTTCTTTGCCGAGCAGAATTCAACATCCTTCGCGATTCGAGCTTGACCCCTTCAACCCTCAACCCTCAACCCTAAACCCTAAACCCTAAACCCTAAACCCTAAACCCTAAAACCTAAAACCTAAAACCTAAAACCTAAACCGCACACATCAGGGTAACCGAGGCAGGCGCATTGGCTGTGTGGTTGGAGGACACCAGCGCGGAGCCGCTGCACTTCAGCCGGGTCTTGAGACCAGACATCTTGAAGTTGGACAGCTTGAAGAACACCTGGGGGGGGGGGTTTAGGGTTTAGGGTTTAGGGTTTAGGGTTTAGGGTTTAGGGTTTAGGGTTTAGGGTTTAGGGCCTAGAGTGTAGGGTTTAGGGCCTAGAGTGTAGGGTTTAAGGGTTTCGGGCTTGGGGGGGTTTAGGGTTTAGGGGGTAGACTCCTATAAGCCTCAAGATTGGGATTTGGAAGCCTCGCGGCCCCGAACGAGCGTATGGGACTCAGGACCTATATCTTGGGAGTTCAGCACACTGAATCAACACCCCGATTCCTCCCTGTGAGCAGACATGCTGTCGTCCAAGAAGCCTACCCCCCCCCCCCCCCCCCCCGCAGCTCTCAAAGATGATCAAGCTTTTGTGCTGGGCACTGTGCCTGCAAAGAACTTGGAGCTTCAGGCTGAGTTCTCAGGGTATCCGTGGCGTCTTGGTTAACTTTCTGGGCTACTAAACCCTAAACCCTAAACCCTAAACCCTGAACCCTAAACCCTAAACCCTAAACCCTAAACCCTAAACCCTAAACCCTAAACTTCTGGGTGTGCCCCAGCACTCCCAAGCCTGCTCCGGCAGCTCTGCTTCCGTCAAGACTTTGAGGGGCCATTCCACCTCCGCTTCGTCTTTCTCGGGGCTCTTCAGGGAGCCCTAAAATTACTATTTGCTTAAGAACCCCAAATGAATAAAAAAGAATAATCCCTATATTACCCTGAATAAGGAAGAATATTCTTTCGGGGTTCTTAAGCAATTAGTAGAAACAAACCGCGGGTCTTCATTGTGACTCGTTTTACGGTCGCACATGCCCAGAAGTCACGCGTGTGTCTCCAAGTTTTCTAAATGCCTAGCGACAAGGATTGTGCAAGTGCCCCACCCAAAAAGGCGATGCTATACACATGTGTGTATATATAACATATAAATCAAAGACCTCCAACTCTTAACTACATCTAAACCCTCGACGCTGCACAAGGGCTGAAAACCTAGTATAGGCGCGCAAGCTTGTGCAAGCACCTCGCGCGCTCCCACATTGCTACTGTTTGCTCAAGAACCACCCCAAGATGTAATTAATCATCCCTATAATGTTGCCCTTATAAGGAAGAATTCATTTCTTTTTTTTTTTTTGGGGGGGGGGGGTGGGGTTCTTAAGCAAATAGTAGCTTACCCGAAAACGCAGGGATCTGCAGCTTGCAGGGCCCTTAAGGTTGCAACGCCACTCGGGCCTCACGTTCGCGCTCTCGTCCCACGTGAACTTCAACTTCCTTCTCTTTCTCCTGCTGCTTCTCTTGCTCCTTCTCCTGAGGGAGCTATTGGCCTTGTGGATTCAGTCTTTTTTAAGGTATTTACCAAGCAGAGGCGAGCAAGGTACATGACGACGACGTTGGGGGGGGACACCAAAAGAGCCCACGCCGCTTCGAACTTCGAGACTCCGTTTGGGGAGTGGGCTTGACGTGGAGGTTTGGGTATTAGGGTGGCTTGCGGATGTCAGATGTCTGAGATCCGAGCAAAGAGTCCTCCAAACATCATCAGGTGGGGCGGTCTTGCTGGAAAAACCAATGTAGAACTCAAGGACCGAAAGCCCTCGCTATGTAGACCTCATCCAGAACCCCAAAAGCAACACACATACAATGGAGCGCTGAAGGTAGCCCGAGCAAGGGGACATGAAGATTATCAAAGAAGGGGCTTCTATGCAAGAAGAGCCCCTGCGGCCCCCAAACCCCCAAAGCCCTGTATCCCGAACGCCCAACCGAACATCCGAATGCTCAAAGGCCCAGATTCCCTAAAACGCCTTGCGTGATTATAAAAAACACGTGAATCACCTAACGCCTCCCCTCAGAGCTGAACCTAAATCATCTAAGTTCTTATCGCCTTGGACCAACATTAATCCTAAGGTCAAAACCCGAGGACCCTGATGCCCCTTCTAAGTAACTGAAACTTGAGACAAAGCTTTGCGCAGGTCTAAGCCCGAGTACCCTTAACGCCTCCAAAACCCAAACTTGGGATGTTCCCCCTTTGTACGAACAGTCCTTAGAATAGAAATTATGCTAGGGGGTACTATAATCCCTATTTAAGCACTGTTTGTATAAGGGGGAACATCCCAACGCCAAATCCCAAAATCCTTGGAGCGCGCCTGCTGGCGGGTAATTTCGGCTCCCAACTCTCCGCCCTCGCTGCCGCCGCCTCCGGCCGCCGCGTCGATGAGCTTCGCACAGGCTGCCTGGAGGGCCCAGGATTTGGGGGCTTTACGAAATAAGGGACCCTTGATATAGACCCCAAGTAGGAGGATTTCCGTTAGAATACCCCAACAAGGTATCCTTAAAGAAACCCCCACTTCGGGTTGTCTAGATCTCAGCGAGTTTGACTTGGGGTTCGGGGTTAGGGGTGTTAGGCGGCTGTGCCCGGAAGTGGATGTCTCCTCCTCGTGCGGATGTCTCAGGGTGTCAGGTCTTGGGAAAGAAATCGGACGCCAAGGGGCTGGCTAAACCCCTGCAAGCCCTAACCGGGATCCCGAGATTCTTCCGACCGAACTACCCGAACCCTAATGCGAAACTAATGCGCGCAAAGGCCAACCTCGAAGTTACGACCCCGAGCATCTGTCCGGCCTTCTCAGCATCGTTCATGATGTGTGCCTCCAGCTATGCTGGAGGATGCTCTTTTAGAGCATGATTGATGCTTGAGTTCAAGGAGCTTAGGTTTTTCAAGGTTGCGGGCATGAGGGGCCTAGGGTTTAGGCGAATGGTTGAGGGTTGGGCAGCATTCGCTATAGAGCTGCGGAGGGATTTCAGGCTAAAGAGTTGGAGGGTTTGATGGAGCTTCACACCAAAAGTGAAGGGGTGGTTCTAGATGTGTCGGAAAATGGAGTGCGTTTCTAACGGAAATGTGAAGGAAGCCTGCAACCAACCTTGTGACATGGTCACACACGCGCACGCACACGGGCACGCAGCCACGCGAGCACGCATAGACATGTACAGACACAGAACAAACAACCTGGAAAGGTATGATTGCATCTTGCTGGTACTGTTGTCGCATTTCGTCTGGATGATGTCTTCGCATGGTAGAAAGGTTGTGAGAACATAACATGTTCGGTACAACCATCTTGTGACATGCGCAACTAGTGTATTGCCGTCAGAGAGATACGGGTCCCATCCCCTGCCTTCGGCAAATATCGGAACTGCAAGGCTCTGTGTGCCCACAGTGCTATGCCAACAGCGCGTGACATAGGCTTCTGCCCTCATCTGCCCTCCTCTGGCACCCAGGGGTATGAGTCCAGCCCCAGGTCTTAGGAGAAATGGACTTTTTTGCAGGTACAAACCAAGGCATCCACTCGTGCGCGTCGCCCTTGCAATGTGCTTGTCGTGCGAGCTGCATGCACGTGGACTTTTCACCCACACACACACACTGAGATACAGACAGAGAGAGGTTGCAGGAGTCGCCAGATTTGGGACTCAGGACATCACGAGGTCACTTGTGATGCATTGAATGTATCGAAAGGCCGGTACACAGCCGTGGCCAGCCCATGAGATCAGTCAGCTTCAGGTTCCTGAACTCATGCCACATCCCCCTGCTTGAGAAATCGGCGGTGCTTACGTATCATCCTTGGTGCACGAGAGTACACACACACACACAAACGACTAAACCCAACACTTCCCTAAGCCCTGCTTACATATCGGCAGCCTGCGCATTCACCATCTCCTGCATCTTCTCATGGAGCCGCAAGGGCTCTCGGACCTTCATGGGGTGCATCGCTGGCGTGGATGTGCAGAAAAAACCCGCTTAGTAACCCAAAACCTTAAGATTAAGTGCTTGGGATAAAGCGCTTGTCCTGAAACGTGCTGAACTAAAACATGAATACAGCGACGACCACCTTCGGCGCCCACAACTACCTCGTGATCTCGTGTTCTCGCTACAGGTAATCACTGACAAGGCTGCTTTGCTAGTCCGTGATATCCCAAATAGCTATTGTACTGGAATCCCCTACCCTCCCACCCAAGTCTTCAGAAAAAATGAAGCACCAGCTCATGCCGAATATCGCGAGAAAAAAGCACGCCGCTAAGGTTTCAACAAGAAATGAGCCCACAGAAGCACCCTAAACCCTAAACCCTAAACCCTGAACCCTGAACCCTCAACCCTAAACCCTAAACCCTGAACCCTGAACCCTCAACCCTGAACCCTATAAGTTTTATTACCAAAGATGAGGCGCAGGCCTTGGGTTCCACTGGGAAGCGGAGGGACTCCAAGAACGACTCCACCTAAGAGCTCAGAGGTCCCAGTTTAGGGTTTAGGGTTTAGGGTTTAGGGTTTAGGGTACCTTCCGGGTTTAGAGACTTCAGGTTTAGGATCTCGTGCTTTGGGTGTACAGTTTCAGGTTTGTTTGTCTTGGGTTGGGGTAGGGTTTAGGGTTTGGGGTTTAGGGTTTAGGGCTTAGGGCTTAGGGTTTAGGGTTTAGGGTTCGGGGTTGCGGCTTGAAGGTGCAGGGGCACATGCCTGAACCCTAATCCCAGCCAGGCCATGGTGCCTCTGGCCTCATCTCCTCACGCTTCTTCGGCTCCTGCAAGTGGTAGCCCTAAACCGTAAGCCCTAAACCCTAAACCCTTAATCCTAAACCCTAAACCCTAAACCCTAAACCCTAGCCTCAAGAATGACGGGTTTAGGGACTGGTAAGCCAACGCTTGTAAGGCTTAGGGTCTGGGCGTTCCACCCTACTAGGGCTTTGGGCTTCGCGGCCTATATGGTTGAAGTTGGGGATCAGTCAGGGTTGAGCTAAGGGTCGAAGTTCTAATGAATTTCAGGGTTCAGCTGATCGAGGGGTCGGAATAATTACAAATAGTAGGCCCCTATGGTCCCTTTGTAATTATACGCTAATAACCCCCCCCAAAACCCTATTGTAATTGTTAAGGCCCCTATATTCGGTACGAGGGTTGGGTTTCTGCCTTTTCGGACTCATGACATACCTCTCCTGCCCATCCATGAGCGTGTCGAGAGAGTGCTTGCGCCAAATGGTTGCGAGGTTCTGCAGCTGCAAAGCCGCAAACTGCTTTCCTGGACAAGGCAGGTTTAGGGTTTAGGGTTTAGGGTTTTGGGGGCAAGCTTATAGGGTTTTAGGGTTTTAGGGTTGAGGGTAACCTGGAGCCCCAGGCTAGCCCTCGGAAGAGTCCCGCCAACCCCTGGCAAACCCTGCAAACTAATTGGATTTTTTTCAGGGCTGGCCTTTTGGGGCCAAGGGGTCTAGGGTTTCGGGTTTGAGGTTTAGGGTTCAGGGTTTAGGGGCTTGATTCCATGAGGACCATTTGAGCTTGCAGCTCAAATTTCAAGCCCGAATCCCATGGTCGCCAGTATTGCGGAACTGCACTCCTCCCTCGAAGCCCTCGAGGGTTCAAACTAAGCCAAGGTGCCTTCCGAGTCGAACTGATTCGAGAGCCTTGGCACGTTGAGGGCATATCCGCGCCGAGGCCCCGGGCCTACGGTGCTTGGGGCAAAAGAACAACCCACCCTCTTTTTGCCCTCTCAGTGGTTCCTCTTTTCGGGTCGAACCTTCCATGGACCCCTGTACGGACTCCCTCTAATCTCGGCCTAAGGAGTACGGGCCTGGACACTCCCGTACACCCTCCTACGGACCACACCCCCAAACTTTGACCCCCTCGTCTATGGAGCTTGGAACTCTCTAGGATCCTATGAGGTCGGACCCCTTCATGGACCTGCATGGACCCATGAGACGCTGGTGGAGTCCCCACCACCGTCTATGGCTATGGATCCGGCATGAACCGATGAACCATTTGGGACACCCCCAAGCCCGCCGTGGACTCTCTAAATGGCACCTTCTGCAGCCTGCCTGACATGGGACTTCATAGACCATGGATTCGGTCTGGACCCTGCACAACCCACGCGGAAAAACCTCACAGCCCGCGCCTAGGGCCCTGGCATGAATGCAACGGCATCATGTAGGCCAAGGTCGCCATCTGCCTTTACGGCACCTGAAACCTGAAGTGCACAAAACCCTAAACTTCCCAAACGCTGCTGGTCGAGGATTTGGGGTTGGGGGCCTTTTGGTTTGGCGTTTGGGGTTTAAGGCATTGGGGCGTTTGGGAAATAAGGTACCTTAAGCCCTAAACATCCCTAAACCCTACGACAGCATTCGAAGGTTTACGCTTGGGGGCTCGTCGCCGAGTGCAAGGCTCTGCCTGGTTTTGGGTTGAGGCTTCAGATTCCAGGTCAGTGAGCTCTGAGCCTTTCTTGCTTTCGGTTGTTCTAAACTCCAAATTACTTGTGTTATTGCTTTTTTTTTTTTGGGGGGGGGGGAGGGTTGCAGGATATGGCCGGGCTACAAGGTTTCCGACCCAGTTGCTCCGCTTCAGAGGATTTCGAGCTCAGGATTTTGGGATGCGGGTGGCTCTCAAAACTGCCGCCCCTTGTGCTTCTGATAGATATGGGGGTTTCCGAAATTAGGGGGTACCCTATTAGGGTCCTCATTATAACTAGTATTTGGGGTCTTATGTTAGGGTTCCCTGATTCTCGTAAAAAGAAGGGATGCCAATCAAGTGAACTAACTAACTGCTGTGCTGTAGAGGAAGGGGCCATTTACCCTAAACCCTAAACCCTAAAACCTAAAACCTAAACCCTAAACCCTAAACCCTAAACCCTGAACCCTGAACCCTAAACGGCCCTAAACCCTAAACGGCCCTAAACCCTAAACCCTAAACGGCCCTAAACCCTAAACAGCCCTAAACCCCTAAACCCTAAACCCTAAACCTTAAACCCTAAACCCTAAACCCTAAACCCTAAACCCTAAACCTTAAACCCTAAACCCTGAACCCTGAACCCTAAACCCTAAACCCTAAACCCTAAACCCTAAACCCTAAACCCTAAACCCTAAACCCTAAACCCTAAACCAGAACAGTGGTTGTCCAGCTGCTCTTCGATTGCTGCTGCTCTTTGATTTTTGGAGGGTCACTGAGACAAAAGTCGTAGATCACCTAGACCCTGATGGCTTCTACTTGAAATATGGGTACTCCTCCAAAGTGCTTCTTTGTTGCGGTTCTTATTGTGTAGGTACTGCAAAAAGCACCCAAGAGAGCTCCTCCTCCATACGCACGCGACTTCCCACAACTCAACTGATGATTCAAGCTGTTGACCTACGGCCCTCCTAAAACCAGAGACGGGGAGGGCAAGCTGCAAAAATGCGTGCCGAGAGGCCTTCTTGGAAAGCTCTGGTGTGATCATCATGCCTGCCATAGCAGAGGCCGTGCGAATTCTTCAGAGAGCCACGGCCCTGTCATCACTCTCCACGACATCCCCAGTGGCCCACAGCAGAGGAACCTAAACACGAAGAACCCTTGCACAGAGCTCCAGTTCAGCCCTAAAGTCCAACATCCAAGCCAAAAAAAAGGGAAGGCCGGATTAAAACAGCCCCGAAACCACAAGCTTCTCTCGGTATCTTAGTTTCCCAGACCCCTGGGAAGGATCCACAAAGTGGAACCCCCAAAAGTACCTGGTATTACTTCACCTAAACCCTAAACCCTAAACCCTAAACCCTAAACCCTAAACCCTAAACCCTAAACCCGATACACTTTTTGGATCCTCCCAATGGTCTGGGTGCACAAGACTTCAACCCGGCTGCGAAGCTTCTGGCCCTTGCCCAGGCCACGCATGCGCCAAGCCCCCTGCCTTGGTCCGTTGACTTGCCAGCCCTAAACCCTAAACCCTAAACCCTCAACCCTGAACCCTGAACCCTGAACCCTGAACCCTAAACCCTAAACCCTAAACCCTAACATGGGTTGGTTACTTTATATAAGAACGCAGCACCCCAAAAATAATGGTAAAGGGTACCACTGGGCTACCATGTTTAGGGTGACGGTGCTTAGTTTTAGTTCCAGAGGCCAGAATGCGGCTTTATTCCGGGAGATGCGGAGGTGGACGTGCAATTGCTGAGCCCTGAACCTAGAACCCCACTCAGCCCCCACTCAAGTCCCGACTTAAACGCCCTATAGGACTCCCTACACCAAAGCCTTGCAATCACCTGGCATTGGTGAAGGAGATTTGTGTGGCTTAAAATCACCTAGTCCCTAAACTCCAAACCTGAACTCCACAGGATGGATTCCCCACGAGTCAGCGGTGAGTGGAGTGTCTTGTCAGAGCTCTTGAGCTTAAGAGACCTCTCCCTCTTTTCAAGGCCCCGAGCTCTAAAGTGTAGACGCTGAACAAGAAATAAATCCTCAAGCAAGAACACCCTGAACTACAAATTTTAGGATGAACCTTAGAGCCCTCTGAACATATCCCTGCATATGATCCTCTTAAACCCAATAAAGGAACATATATATAATGTCCCAAAGGGCCTACCTAGAACCTTCTGATCCGTCAACCCTACACTCCTTGAGGGCCTCTGCACAGAGCTGCGAGCTTCGAGGAATTGGGCCGAAGGGCGCGTAGTCCCGAAAGGTCATGGAGGCCGAAAGCGTCAAAGCCGCATAGCTCTGCAAGGGCCTCGTTTCCCACCACTACACTGTTGGAACAAAAGAGTTTTTGCACAGAAAAATAGTCAAACCAGACAAAAGGATGGAAACGGCTACTACCACTCGGCGTCCCAGGGGCTGCTTCGTGTCGGTGCCCGTCGTGTGCACCTTCGCACGGGCAGGTAGAGGGTGGGGGCGTGCTTTTGGGTTTCTGCCAGGGTCTATACCCGGAATCGCCAAAACATCCCGAGTGCTTCAGCGGCGAGATCCCGCCTGGACCCAACTGTTAACCAGTCACAGTCTTGAAGACCCGAATTAAAACACCTCCCCAATCATCCCCCTGACAGGTCCAGGGTTTAGGGTTTAGGGTTTAGGGTTTAGGGTTTAGGGTTTAGGGTTTAGGGTTTAGGGTTTAGGGTTTAGGGTTTAGGGTTCCTGACCTGCTTACCAAACCAAACCCTAAAGCCTCGTAGGGCGTGCCTGGTCGAAGAACGTGAAGCGCCGATCCATGGGAACACCGGCTTCGCTCAGCAAAGCCTGGGCCAGTTTTAGGGTTTAGGGTTTAGGGTGTAGGGTTGAGGGTTCCGGGATTTTGTTCCCACCCCTCTCGCCCCCGCTGCAAGCCCCCCCACCATGAACCCTCAAAGCTTCTGCGTGGGCGACGCACAGCGTCTACGAGTACAGTACTCAGAACAAGCAAGTCCGGACACTTCCGTTGCAACGAATTTGACGCGAAGCCGGTTTCACTGCTCCGCGAAGGATGACCATTGGAGCATCGCGGTCATCGAAGTAGGCAACACCATCCTTTGCGGGCTCTGAACTACAGTAGTGTGGCGGTTCTGGAATCCTATCCAGTGTTGAGGTTGAGGTTACGAATTCAGGGTTTTGGCAGTCAAGGGTTCAGTGGTTGGTGTCTAGGTCTGGGGTGCAGAGTGAGGCACCAACCCGAGCCTAAAAGCAACTTAGGCTCCCAGTAAGCGGGACACATGCGGCTACAAAGAAAGCATTACGGATGCCGTGATGAAATCAGATGCCGACCGTGAAGCCCGGGAAGCGCCAAGGGCCGGGCACAATCCTAAATCCCCAAAGAACACAAAAGATCCGTAAATGACTAATCAGCCTCATTAGTTTACTACTATTTTATATAACTATATTACAAAACTACTATATTACTATATTACGATTTTACCATAGTACCATATTACCGTATTACTGTGTTACTATACTACTATATTACAAAATTACTAAATTGCTATATTACTATATTACTATGTTACTATATTACTATGTTACTATATAGTAATGTTACTATATTACTAAATTATATATTACTATATTACTATATTACTATATTACTATATTACTATATTACTATATTACTATATTACTATATTACTATATTACTATATTACTATATTACTATATTACTATATTACTATATTACTATATTACTATATTACTATATTACTATATTACTATATTACTATATTACTATATTACTATTACTATATTACTATATTACTATATTACTATATTGCTATATTACTATATTACCATATTATTATACTACACTATTACTATATTACTGTATTACTATATTACTGTATTACTGTATTACTGTATTACTATATTACTATATTACTATATTACTATATTGCTATATTACTATATTGCTATAATACTACATTACTATAATTACTGTTATTACTATAACTACTATATTACTATACTTACTATACTAACTACTGTACTACTATATATATATATATATATACTCTAATCATTACATGGATGGCCAAGCATCGAAGAGCTCCTCAGGCAGCTTCTTCAGCAGAACCTTCGCCACCTCCTCGTTGGTGAAGCCCATCACGAGCGCGCCCGTGTCGATGAGACAGTGGTACACGGGGTCCTGCAACCACAACAACACACCACTAGAGCTCTATCTATATATGTAGACATATATATATATATATACATATACATATATACATATACACATATATACACAGACACACATATATGTATATATATATATAAACAATATGTATATATGTATTTGCATACATATACAAACGATGATGCATTCAGTCTGTCCTTGCTCGTTGCCACCGTGTCCCTCGCACGCATGCATGATTGGAGCAACATGGGAAAGCTCAGAGAGGCTTCGTCGCACAAGACTGTCACGGGTAAACCCTCAAACCCCCAACCCAATGTGAGTATGTTTAAGCACCACACCGACAACCCAACCCTAATCGGGATCTCGAAGCTGCAGTTATTTGTTGATGATCCCGCCGATACTGCCGAAAAGCGGCAGGATACTCTCGGGTGACCAGTCGGCCGCCATCTCGATCAGGGGCGGGACCACGTGCTGCTCGTCACTAAGGACGGAGAGGATTTCGCCTCGCTGCGGCACGTCGACTCGTCGCGGGGCATGCCAAGCATTCAGAGGCTTCAGAGGTTTCAGCTGCTGGGTTAGCGGCTGTAGCCCCAGACCCCCAAAAAGTCCGATGACAAAGCCTGCTCTTAACACATCAAGCGCTGTCACCATCCCCGGGCCTATAAAGCAAGCGATCACCCTTTATGTCAAGGGGCCTATAGGGGAGTTGCTCGGGGTTTAGGGCGTGCGAGACTAAGGGCAATGATCCCGAAAAGGTGTCCCACGTTATGTTGCGCATCCTTTTCTGCCCAACAGGACGCCAGAAACTCCGAAAAACTCCCTGACCATCCATGAACACGCAGGCCCTGAACATCCCAAGTCCTAAACCCTAAACCCTAAACCCTTTTGGAGTCCTCAAACCCCCATTAGACCCGAAGCCTGAAGCCCCCAGAGCTCGGCTTTCCGGGGGTGCCTTCGTTCTCGGCTTCGAAGAGGCAGGTCCCCAAGTCTTCGGGCAGCAGCGACGAGGGCGTACCCGAGAAGCCTGAACCAGGTGAATTCTGCACAGGGCGTTGGGGTATAGGGCTAGTTGTTTAGGGGGGGTAGCCACTGTGAACATTCATCGCTGTTGACCGCGCCGTATAACTTAAAAACCCACAAAACGTAAAGGTTAGGATCCCTGCGTAGTTAAGCTTGAACAAGTTGAATATCTTAAGCTGCTTTTGAACTATTGGGTGAAGGCTGATTGATTCGTCTTTCCTAGCTTAGACTCGACTCCTGATCAATTTGCATGAACGCTTCGATAACCTCATTTTTGAAGATTCCTCGAGGTGGAAACCGCTCTGCCACACAGATGTCGGCAGCCGAATCCACTTCAGTGTGCCGTCATGGCTTTGCTGAGCTTTATCCCTGAATGTTTAACTGACTTTACCCGTCATGCTTTAGATACATATTTAATACACACATGGACATAAGATTTCGAGATACATGCTACGTGTAAGCCTAAGCAGTTGTCCCTTATAACAGAACAAAAATGCATGCTGTCTGAACTCTTCGTCTTAGTTGGGTGGAAAGATTGCAGACTCCCCCCCCTTCCCCCAACTTCACTCCCCCCTAAACCCTAAACCCTAAACCTCAAACCCTAAAGCTTTCGGCCTATCCGAGAGGAGAACAGCATGGAGGAGCCCAGCTCTTGGCCCGTTGCGGACAGCTTGTAGGGCTGTTGCCGCCTAGGGCGCTGTCGGGTACCGTCGGCTGCTTTGGGCTTTTGAGGATGCACAAGACATTGGAGAGGTTGGAGATTTGGACTCAGGATCGTAGGGAGGTTCAGGCTCCGAAGAAGATTCAGCACGGTGGAAATCATGATGCTCCTTCCCTGGCTTCCTCTGCATTCCATGCTGTGTTGGCGGCAT
Source organism: Symbiodinium natans (assembly GCA_905221605.1). Lineage (NCBI taxonomy): Eukaryota > Dinophyceae > Suessiales > Symbiodiniaceae > Symbiodinium > Symbiodinium natans. The sequence continues at coordinate 610,563 of CAJNDS010001236.1, read as the reverse complement.
TCCATGCTGTGTTGGTGGGTCGATCCATCTGCTGCAGAAGGAGGTTTAAAGCAGCACTTTCCTTCACAAGCCTGCACCTTCAATTATGTTGCTTTACCGCCCCTGTTTTCGTGCCTTCTCAGGTGGTGCTTGGGGGCTGAGAAAAGGGGGGAGTGGTGGCCAGACCGGCGAGACCTGAAACGTAAAGGGCGATATCGAAGGGGGCCTGGCACCGTGCGAGCTTAAGAAAGTCCGCTGGTAGTTGCAGGCTCAGCGTTTTGGATTGTAGGTTGGGAGACTTTTTTCGTGCAGGTCTAGATCATGCAATGTCCAAACTGACCCCACAACCCCAAGCCTTCAAGCCTTCAAAGTCCAATTGCCAACTAAATCCGGGCCCTATAGGTGAACCCCAAACCCCCAAACCCTGGGCACAACTCTCAGCCCAAGGGGCAACACGGCATCGAAGACCATAGTCAGCCTTGGCTACTCTTCAAAAGCCTCTCAGCCGTCATCAACAAGACGACTCGAGAGCCCCAAATCTTGATCAGACTTAACCCGTGGTCCTCAAATGCCAGAGAGAACCTAAACCCTAAACCCTAAACCCTAAACCCTAAACCCTAAACCCTAAACTTGCAGCCCCAACAAGAAACAAGACGCAACACATTTCCAAGAATAGCCAAGGCGGCAGGTACCACAGGACAATCTCCGGCACAGGGCCGAGGAGCTCCATCGCGACCTCTCCGCTTCGAGCTAAGGCTCAGTGTAGGGGACCCAAAAACCACGTCCAATAGTAGGATCCTGTAGGTTTACGTGGTTTTGGGGCCCATAAATTCAGGGCAGTTTGTGTGGTTCGGAGTTCTGGGGGCTTCGCGAGAAGTAAGCTCTCGAAAAAGCCGCCGCAGACTTACGGGATCAAGGCTTCAAAGCACTAAACCCTAAACCCTAAACCCTAAACCCTAAACCCTAAACCCTAAACCCTAAACCCTGAACCCTAAACCCTAAACCCTAAACCCGGTGGCATCTCGATCAGCGAAAGCCCACAGGCGCCTGCGCATGGCCTTCGGGCTTCTTCTCCTGCACCTCTCCTCCTGCAAGACTTGGGAGCCCAGTGACATTAGGGCCTTAATATTTAGAACTGTGTTCTGGGGGCTATTATAGTATATTTATAAAGGGACCATAAGGGAACACTATTAGTACTTATTCCGAATTCCGACCCCTATATTAGCCATAGACCCTTCTGGGGCTTGGCTACTTTAGAAGGGCACCTAGAACCCCAAAAAACGGGCAAAAGGGCACATGGGGCTACCTGGGGCTTGGCTTGAACGTTTGGAGTTGAGGGTTTCAGTGGCTTGCAAAGGTCTTCTCAGTGAAATTCTCAGGCTAAACGTCTCAACTCATATGTTCCAAAGTTTAGAACCTATAAACCTCAAACCCCAGCTGGCAGAACCTTAAACCCCAGATCCCAAACCCTGGCACGCAAAAACCTAAACTGTACTATAGGGGCCTCAATAATTAGAACAGGGTTTGGGGGGTTGTTGTAGCATAGTTCTAAAGGGACCATAAGGGAAGATTATTAGTAATTATTCCGACCCTTATGGTACACCCAGAAACCAGGCGTTTCTTCCGCTCCTGCCAAGGCCGCGTCGCCCGCGTCGGCTTCGGGTTTCTCCTCCTCTGGCTTCTTTTTCTTCTTCTTGGATTCCTGCCCAGGGGAAACTTCTGAGGCTTCTGGGTCTTGGTTGGCGATTGCAGGGTTCCAGGCTTAACTGAACATTCTGAATTGTTAACAGATCACAGGCCCTTAAGTCTTGCAAGTCTGACAGCCCTGAACATTGAACCTTTTCGGACTTCTGACTAGGACCAGGATGTCCGGACGCTTAGTTCGATGAACCAAGCCATGTCTTTGGTCTTTGCAGTTGCAGCAGGAGGGAGGCAGCAGGAGCGTCCCCGGGCTTCAGACGTCGGGTTTTTCAGGGCTTCGTATTAAGGTACAGGGCATCAGAGATCAACATTACTTTCGGGAAATGGTCGCACTAAGCAAAGCGACAACGAAGTGCTGACGAGAAGAATATCATCTTCTGTATACAAACATATTATATAGGTTAAACGAATTAAACTCAAAAACAATTCTACGAATTTAACCGATGTAACTTACTTGATTGGCCGGAAATAGGCTAAATAGAATACACTAAAGTCACTAAATTAATTTAATTAAGGGGGGGGGGGCGCAATCCTGGCATCGACCAGGCCACTTCAGGAATTAAATGAGCTAAATGAAGTAAATTCGAACACCCAGTTTTGCAAATGAAATTAATTTAGATAATTTCGATTAATGTTCGTGCGCACACCCGCTCTCCTCCCCTCCCTGGCTTTTTCCGGGCCCCCCCAAAGCCCTCTGTCAAAGAGTGTGGGCATTGCGCAGGGTTTGCAACAAGATCACCGAGCCTAAGCCTAAGCCCTACCCTAAACCCTAAACCCTAAACCCTAAACCCTGAACCCTGAACCCTAAACCCTAAACCCTATGAAACCACAGCGACTTCCGGAAGCCCCCAGAACAGAGCCCCTACGCCCCACCGTCGCCTCATCTCCAGTCGAGGAGGAGAGTGCTTGTAACTCCGGCAGCTTCAGCTCGTCCCCCCTGGTTTAGGGTTTAGGGCTAGGGTTTAGGGTTTAGGGTTTAGGGTGTAGGGTTTAGGGTTTAGGGTTGAGGGTTGAGGGTTCAGGGTTTAGGGTTGAGGGTCTGAGGGTCTGAGGTACTTGGGGTATTTAGGGTCCTTGCTTCACTGGGTTCTGGCCCCACTCAACCTTTAACCCGAACCTCGAACATCCCAAAAACCCAAAAACAACTTTAAACATCTACACCCTGAACCCTAAACCCTCGTCAGCCATGAAGTGAATCCCTGTGACGCTGTGGCTGGACACCCTACTAGACCCCCAAAACCTAAACCCCAAACCCTAAACCCTAAACCCCCCAGTCGGCCTCTTCGCAGAGGACTCCACTTGCCGGATGTCGCGCTTCTTGTGGGATTTCAGGTTCACTTGCACCATGGCTTCCTCAAGTGGGGGTTTAGGGTTTAGGGTTTAGGGTTTAGGGCTTAGGGCCCACAACCTCCTGTTGGGACTCCCTAGAACTCTTCAAAACCAATGTCAGTGCGGTGTCCCAAACTCCAGCTTCTCTTTAGGGGTCCCTTCAAGGAGATTCTATTTCATTTGGGGTCATAAAAGGGGGTACCCCTATGTTGGGACCATAGATCCCTCTCGAACTTGGCCGCAGCACCCACCCGAAACCCGAAATCCTCACAGTCGCACTCCTCCCACTGGGGGCATGGGATTGGGGGGACGAATAAGGTCCCTGAGGGTTCAGAAGGGCTCCCTTTTAAGAATCCCCCTTATCCTACCCAGGACCCACGCAGCCATGCCCCAGTTGCTGTGACTAGGTCCTGAAACCTTAAAGCTGCCCTGAACCTTGGGATGTTCCCCCTTGTACAAACCGTCCTTCATAGGGATTCTAGTAGGGGGTACCATAATCCCTATTAAGGGCTGTTAGTACAAGCCCCTGAACCCTGGAATCCCTAAAAGGTTAAACCCTGGCGCTTTGGATGCTGCTAAGCCCTGCCCGAACCGAACCCTAGAGGCCCTTTTACTCCCTGAAGCAGAGCGGCCAAGTCAATCTCGTAGGGCTGGGCGCCGAAGCCTGATGCGCTTGGCTTTCGTTGACTTGGGCTGACAAGTGGCTGCCTTGTGCTGATCTTGCTTGGGGCTGTGAGCCATGACAAAGCTTCAAAAGAGCCAAGAAAACTTCCTAAACCTAAACCTAAACCCTAAACCACAAATCCTAAACCCTAAACCCTCCCAAACCCTGCACCGTAGATGTTGTGCACTTGACAGCACTCCCAGCGTTGAACCCCCCAAACCTGAGCTCTGCAATCTCCCTCCAGCTGTGGCCCTAAACAGCTTTGTTCGACAAGGGCAGATGCTTGTAAGCTGTGAGAACCAAAAGTTTCAACAAAAAACTCCCGATTCCTCAACCTAGACCCTGAACCCTAAACCCTAAAACCCTAAACCCTAAACTTCCCTGAGCTTCTATTGCCGCTAAAGGGGTGCAGCACGAATCCGCGAGCCTGCAAAGGCTTCGGTGCTTTGGGATGTCGCGTCTTACCCCCAAAGCTACTACACATTCAACACGGCGGGCCTTTGAACCGTATCTTGGTCTGCTTCATCGCCACCGCCTCCCGCAGCTTCTCCTGGGCAGCGACGAAAATTGAGCGCGGTTTGGGCTTTGGATGGCTGGGAATTCCCCCTCCTCTCGACGCCCAGTGTCTTGTTGGGGGCACCCCCGATGTTGTTCAATCATGCCATATCATGCCAGTAATTAGAACTGGCAGAAGCTCCTGACAACTCTCCTCCACTCGTATACGTAGACTTCTGTGCTAATGCATAAACGAATGCACATGCTCATATCAACTCATCCGCAAGTTCCAGGCAAGAATGGACATGAGAGAACCTCCATCCCCCCAACATCACAAGCCCATTGCTTAGTCAACTTCAATCTTAAGCCCACTTGGGGCCTAGGCTGTAGGGTTCCGACAAGACAACTATGCACCGAATTCTCATGTAAGCTCTCCGAGCACAGAACATCATTGGGATCATGAGGAACATCTGACGCAGCCTTCCGGCTGACCGCTCTGCTGACATTCAGCTGCCAAATCTCTCAACCTTAAACCACTGCCCTTCAAGCCGGATTCCGCACCCATCGCCACCCCTCGAAGTTCCTCAAATGGGGTTTAGGGTTTAGGGTTGAGGGTTTAGGGTTTAGGGTACCCCCCTCTCAAAGGCCGCACAAGCGGCGGTGATGGAATTGGGCAGCTTCTTCCACTCGTCGTCCAGGAGCACTTCCCAGCTGAGAGGCTCCAGGCCTTGCCAGAGACGGGGTTTAGGGTTTAGGGCTTAGGGCTTAGGGTTTAGGGCTTAGGGTTTAGGGTTTAGGGTTTGGGGTTTAGGGTTCAGGGTTTAGGGCTACATGTCGGGAAGGGGGTGGAGGGAAGGGGCTGGGGTGGTTGGGGGTTACTTGCGGCCATTGGGCTTTGCAGAAATCATGGGGTTAGGAATCTCATGGGCCAGAGGGTTAGGGTTAAGGGGTTTAGGGTATAGGGGTTTAGGGTTTTGGGGCTGCGGGGTTGTTAGGTGTTTGGAGGCAGTTCCTCCTTATACTAAGCGTCCTTAATGGGGATTACAGTACCCCCCCCCCCCATTAGAATCCCGACCAAGGGCTGTTAGTATAAGGGGGCACATCCCAACTTGGGGTTCTTGAGGTTTGGGGTGAACACCTTGGGTGGTGTCAGGGTTGCTGGGGGTGGGGGGTGGGGGGGGGGGGGGGGGGGGGGGGGGGGGGGGGGGGGGGGGGGGGGGGGGGGCGGGGTGTATCGCTGATGTAATGGGCCTTCAGGGTTCAGCTTCTAGTTGCTTGCAAGTTTCCCAGATAAGGTGCCCTGAGTTTGAACTGTCAAGCTGCTTGGGGTTTGGGATTCTGTGGCATTCGGGGCTATGTTTAAACTTTGGGATGTTCCCCCTTATACTAACAGCCCTTAATAGGATTCTAGTAGGGGTGCTGGAATCCCTATTAAGGACTGTTGGTATAAGGGGGGAACATCTCAATTGAAACTTTTCAACTGGTCTTCGAAGGTGCGGAGCGCTGTTGTTGAGGCCTGTGGCTTGAATGGCTGGTAGACGCTCTGGAAGCTTGCGGCTACAATCTCACGACCCGGCGATGTTACTGTGAACTGCGAACCCTAAACCCTAAACCCTAAACCCTAAACCCTAAACCCTAAACCCTAAACATGAGGTTCGGGCCGAACCCCAGAATCCCACTGGGGCCCGAAACACTTGCGTGCTAGAACACGTTGGCAGAAGGCCTCCGGCTGATGACTTGCCGCCCTTCTCCTCATAGCGCTTGCCGCCCAGCGCCTCCACAGGAGAAAGGGTTTAAGGTTTAGGGTTTAGGGTTTGTGGTTTAGGGTTTAGGGTTTAGGGTTTAGGGTTTAGGGTTATGGTGTAGTCCTTAGAAGCAGAGCTAGGTTGGCCCCTAAAACCCTCTGAAAAATATTCCTGAATATGATCCTCTTCAACCCAAATAACGGAAAATATACAATGTCCCAAGGGCCTACCTAGAGAGGGTTCTGGCGCTTCTCCGCGCTTCCTGCCCTGCCACCTTTGTCTGAAGCCCAAGGCCTTCCAGCGCTCGAAGAGCACGCAAGTGGGGCGCGAGCCCCAGGGCCCTGACTCCTGAGCGTTTGCGGTCTCAGCGCCTGAACGCCTAACTTATAAGAGTAAAAACCGCAAAGCATTCGAACCGAAAACAGCTATGCAGAAAACAGCCAAAGCTCTGCAATCGGCAGGGCTCACCCCGTAGGCTCAAGCACAGTTGCTGTTTCAGGTATTTTACACTCTCACGTTAGCCCTTGGGTAGGGTTTCGCTAGACCCCTAACCCTACCACCAGGAGAAAACCTCTCAACCCCAAGCCCTGCAAGGCCTCTCCAACTCGAGACGTGCAAGGCGCGGCATTGTTGTTTTCCATACATAGATTTGGGGCTTTTCCCCTAAACCCTACACCTTGAACCCTAAACCCGAAACCCCTAAACCCTAACCCCTTTTGGGTTCTTGGTTTCATTCGGGTCCAAACAGGGCCAGGGTGCTCGACCCGACTTCATCTGCAAGTGGTGCAACATCTGGACTGTGTCGGACAGGCGGAGGCCTTCGTAGCGGTATGCCAGCCTGGCGTGGCGGATATCTGCCTACCCGGGCTCAGGGGATTCTTAGGGCCAGGGATCTCGGATTTGAGAGTGCCTGGCCATGATTTTACACGATCCTCCAGGGACGGAGTCGCAACTTCGTGAAAACACACCTCTGCCATGGTCCTACATCAGGTTCGTGGATAGAAGTATTATCAGCAAGGTCATTGAGCCTAGGTAGGCCGAGAATCATCTCTTGCAAGGCTCTCTCTCTCTCTCTCCCCCCCACCCCCAGAAAAAAAATAAAGAACACAAAAACAAAACATCCTGGATTGCGGAGCCTTCACTTCACCACAAATGACCCTCAAATCTCGGCCACCACAGCGCCTTGCTAGACCCCCAACGATCGCTAACAAGTAGAAGCCGGAACCCTAAAATACTGGATCTGATGGCAACAAAAACTCAAACACCTGCAAGCGACTCTTCCGCGTAAACTGAAGGCCTGGCGATGCCGTGTGGCCCGAAAGACAGCCGCTGAAAACCAACAGAGCGAGAACAAGAACGAGAGCGGGAGCCAGAGCAAGAGAGAGAGAGAGAGAGAGAGAGGGAGAGAGAAAGAGAGCGAGAGCGAGATAACGATAATCCCAAACCCTAAACCCTAAACCCTAGACCCTACCCTAGACCCTAGACCCTAGACCCTAAGCCCTAAGCCCTAAACCCTAAACCCTAAACCCACCAAAAAACTACCATGTATGGTCAACTTAACCCGCAGGCTGGGGCTCCAGGCACTGTGAAGCCGATCAGCCTTGGCTTGTGCTTGGGGCTTGGGAATGTTGTGCGCATAGGTGAGTTTCGACTCATTGAGTTCGGAAATCGGGCTCAAACCTTGAGGGTTTGGGATTTGAGAGAGTTGATGGCTATGCCTGGTTCGAGTGCCCGTGCTAGCCCTTTGATGCTTCCTTGACGGGAAACAACCACCCCGTCCTTAACGTTTTTGACCCTCCCAGCTCCTGCACCCCTCTTTCAAAACCTTTCGGGAATATGTTGGCTTCAAGGTTTAGGGCTTTCGGAATCTCAAAGACTTGGTTGCTTAGGGATTCTAGGCATTTCGGGCTTCGGCCCCCAAAAGTCGGCGAGTAGCACGTCGGGCTGTGCAAACTCCGCCGCCGGGCTCGGCTTGTCCTCGCATGGGGCGAGGGTGAGGGGTCGCGACCAGCCTTGAAACTGCTTCCTGGGGCCTGAATTCACTAGCCCTTAAAGGACCCAAAAGGTCGAGGTAAACTACACAGCCCCTAAGGCTTTAATTTGGAGGTTACGGGGTTTCTGGCTTAGGCCTGAAAACCTGAAACCTTGCTGTGCTGGTTTTGTTTTGGGATTTTGGCTTCATAGCACCCCCGAAACCTTCTACCACAAACCCTGAAACCCTAAACACCAAACCCTGCAGCCGCGACAGCGCCTTTTCAATGCCCTCTGCCTCATACCAAAACACCCCACAAGACTGAGTGGGCTTTAATCCGCCAAGGCCAGAGGCGTTGAGGCGTTTAGATCCAGGTCTAAGCCTGTATTTGTGCTTGTCAGGTCTAGGGCCGGACAGGGTCTCTCCAAGAAACAGTGTGAAATTAAGCTGCAAGCCGCATCAGACCGCCAAACTCCTGAAAGTCCAAACAGCACGAATAACACGGAGCTCTGCATCAAACGTGAAGAAAAACTCGAAACTATGCAACCTTTCCCAATCTGATATTGGTTCTTCGTCTGACTCGCGTTCTCTAAGCGACATTTCAGAACAGGCTCTCCTTCAGGCCCCAGGTCCCTAAACAATCCTTAAAACAGCCAAAAGTCCCTGAATCCCAAACCTTAAACCTAAATCCTAAACCTTGGAACCCTAAGCCCTAAACCCTGAACCCTACACCCTAAACCCGAAGCCTTATGAACCCGCAGTCCGAAGCTTGCTTACGTGAACATGGCCAGGCCTTGGCCACGAAGGGCACGGCCAGAAGTCGCCGGCTTGACGGCGCCTTTCAACCCCAAGGGTTTATTGGCCGCCCTATATAGGGTTTAGGGTTTAGGGTTTAGGGTTTAGGGTTTAGGGTTT
>CAJNDS010001236.1:551763-596763 GCA_905221605.1 Symbiodinium natans | reverse complement strand
AACCCTAAACCCTAAACCCGAAACCCCAAACCCTAACCTTTTAGGGCCCTAATTCCCTCATTCCTACTAAGAACCAAGGGGAAGAGCTTCGGAGTCGTCTTCTGCGGCCCTTGTTGAAGAAAGTGTCGGAGATTGGAGCTTGCCGGGCTTGAGGGACTTAGGGCTTAGGAGGGTTTAGGGTTTAGGGTTTAGGGTTTGGGGTTTGGGGTTTGGGGTTTGGGGTTTGGGATTTGGGGTTTGGGGTTTGGTGTTTGGGATTTGGGGTTTGGGGTTTGGGGCTTAGGATGGCTTAGTAGTTCAGGGCTTCCAGAGCATTCGAGACGCAGGAAGTCGCAAACGTCGTTGAACTCCACAGCCTGTCTGAACTTCTCTGCCTGCGGAGACTGCTGGACAGCCTATCGAACCTTATCCCTAAACAACCCTAAACCCTAAACGCTAATCTCTAAACACTAAACCCTAAACCTGAGCCCCATAGAAAGGCTTCAAGACATCTTTGGAGAGCCTGGAGCACTGTAAGCGGATGAAAACCCACGCTGAACACGCCAAACCTTGCCCCAAATCTTGCTCCGAGCAAGCCCTCAGGGTCTGCTCAAAGGCCACGCCTCCGGCCGCGTCACCAGCCAACAGGCCAACCACTCAGCAAGCGGCCTGCCGTGAAGACCGGGATTCTTGGTGCCGGGTAGGGGGCGTGCTGGGAGAGCTCAGGGAGTTCGATGGTTTAGGGTTTAGGGTTTAGGGCAGTCTACATGGTCTGTTCAGGAACGCTCCGGATCTTTATCGGCATTCTCGATTTTGGACTTCCCAAAGCAGTCAGCATCGCCTGCTTGTGGTTCCCAGAGTTTTGCGTATACACACGAAGAAACCATTGAAACAACGGGCTTGGGTCTTGTTTCTTGTCAGGTTCGACGTCCCAGCACAAACGCAAGTTCTTTGCTTTTGAATTTGCAGTATAGCTGTATGGCGTGCACGGGCTCTTCACATGCACTTTAATCAAGATCCAGTAAACCCTGAACCCTCCAGGTTCTGTGACGACCAACCTATACCCTAAACCCTAAGCCCTGAACCCTAGACCCTAGACCCTAAACCCTAAACCCTCAACCCTAAACCCTAAACCCTAAACCCTGAAACACGCCTGCGGAGGTTCTTGTCATACCAAGGCCGGCTCAGAAGCACCAGGTGGGGCTGCTTCTGCAAGGTCAAGTGGTCGTAGCCTCGGGTTTCAAGGGGTTTTGGCGCTCAAGGTCCAGGTCTTTTAGGGGTTTAGGGTTTAGGGTTTAGGGTTTAGGGGTTTAGAGCTTGAGAGCGTGTGAAATTAAAGCCCTCGCAACCGAAATTGGAGATAACGCCTCCCAGCCTCCGTGCCTGTTTTGCAAACTCAATGTGATAAGGTTGTAAATAATGGTATCCTACCGTAAATCCTGGAAGTTACCCTTGGTTGCAACAATTCTCTAAAAGATGTGCATACGTTTATTTGGACAGCCTTCATCCCTAAAGAGGTTCAACGATTTAAAGAGTTCGTGAATTTCGAATGAGGACACTTGGACGTTCGTGCTTGGCGTAAAGCGATCAAGGGCTGTGCAAGAGCCGATGCCAATTCTGAGAAGTGTGGGGTTGAGGGCGTCTGGCAGGTTGTCAGAATCGAAGCGCTGCATGCATCTATCCTAAACCCTGAAACCCAAAACCCTAAGCCCAAAACCCAAAACCCTAAACCCTAAGGCCTCGCCTTCTCGGACGATCCTGGGAATCTCCTCCTCCAGTCGGGAGATACAAGCGGCCGCGGCATCCCCCACCTGTCACACACAGCTGCCTCGTCTTAGGGCCTCTTTTACTGGCTGGTTCTTCGTAGGGAATGAGGGAATGAGGTACCCTACATAATCCCTAAAAAGGGCATAATGTAGGGCCCTGATTCCCTCATTCCGGCGCCTTGATCGAGCGTCAATTACGACCACTTCGCACCCTAAACCTGACTTGCCCCTAGCTCAATTTAGGGTTTAGGGTTTAGGGTTTAGGTTTTAGGGTTTAGGGTTCAAATGACCCTGAGCTCATGATGCTTCATGACAGCAGGTTCTGACAGAGCCTTGCCGACGCAGTTGCGGATCTCAGGGTAGAAAGTGCCTGCTTAAGGCGCTTGAACGCTCGGCTTCAGCATTTCAAGGTTTAGGGTTTTGGGTTTTGGGTTTAGGTTTTTGTAGTGTTGCGGGATGGTTGGGTGGAGAAAGAATCGGCCCAATCTGTACCTTGCTATGCACTACCCATCGGGTGCTGCTCGTCTTCCAAGCAATGGTGGTCCCAGAACTGCAGGGCCCGTAAGAAGGCCGAGGGTTCACGAATATCGAGGAGAGCTTTACCACAAGGGGACTCGATCTTTGACACATCCGCCTTCACATATACCGCATTGTTTTAGCCCATCTGCCAGCCCAAAGACGCCCTAAAGCCACCCTAGAGATCGCACTTAGGGCTTCTTAGGGCTTGGGCTTAGGGTTTAGGTCTAGTTTTCAAATGGCAATTACCCAAAACCGGCTCGCTTGCGAACGTCGGGTGCTCAAGGCAGCATGGTTTGGATCATCCCTGACAGCTTCAAGATGAGTTAAGGCCCGCATGGCTTAGATGTAGAAGTCTAGGTCTGCGTGGTGTTGCTGATGCTACAACGTTTGGGCTTTAGAAGGCTTTATACGGCTTAGTAGAGGTTCCAAAAACCCTTTGGGTCTAGGGTTGAGGGTCTAGGGTCTAGGGTTTAGCTTGTAGACCTGAAGCCAAACTACGTCTTTAAAGCCCCGATCCGCCTGCTGCAGCGTGGCCCTCGTCATTCAGGAAGAGGGCGTCGAGGAGGTGGACCGCGAGATTCCAGCGCTCGCAGCCGAGGTCGTACCTTGAGGCTTTAGGGTTTAGGGTTTAGGCTTTAGGGCTTAGGACTCGGGAACCTGAATAATTAGAACAGGGTTTATTTTAGGGTTTAGGGTTCAGGGTTCAGGGATTAGGGTAAGTATTCGCCTATTTTTGGGGCCTTGATCATTAGATTGGGGTTTTGGGGGGTTATTCTAGTATACTGTACTTATAAAAGGGCCATAAGTTAGGCCATAAGGGAAGACTGTTACTCATTCTTCCGACCCATATATTGCTCGCACGTGTTCAGGGAACTAGGGGTGAACGACCTGAGTCTAAATGTTCGAGTCAAGTCGTAGTATCTAGCAGGCCCTGCGGGTGACACTCGCAAGGCCCTAGTAGGGCCCCTAGGCACCCTAAAGTCACAAACAACACCGCTAGGGTTTAGGGTTTAGGGTTTAGGGTTTAGGGTTTAGGGTTTAGGGTTTGGGGTTTAGGGTTTAGGGTTTAGGGTTTAGGGGTTGGGGATTATAATCCCCAACCTTAAACCCTATAGGGTTTAAGGTTCCACTCATACACTACGCTCCTAAACCCCGAACACCCCAAGTCTTGAACTGTAAACCTCACAGGCCCATACCCTAAACCCCGGAAACCACGACCACCACCCCGTCCGCAACCCGGAAAGCGTGTAGTGCACTGCTTCCAAAACCGATAGCACGCAGCCCCTGCGTGAACCTGAAACTCAAAAAAAGCTCCGAAACTGGAAGCCCGCAACCTCGACAACCCCAAGGCCAGAAATGAGGCCTAAACCCCAACCCCACAAAACCCCTGCCATGCCGCACCCTAAACCCCAAGCCCTAAGCCCTAAGCCCCAAGCCCCAAGCCCCAAACCCCAAACCCTAAACCCTAAACCCTGCACCCGTAAATGACATAAAAACCGAAACCTTGTGCCCCAAGGCATCTCGAAGTTTCCGATGGGGAAGTTCAGCTCCGACTTCAGTGGGTGGAGGACGAGGTCGACCTGCTGTACTTGTAGCTTAAGGTTTAGGGTTTAGAGGGTTTAAAGGGTTTAAAGGGTTTTAAGGGTTTTAAGGGTTTAAAGGGTTTTAAGGGTTTAAAGGGTTTTAAAGGGTTTAAAGGGTTTAAAGGGTTTTAAGGGTTTAAAGGGTTTAATTTCATTTCCCCCTATTCCAGGGGCCTTGATAATTAGAATAGGGTTGTGGGGGCTATTATCGTACAACCGTATCACTATAAAGGGGCCATAAGGGAATATTATTAGTCATCATTCCGACCCCCCTATATTGCTTGTAGCTTAGGGTTTAGGGCCTTCGGGTTGCGTGATTCAGCTCTGGAGGCTGAAGGGACAGAGGAGTCTGGGAACGTGCGACGTGTTTGGGGTGAGGGCCGCTGAAGGCTGTGTACAGGGGTTTCGGCTTTTTTGGTGTAAGGCTTGTTTGTAAGCCCTAAACCCCAAACCCTAAACCCTTAACCCTGAACCCTGAACCCTAAACCCTAAACCGGTGGGAAGCCCTGCTCCCTTGAGCCCCTCCAGCCAGGAACCTCAGCTACTGATTTTGATTCGGGTTGCACAAAACCAAGTCGTCGACCCTCAGTCAAACACGCACCACTACCAAGGTCCACACCAAACGCCCAAAAACCCTGCATTCTCTAAACCACATGGCGCCTCATCGATAAGAGCGCAGCTGTTGTTTCGCAGCATCGCCTCACTCTCGCCGCGAAGATCACGGGTCAAACTTATGGCTCCGCTCGTTGTACCAGGGCTTCGGATGTAGGCATTCGGACATGTACGGTTGTCGAAGTGTTCAAGTTCAGCCGTCAAGGCTCCCCGTCGTCACGCACGACAGCTGCCAGCTGTGCAGATGTCAGAGGAGTGCTTTCACAGGTGCCGCACAAACCCGTGGCTATGCCTCCGAAGGCTCGAATAGGAGCGCAAGAAGAAGCAGTAAATCCCCAAGCCCCCAATGAAAACCCCATCCAAGCCGCCAAGACGTCGCCGATGAATCCGGCCATGACCCTGTTGCCCTCCACCTCCTTCATGTATGGGCTCAGGGTGGTAGTGCGTAGGATTTGAGGGGCAAGGGTAGAGGAATGAAGATAGGTTTTTGGGCTCTGGGGTGTGGTTCGGGCTTGGCATTTAGGGGTTTATAAGGGAATCCTACTATTAGGGGGTCAATTTTGGGGGCCCCCAGATTTTCGTAAGCCCCCATACTTGTGGGAGATTGCTCCCTAAACCCTAAACCCTAAACCCTGAACCCTGAACCCTAAACCTTTAAACCTTTAAACCTTTAAACCTTTAAACCTTCAAACCTTCAAACCTTTAAGCCCTAAACCCTGGGAGCCAAGGACGGGCGGAAGCCACCGAGATGCCGCCTCAGGCGCACGGGTGCGAAGACCTCCGCTTTACCACTTGAAGATGTCCGAAAATAGGGGGGGGGTACCCCAAATATACCCCAAGATACTGTATAATCCTTTTTAAAGGGAACCCCAAAAAGGGTACCCCTATTTTCGGAAACCCGAACTTTCAAGCCCCAAGGACATTTTGTTACAGAAGCCTCGGCCTATAGACCGGCGGATGCGGTCCTTGTTCACGTCCTGCATGCGCTTCTTCAACCGCGTCTGGGACACGGAATCTTTGGCCTGCATGCAAGCGTGCGACTCAAGCGCTTGGCGTTTAAGATGCTCTGGTTTAGGGTTAGGGCAAGGGAAAGTTTAGGGAACTCCCCTTGTTCTTTAGCTGCTTCTGTCTCAGACAGAAACTAACAGCGTGGAGCGGCTGGAGACATCGCAAACTTAGGATTCGAAGCTGTTAAGGGCTTTCAGCCATGGTACGCACCTGCTCCTGCTTACGCAAACCATGGCACTAAGAGTGCGATGTGTGTGTGTGTGTGTGTGTGTGTGTGGGCGCGTGTGGGCGCGTGTTGGGGGGGGGGGGGGGTTGGCTTTCGAGGGCTTCGCGGCCCCAGGAGCCTTGTGCATCTCGGCTTTGTACTTCTTCTGGGTGCCCAGGTGCAGGTGGTTCAGCTGCAGGAGCTCGAGGTGGCGCAGGAACATGGACTTGATGGCCTGGCTCTTCCAGGGCAAATTATCCCCCACAACCCCGTAAAAAAAGGCCCTGTATATTATAGGACTATTATACCCTAGGACCCCTTAAAAAGGCCCTTTGTGGGGTGAATTATGGGGATTTTAGGGCCTTATAGCCCATCCTAGTTGGCTGAGGGTCCGGCGATCAGGGTTTAGGGCGAACGGGAGGACCTGGGGTATCAAATCCTGGAACCACGATAGAACCCAGAACCCACCAGCACTTTATAGTACTCAGCCCTCAAACCAACAAAAGCAAACTCCCCCCCCCCCCCGCCCCAAGGTCTCCATGTGTTGACTTGAGGGCTTTAGGCATTTTCAGGCTCCAGGGCTGAGATTCTGAATGTTTAGGTTTTTTGTGGAAACTTTTCGGTCGCATCTTCGGGGCTTCGGTCTTCCATGGTGCGAGTTCCAGAGCTTCGGAGGCTAGGGGCTTTAATTTCGCACTCTTCTGGGGTTGAGGCCCGTCTCAGCACCCAAGAAACCGCGAAAACCCCCCGAACCCATTCGCCCCAACGCGCAGGGTTCGCTGCAGGCGTCGTGCAAACGACGGCCGCATCGCGCTGCGCGTCGAAGAGCTGCTGCTTGATCAACTGCACGTCGAAAGGGTCGTCCTGCCGCAGCAGCAGCCGCGGTTTAGGGTTTAGGATGATTATAGGTTTAGGGTTTAGGGTTTCGTCATGGAGCATGGAGGCCGAAGAAGGGTTTTAGGATGCTGGGGTGTCGGCTCCAAGGTGTACGTTCGGGGGAGGACAAGGGACGAGGCTTCAGGAGTTCGCAGGCCCTCAAGACCTGTTTCTGAGCCCAGATTGCGGAGAAGCCTGAGGTTGACCTTCTGTAGCTGAGGGTGCCCCTACTAATCCCTTCCCCTTTTATTAAATACCCCCCCCCCCCCCAAAAAAAAAAAAAAAAAAATTATTAACAGCACATTCCGGAAATCCTCACTCCGGGGGTCCCGTTTAATATAAGGGGGAAGGGCTCTAATCCTCCCCAACGCTGCAAAAACCCACCTGTCACCCCCCCCCACCCCCCCACCCCCCCCACCCCTGCCCACCCCACCCCAGACCCCCCCCCCCCCCTCCCCCCCCCTCCCCCCACCCCCGTGCCCACCCGCCCCGACCCCCCGGCTGCACTGGGCCAGGCAATTAGCTTGCTCTCCTTAAATAGCCTTCATAATGGGGGGGAACCTAGGCGGGGGTAGTTTTGAGGGGGTAGTAGGGAAATCCACGATGTAGAGTTCAGAGGTTAAGGATTTAAGAGTTCAGCTTGAAGCTTGGATTTTGCAGGGAATTTAAGGTTTCGCGATGATCCTCCTAAATCCCGGCAAAAGCCTCCCCCCTCCCCCCACCCCCATGAACAACAGCACTTGAATTCCAGCCCCCTCCAATGCATGTTACGTATGCCTTCAGAACGGCTACAGACAGAAATTAGACTGGCGGCAAAGGGCTTTATTCGGGAGATGGACTTCCTGCGCTACCCATGCCCCTGCCCGCCCTCAGATTCCCACAATAAAGGTGTGAAGTGAAGCTTGTCACCCATAATTTGCTACTCGCTGGGATGTACGTTTACAGTGCCCAGTTGGGAGATCTTCTAAGAAGGGGTCCCACAGCCCTCAGCCTTGAACCGGAGTCCCCTGCACGCGATGCCCTAAGCCTCCAACCATTCTTCGCGTTGAACCCTAAGTATACCCCATATTCCACGTTTGTTGTCTGGGTCCAAACGCCGAAGCAAACTGTCGTGCCGAGGCTCCAAAGCGCCCAAGCCCCCAAACGAATCCCTGTTATACCAAAGCCCATAAAACCCTAAGGTCCTGCCCCATCATCCTACTGAACTCCAGGGTCACGACTCGCTTGGCCAGAATCTGCCCGAACATCTTCCTCTCGAAGCAAAGCTCAAGTTTGACGCGCTTGCGGGAATTCGGCTGTGGGGGACCATGGCGAAAATAATCTGCTTGACTTGCAAGATGTTGTGACATGAGGATCCGGATTCAGTTGAAATGTACAAAAGCTGCCGGCTGATCCACTAGCTGACACTCATCCCAGGATGTTTGACTTCAGCCAGGTTTAGAAAGAACGGCTGGTGTCAAATACCTCCGAACATCCCCAACTCAAAACTACTTCTGACTTTCCGACGATGAACACTTACTTTCCTGCGTGCACCCTTCTGAAACGATTGCACCGAGCATGCTCCAGCCAAAGTTGCCCCTGTTCCGCCGCCAAGCGTCCGCATCACATTCCGCGTCTGCGCTAGAAGGGCCTTGGGCACGATGTTGAGGACCAGGCGGCCATCGTTGCCCAGCCTTGCAGGCGCTGGAAGGCTGCCAATCACTGACCAAGCATACAGCTATCTCATTCATCGATGCAGTACTTGGCAGTAGCGATCTCGAGTAGTACGTGGCACGGCCTTTTCTTGTTGATGTAGAGACGACATGCATCGTGATCGAGACCCTTTGACTCTTTCGAATTTCGAGCATTTGGTGCTTTTCAAGGATTCTGAGCCTGCCAAGACATTCCGGTAAACTTCTGAGCTGGGCGTGGCAGGCTTTGAACATCGATCGTTGAACTGTTAAACTGCAATGCCACACAAGTCTCTGGGTGGGAGCGCGTGGGCTTCGCAGTGGAATTTGGGGTTCGGGGCTTCGGGCCTTCTATGCATCAAGCGGCCCATGCCCTAAATTCGACTCGGTGCGGACCCTGTGGCCCTGACTCAGAGCCCTGAACCCTGCCAACAAAAGAGGCAAGCTGCATGAATGGGGTGAATGCCTCAGGTCATGACTGTGCACTAATTGCTGGAGAGTGACAGCAGTGTCAGCATTGGAGCAATGCACGTAGTCTTGCCCGCACCTGGGAGTCTGCAGCTTTGGGTTTCGGATTTTGCGTCTCGGTTTCGAAAATAGCCCTTCCCCCCTCCTTGGAATACACCATGCACAACATGCAGGCCGAATTTCGGCATTCAGAAAACACACGCGGGTGCAGCATTTTTTCATGTGCGCAAGAACAGCAATGCCCAAAAACACACGAAATCTCGGGGTTGAGGAGAGTCGACTGGACGAGCGCAAGGCCTTGGGCTTCAGGGTCTTAACCTGTTGCCTTCAAGAGACACAGTATGAATGGACCCAACACTGCAACCACTTCTTTCAAGTATGCAAGTTACGTACCCTGGATACCTTTTAAGGCAGTTTAGGTATAGCTTCGGCGCCCATGATCATCTGCGCCACCAGAGAGTTTCCGTCGAACGCCTCCTGAGCGAACTTCTGGATCAGAGTGACCTGCACGGGGTCCAAGTCCCCTTCGGCGGGCCAAGAAGAGCTTAATGCAATGGTGAACATGGGAATGGGAATCATAGGCCGAGCACATGCGTGGTCCAACAAGTGCCAGCACTGGGCAGGTTGGGTTCGGGCCACCGGACGAGGGAGTCATAAGAGCATCCTAGCGTGCAACAAGCAGCCCAAACCCAAAGAGCCTAAGACCACGCTTCACACTGAAACCCGCGCTCCTGCCTGCTGCTTCCGCACCAGGAAGCCGGTGACATATTCGAACCTAGGTGTTGAGGATTCTTCGATGGTGTCTCCGACATCCCAGGCTTCCGGCTAACACAGGCTTGTCTTGCAATCAGAATCTCTCCTAGGGTGCCTATTCCAGTGCTGTGCCTGTTAAAAAAAAACACCGAACAAAAAAACGCCCAAGACGAACCTAGTTTGGCAAAGCACCCTCCTAGCCTGAACCCCGACATCAGCCACTGGGACCTGTAGGCTCATTCCGACACCCTGACACCCCCAGAGGTTTTACCTTGAACCCTTAAGCTTGTGCCCATTGCGTTTTGGGGACCCGTTTTAAAGATCTAAGCTCAGAAGCATGGCAAGCATCGGAACACAGCTCTGGGGTGCTGGCAGCAGAAAGGCGGGGGAGATCTCGGCACTGCTGTCGGTGTAGTTCCTCTGAACGATTTGTGCGAGGGGCTTGCAGGTTGGGAATGAACTCGCGAGACCTCCATGTTGTTTTTGTGTATAAGTACAGTACCTTACATTACCTTACATTACCTTACCATGCATAATACATTACACTAATTACCTTACATTCCATGAATGCGTTGCATTACATTGCATACTTCCATACAAACATACGTACATACATACACAGACGTAGATACATGTGCGAGCATCGCGACATGAACAAAAGATGAAAGAACACATAGACAGGCGGACTGAATTTGATAGGCAGGCAGACAGAGATAGTTCGGAAGTTGGGCTGGTGCCATAGACGACAGACAACTTAGGTAGCATGGGACCATGCACAGATCGACAAACATATAGAGACAAATACATAGGTAGATAAGAGGGTGGATAGAAGATTCCGTAGATACATGTGGAAAGTTCAGAAGCCCCTGAACTCAAAATACCTTCAACACAGAGTTTGGGTTTAGGCCTTGAGGCCCAGAGACCTTCAACCAAGACTTAGAAATCTCAACGCCGACACTGGGAATCCTGAAAACACACAGCGCTGAACTTCCAACCTCACACGTATCTACACGAACATCCCCGGTTAGCCGTGGTGCCGCTTGCACCCCAAGAAAACGGCAAGGCGGCCAGCCAATGTCTGCAACTCCTGCTCCGCACGCGACGATTTTGTCCGTGCTAGGGCACAAGGTGTGGGGGGGGACATCCAGGGCTAGAGTCGGCGGAAGATTGGAGCCACCTTAAAAGGCTTAGGATTTGGGATTGAGGCTTCCTTGGTGTCATCTGTGCGCAGGGTTTCGGACATGTAGTTCGGCAAATCCTAACGGTCCGATAGCCCCTGCAATGCTAAAAAACCATGTTCGACCTTTATCAGGTCCTGTAATGCCCTGTGCCTGTTGTCGGCTAGGACAGAAGACTTCAGCAGGTTGATCGCTGGATGTAAACCACTTGAGCCCTCCAAAGCCGTCAGAAAGCGCCAGATTGTCATTGCACTGAAAATTTGCGTAGTGCTTCAGGCTTTTCTTTATACAGGGCTTGTTTGATCAGAAGGACCTGAATCCGAAAAAATTGGACCTGTGAGAGCTCACACCTCTAATCCCCTCCCCTGCCCTGCTTCCTTTCTGATGTATTCTTGCTGCCCCCCAGCCCCTCCCTCCCCGCGCCCCCCCTCTCCCCCCCGACGACCGCCCTCGCTCCCGCCCCCTTCCGGGAAGTAGCTACCTTGTCGCCACTGTTGTGGTCGAGGCGGGTGGCGTAGCGTTAGAAATTAGGGTAGATGACATGCTGCAGCCCTACATTGGATTTCTCACGAGTCTAGATATCAGAAGTGCAACAATAGCAGAGCAGTAGACTCAGTAGACCTGTTCTGCACACGTACACAGCTTGGCCAAGCCCAAATGCTTCAAGCTGCCTTTGGAAACCGACCGCTGCTTGGTGGAGACCACGGAAGCAATTATTGATCGCCGACATTCTTGGCCCTAAGAGCTGAAAGAGCGGTCCTTGGAAACCACCTCGTCCACGCCACTCTTCCTTGCTGAGCGGTTCGAAGGAAGAAGCCTACGTAATCTGGGCTTAGAGCCGTCAGCGATTCTCAAGGGCCGGCACAGGCCCTTCCAAGACACCGGCCTCAACACGAAACCCTAAATCCAGGCCGTGGCAGCCCTACTTGTCCACACAGAACTTTCTTTTAGTTTCAGGAATCAATGCCCCTGAACCTCAGAAACAGCTGGGGGGGTTTGGGCTTCTAAGGAGCCAGGCGTCTCGGCCCGCTGCACTGCCGAGCGCAGGTCATGCAGGGAGGCCAAGGCAAGCTGTCCTTGCGCGATGCCTCGGCGAGCCGGATGACCGGGAAGGGAGGGAGGGGGGCCTGAAGAAACCATCCCATGCCTTGGTTCATGCAACACGTGCTTGTAGCTGAAGGGTGGCGTGACAGTCTCTGAGGGTTCTGTAGGAGAGTGAGGGTGTTGGAAAAGGCTCAGTTGTGTACCGGCTTAGAGATTCGGTGGGGCTTTGCGAATTTGCGAAGTTTGGGCCCACTATGGCCAACTCCTTGTTTCTCGGCCTTAGGGTTGAGGTTTAATAGTCAAGACAGAACCTTGCACCACCTGGTGGCTATTTGTCGCTCATGCAGAACCGCTGCGGTACTTTCAGACAACCTCCTACAGCCACTGTATGCTGTCTGAAGCCCGCGAGCGAGCTTCGGCAGATGTTCGAGCGTGGTTTGTAAAGCACTGCAGCCCCGCTTCAAAGCATCCGAAGCCAAAGCCAGAACAAGGGACAAGGGGGTGCCCTCGAAACTCCACACCCTGCCTTGAACCGATCTACGGTAGTAACCCTCAAACAGCTTTTGGGGGAGTCGAGCATACAGCTGCGTGGCAGGGTACACGCGTGCGGTGGAACAACGATCACGACTTGCTCAGCCAATACAGGAGCACGTCTAGCAAACCACCCACAAAGGAATACACATGTGGCCTCCCCTTCCATCCGCAAAAGTCTTGCCGTGAGAAACGGGCGTACTGCCGAAACCCCGCCGATCAACCCCGGCAGAGGGATGAGCTCAGAAGCCCCGCTGTCATACGCATCAGCCCCGAAGTGCGTTGGCTCCAAAGGGTGGCTGGCCACTGGGGGGATTTAGGTCTAAACTGTCGAGGCAACCCCACACCTGGCCCACGGTGTGGAGGAAACGAAGAGTTGGGCTGCATGCTTCCCTTGGGTAGGGCGCGGTAGGGTTGGAGTATGCTGACCTGCAGTCCTGGGAGCTGCGTGTCACCGGGCTCCAAAAAACCCTACAAAACTCCAACGAAAAACCTGCAGAGGCCCTGGATCCTTCAGCGCCCAGCTGAACCCCTCACTTAGGATGTTCCACCTTATACTAACCGTCCTGAATAGGGATTATAATAGGGTGTACACCCTATTATAATCATTATAATCCCGATTAAAGACTGGTAGTATAACATCCCAACCCCTCACCCACACAAGGCCAGCGGACGGCAAACGTAGAGCATCATGGCCAGAACTCGCCGCCCCACGGACTGGGCGCTGGCTGTGTTCGAGACCTCGGGTTTAGGGTTTCGAGGGACTAGGGTCTGGTCTAGGGTTAGGGTAGGGTCTAGGGTCTAGGGTCTAGGGTCTAGGGTCTAGGGTCTAGGGTCTAGGGTCTAGGGTCTAGGGTCTAGGGTCTAGGGTCTAGGGTCTAGGGTCTAGGGTCTAGGGTCTAGGGTCTAGGGTCTAGGGTCTAGGGTCTAGGGTCTAGGGTCTAGGGTCTAGGGTCTAGGGTCTAGGGTTTAGGGTTTAGGGTTTAGGGTTTAGGGTTTAGGGTTTAGGGTTAAGGGTTTTGGGTTTTGGGTTTTGGGTTTGGATGGGGCTTCGAAGGGCTCACAAAGGATTGGCCTTTCCGGGTGGATGACAGTGTATGCAAACTGCTTCTCCCAAAATTGTTGTCGGTCATATTTTGGTGTGTGTGTGTGTGTGTGCGTGCATGTATATCTATATCTATATATGGTACCCCCCCAAAAAATGCAAACAACAAATTATCCGTAAAGACTACACAAACACTCTGTGTGTGTGGGGTTTAGGGTTTAGGGTTTCGGGTTTAGGGTGTATTGGGCATAGGGTTCAGGGTTTAGGGTTTACGGTTTAGGGTCCTTACGGCCCGCTCGGCCTTGTTCACTGCGGCGATACATCCTTCAAATAGCCGTTCGTTGTCAAGCTCCTCCGCTGGCAAGCCGTCTTGTAGACGAAGACTTGAAGAAATCAAGAGTTCCAGCCCTACACCGACCCAAGGTTTGGCATAATAAAAATCATGGTGATAACTGATACTAATGACCCTGATAATCATAACAGTACTAACTAGTTCAGCAAGAGATAAGTCTTTGGCTATTAAGCGCGTACGCCGCTAAGAGATAGTTCTGAACGAGTGAGACAAGGGATCGATCCATTGTTGAGAGCCCCAAAAACACCCAACCGCCTGGCTCCTGTTACTTGTGAGTAGAGTTGGGGGGCTTCAATCGTAGGGAACGGGGAACTGCATCATGGAAAACTTCTTACATGCGACAGCAGGACGGTTCAAGTTCGGAGCCACACGCCGGTAAAGTCTGGCACCGTGGAAGCAGGGGTTCGGGTTTTTGCTCCAACTCTAGACTCGAAGCCCTGAGCGCAAAATGCTGATGGCCAGGGAGGGTTCGAGGCTGATAGGGGTGATTCAAGCTGTGCTTAGGGTTTAGGGTTTAGGGTTTAGGGTTTAGGGTTTAGGGTTTAGGGTTTAGGGTTTAGGGTTTAGGGTTTAGGGTTTAGGGTTTAGGGTTTAGGGTTTAGGGTTTAGGGGTTAGGGTTTAGGGTTTAGGGTTAGGGTTTAGGGTTTAGGGTTTAGTGTTTAGGGTTTAGGGCTCAGCGCATCTTTCTGCCAGAGTGCTGCCCCCACGCACCATTCGAGCCAGAGGTGGCCTTCAATGCCACCTCTTCCTGGATTTGGGGTTTAGGGTTTAGGGTTTAGGGTTTAGGGCTTAGGGTCTCAGGGTTTGGAGAAAGGGTGGTGAAGGATTCGCACCTTGGTTCTTCGTAGGGAATGAGGGAAAGAGGGCCCTAATACCCTTTAAGGGATTGTATGGGGCCCAGAATTCCCTCATTCCCTACTGAGCACCAGACCTTCGTGAGCTTCTTCGGCTGGGACTGGCAGGGTAGATGGGTAGAATACGGAGATTTTGGGGCTCCGTGCCAATAGTACTGGACTACAGCAGGGTTTAGCGTTTCGGGTTTCGGGTTTAGGGTTTAGGGCTCCACGATGGATGACGTGGCAAGGTGATCCAAAGTGGCCTGAACAGACTCGGGTCTGAAACGGAACAACTTCTGCCGTGTGCCGAGATGGCCACCTGTACAGCTATCCGACAACCCTGGGGTAGGTTCGGGGGGCCCTATAGAACTTAATTTTTTTAATGGCTTTATAGGAAAGATATGGGGGGTTTTAGGGTTAAACATAGAAATTATTTTCAAACCTACCCCTGCTGAACCCTCGTTAATGGACATGCTGAGGCTCTGCCCAGCCAGAATCTGGTTCCGTCTCCCTGGTCGGCTGGAGCTTTGTCGGCGGTCTGCAGCAGCTCGGAACGCATTGTCACCACCTGCCTTGTGTAATAAAGGGGCCTTAATGATTGGAATAGAGGTTTTGGGGGTTGTTATAGTACAGCTGTGCAGGGCTGCGGGCTCCGCTTCTTGAACTTGGGATTTCAGCCAGGAAGCTTCAGGGGCATTGTTGCTGAGATACATAATTCCAATAACCGATGCTGCTTTCAAGTCTACAGCCCTGGGTTTAGGGTTTAGGGTTTAGGGTTTAGGGCTTAGGGCTTAGGGTTTAGGGTTTAGGGTTTAGGGTTTAGGGTTTAGGGTTTAGGGTTTAGGGCTTCCATGATCCCCCATCCAAAGTTGCCCTAAATTCTCAACACCGCCTCAAGTCCTCGACCCTGGACCTGACAGCAGCACACGAGGACCTGCTCGATGCCCGTCAACTGTCAAGCTTTTCAACCCGAAGCAATAGCTGCGTGCAACCCCATGCCCCCTCCCCAAACCGAAACCAAAACAGACAATAGACCCCAAACACACACATTCTTGCGTGGCTGGAGGGCCCAGGGTCCACCTAGGTTCGAAAGGATTCAAAACCAAAACCTTTTCTGAAAGGTAGTGTGAACGAGTACCCCACAACAGTCCCACCTCGACTGAAGTTTAGGCATGTGATGACGGGCTCAAATCATTTCCGTGCAGAACTTCTGTGGCCTTCATGCTTCTAACACGGGAGCCCGGCAGCAGGCGTGTTTGATGGGTTTCTTGATGATGGTTCGGGGACCTTCTGAGGTCTCGGCCCAGGGAGTCTGCATGGGCTTGAGAATCGCAGGGTGGTAGTGTAGAGTTCTCTTGTTTAGGGGTTTAGGGTTTAGGGTTTAGGGTTTTGGAAAGCTTCAGAGTTTCGGCCGTCACTACGGTGTGGGATCGGCACCGTTCCGGCCGAGTGGCTGAAGGTCTGCCGACCAAGCCCTCTTGACAGCAGACTCTAGCCTCGGCCAGACCCCGGTTTGGCAAGGGAGTAGATGCTTAGGCTTAGGGTTGCGTCACACAAAAGCTTCAAGGCACAGATCCTTTGGCTAAAGGGAAGACCCTAAACCCTAAACCCTAAACCCTAAACCCTACACCTTGAGCCCTGAGCCCTGAGCCCTGAGCCCTGGACCCTGGACCCTGGACCCTGAACCCTGAACCCTAAACCCTATAAACCCTAAACCCTAAACCCTACGTGATGTCAATGCCAAGAAGCTCGTCCAGGACGCCCAGCGCAGGTGCCAAGTGATCCGCTGAAAGGTCCTAAAACCCACAGCCACGGTTAAGGGTTTAGGGTTTAGGGTGTAGGGTTTAGGGTTCAGGGTTCAGGGTTCAGGGCTTAGGGTTTAGATTCACGACGATGAGAGCTGCGGGATGTGTCGAGGGCATTGCGGCCTCAGGGGTTGAAGTAGGGATGCGGGGTTGTGGGGTTGACTCTGCAAGTCTGAGTATCACCGAAGTGAATCCGACCATCCCGAACACGAAGCGACCCCCCGGGGCTCCTGTGGTAGGCACTTGAGCCCACAGCCTGGCGAATGCATAACATCGGCTTCTGAGCTCAGGGCTTCGTGGTTTAGGTTCTGCGTCTTTGAGGTTTTCAGGGTTTGGGGTTTAGGGTTTAGGAATCTGGGGATGTTTAGGGTTTGGGGTTGAGGCTTCGGGGGCTTGGTTCGGTTTTGGGGCTGCTGTGCGGAGTGCAGATCAACCAGTGCCAGCAGCACATGAAAACGCGCTTTGATTCCAGCAGCATTTATACACACATATGTATATACTTGCTTTGTATCTACTTACACTTACATATATGTTGCTATCACATATATATACATATATGTATTTATACATACATACGTACATACATATCACTATACAGTAGACCTATAAACATATATACATTATATACATGCATACTAAATTATATCTATGCGAATCTATCTATGTATATGTGAAATATAGACAATATCTAAATACACACACACATATATATATATATGTATATATATATATACGCAACATGTGCACGGGTATATATGTATGTATATATGTATATTATATATATATATATATTTTTTATTTATTGATTTATTGATTTATACATACACTTCCTGAATCCCATTTCAATACTAACACCTGATGGCTCCGCGATGGCAACAAGGTACTTCGTGGGAGACCGACAAAACCCCCAACAAACTTGGGCAAGACCCGCAACACCTCATCGATTGGTGGGGTAGGGCGTCGGATTCAGGATGCCCTCGAAGAATCCCTCAACTCCACACCTAAACAACATAAAGCACCCTGGAAACCGAAACCTCAAAACCGATACAGGCTTCCAACTGTTGCCGACTCGGCCTTTGCGACTGCTGGCCCGTTCCAGGTAGACTGCCTCGGCTTGATTGAGGGGTTAAGGGTTGAGGCGCTTGGGCACGCGCAATTCGCGAGCTCACTCATGGCTTCGGGTGGAAACCGCTTGCTTTGAGGAGTCTAAGATGTAGGGGTGTATTTCGGTTTGCAGTTCAAGGAGGTGGTTGAAGGGTCACGTGCCTTTAGGGATACGAACAGCTCCTTAATAGGGGGTATACTACAATCCCTATTAAGCACTTGAGAAGGATTCTAATAGGGGGTACTATAATCCCTATTCAGACTAGGCCATATTAAAGCGGACGCAGGACATCTTGGCATGTTACTATAGTCCCGAAATCCCCCCCAAATTATTCCGTGAGAGGTGGGCGGTTTTGCCGAATCTCAAGAGCAGAGTGCTTGCTTCGAGCTGTGCGCGTTCAGCGCGGCCATTATTTGCGACTAAAACCCTGAGGTTGCTGCATGTCCATCAAGCTTGCCCTTGATGATGTCTCCAGCAATGCCTGGGCTGTGGAGTTTAGGGTTTAGGGTTTAGGGTTTAGGGTTTAGGGTTTAGGGTTTAGGGTTTAGGCTGCGCTTAGCTAGTGGAACTGTTCGACCTTGTGTCGCAGGTGTGAGGCACAGAGCTTCTGGGTCAGAAGGACAGAAGGCAATGAGGTACTTCTGAGCTGTTGAGGAATGAGGGTGCTGCAAACACAGCCCCTGCCATTGGGTGCCCCCGCACACAGACTGCAAACCACTGGAGCCCTTTTCCTCGGGGACTTTCCCCACGTGTGCACCGCACGAATTGGACATCAATTTCAAGATTGCATGCTGACACTAGATCACCAAATGCCGATACTGCCAAAAATGAAACACCAAACTGCAAAGCCTTTAAACCAGAGCAAGCCAAGCTCATGGAAGAGCCAGCCCGAATTGCAAAGTCCAAGGCGCGGGTCATGCCACCTGGAAGGGACTTGAGGCGATCCGTACTGAACGGGTTCTCTGGGACCGTCACGGACTCCTGTGATAGACAAGGTTTAGGGTTTGGGGTTTAGGCGGGGTTTAGAGTTTAGGGTTTTGGGTTTAGGGTTTAGGGTTTAGGGTTTCGGGTTTGGGGTTTAGGGTTTAGGGCTTGGTTGGGACTTGGGTTCTATAGGGTCTACAGTTCAGATTCGGCGTACCACCAAACCCAGGAAAGATTGTTCACTCTGGACCAAGCGCGAAGTGCTGTAACCAACGTCTTTCGTTCGTTTTCTCCACCAAGTCGTGATACACAAGCCCATGATAAACCCTAAGCCCTAACACCCTAAAACCCTAAAGCTTGGGATGCTCCCCCTTGTACTAACCGTCCTTAATAGGCATTATACTATAATCCCCATTAAGGACTGTTAGTATAAGGGGGAACATCCCAACCTAAAACCCTAAACCCTAAACCCGGTGAACTCAACGCGCTGGCCCTCTTCGTCTTGGGCTCTTGAGTTCTGAAGAATGAGGGGCTCGGATTGGTTGCCGATGCCTTTTCCGGCTCTCCGCGCAGAGGTTTGAAATCTGAAGACTCTTCCTAAAGCCAGCACCCAAAACCGAAAACAAGAAACACATGAGACTATGTAAAGCTGAGAACTGAAACTTCGGAACCTCCATCTCAAGCTGAGAATCCCTGTGACGCTTTGAAACCCAAGGCCCAACCTACTGCACCGGCCTCAAATTCACAGACGAAGTCATCGGAGATCGACCGCAGTGGCTGGCCCAACATGGCCAAGACCTCCAAGATGGGTTTAGGGTTTAGAGTTTAGGGTCCCATCTAATCTAGGATGGCCCTTAAAACCCTCTGGAAAAAACCTGAACATGATCCTCTCAAACCCAGTAAGGGAAAAGATAAAATGTCCCAAGTTTACAACGCCTACCGAGTAGTTCATGCCGTCTTAGAGATGAGACATGAGTTTCTATGGGTTGCCTGTCCACAAGAGAGTCATTTGAGGGCGTACGCATGGTTGGGGGGTGGATCGTGTCGCTGTGTCGGGCTTCAAGGCCGCTGGCATAAGCATGTGTGTGCATGTGTAGGGTTGTTTAAGAACATTGGAGGGGATCCTTCAGGGCCTAGCAAAACGAATTCATAGCTAAACAAGCCCTGCACCTACAGCCGGAACAGTTTCATATTGCTATTTTAAGCAATCCCTTGGACAGAAGTGTTTTTCGACAATTTCCGAGCTCACGCATGCAGAGCGAAAAACCACACAAAAGTTTCATTTTGAACCAAACCGCGATCCAAGACCGGACAAAGGCATGGAAAAAATGCCGCTTTCAGCACCAGCAAACGCTAACATGTGTTTTGTGCCCTGGGCGATGCAAACCTTGCCAACGCCTCACTGCCTCACTGGGAAGCAAAGTTGAAGTCCAACACGCGCACATCAACAGCAGCATGGCAAGCCCAAAAAGTCTTAGCAACCACACGCCAACTTCGGAGCCGGACCCTCGTCCGCGGGGCCAAGCCAAACGAGGCCCGAAAATAACCTACAGACCGTAAATCCTGAAACCGTAGACCCATGCAAAATTTAAGAAAATAAGCTTGAACCCAACGAGCCCTTGTAAGCCCGCATAAGGCAGGGAATTCAAAGATTCTAAGGCCGAAGCTTTGAGCCCTCCTAACACTGTTTAAGCCTTGAACGCCATACCTGAACTCCAGGAAGGTTCTTGGGCAGTTCTCTAAATTGGGTCCTTTTATGTAAGGGTGCCGTGCTAGAAAGAGGGCCCGAGAAAGACCCTAAACTAACTACCCCCTACCCTTGAGCAGCAAACCCCTTTGCCCTACACCCGAAACCTTAAACCCTACACCCTAAACCCTCATAAACCCTACACCCTAAACCCTACACCCTAAACGGCCTCGCGCCCCTCCCCTTCCAAGCTGGCGCTGCGGCGGGCAAAGTCCAGCAGCCGGGGCGCCTAGGAACTGGGAAGGGCTGGCTTGAGACAGGGTTTGGGGATCATGGGTTCGGGGTTTAGGGTTTAGGGTTAGGGTTTAGGGTTTAGGGTTTAGGGTTTAGGGTTTAGGGTTTAGGGTTTAGGGTTTAGGGTTTAGGGTTTAGGGTTTAGGGTTTCGGGTTTAGGGTTTGGGGCTTAAGCCGAAGCTCTCGCACAGGCTAGCCGTAGACTGCGAACCCAGGCGGCCCTCCGACTGACTTTGGGTTAGTAGGGAATGGGGGAATGAGGTACCCTAGATACTCCCTTAAAAGGGTATGAGGTAGAGGTACCCTATATATCATTCCTTAAAAGGGTATGAGGTACCCTATATAATCCCTTAAAAGGGTATGAGGTACCCTATATAATCCCTTAAAAGGGTATGAGGTACCCTATATAATCCCTTAAAAGGGTATACATAGGGCCCTAACTCCCTGATTCCCTGCTAACCAATGGTAAGCCTAAAGCAGACGTGGGCCTTTCCCTCCCACCTCCCCAAGCACAACTCATAGGGTTTAGGGTTTAGGGTTTAGGGTTTAGGGTTTAGGGTTTAGGGTTTAGGGTTTAGGGTTTAGGGTTCATATGGGGGCTTATGAAAAATAGGGGAACTCAAACATAGATCCCCAAATTGTAGGATCCCCTTGTATTCATAAGGACACCAAGAATGAGGTACACCAAAAATCGGAAACCCCCCCCCATTGTCCTGCGCCACAACAAAAACCCACCCAGAAGACAACGCCAAGGCTGGTGAGGACTCCACAAAGCCTCACACTTCCAAACTTCAAGAAGCTAGACCCCAGAACTCCAAGACTCCCAGAGTCCCGGGGTCTACCAAACCCTACAGCCTAAGAACCCTAAACCCTGGACCCTGAACCCTAAACCCTAAACCCTAAACCCCAGACCCTGAACCCTAAACCCTAAACCCTCTAAACCTTCGCAGAACTCAACCCCTGCCAGAAACGCGGCTGGGGGTGGCAGAAATCGGGGCATTGCATCTTCGCCTGGGCCACAAGAGGATATGAAGGCGGTTAGGCCGTGGTGTCCAGGGGTACTGAGGAGCTAACTTACATGAACTTGAGGACTTGGGTTCCGGGCTTGGAAAACCACGAGCTCTACCCGAAAGCTGATTAAGAATTTCAGCCTGCTTCGGCGGTTCGACCACAGGAGCAAGTTGTCTCCAGGATAAAGCCATCATGGGTCCCCCAAGAGTCAGCTATTCTGTTCGCTGACTCAGGGTGTAGGGCTCTACTACCACGGCTTGTTTGACTCTGAGCCCCTCAACCCTACGCCTTATGACGAGAACCGGAGTCTATCCCCCCTCTCTCCCCCCCCCCCTCCCACCATGCGCTCCTTAGCAATGGCTAGTTAAAGCATTCACTATGAGGGCTGAGGCAGCCCAAGAACCGACGCCTGGGCTACTGAGGCCGCTGCTGATCGACAGTCTGTCCGACTTGGGGCTGTTCTGGCAGCTCACCTTGGCTTGACTGTAGCTTACTGTTGGTTCGCAGGGAATGAGGGGATTTGGGCCCGACATTATACCCTTTAAGGAATTACAAAGGGTACCTCATTCCCCCATTCCCTGCTAAGCAAGTAAGGTAGTCACCAGAGCTTGCACGTGCGTGACAAGATGAATGTATTGGAAGCATCCTGTTGTTACACATGTCGACGCGCCGTGGGGATACTTCGTCAAGGGGTTTACCCTTAAGCATCAACTCCTCGTCTGTGACTCTAAACTGAAAACCCTGTTCGCACACCCTCCTAATCCTGTCAAGAAGAGTCTAGCGCAGAACACAGTTGAGGCCAAAGCAATTCAAACAGGTGTATATAAGCAAACCGCTGACGCCCCTCGACCGTTGATGATCGTATGCGTGCCCATGCCAGATGCGCAGTTCTGACATCGCCAGCACCCAGCAGAGAACAGCATGAACTCCCAAACCTCTCTGCCACCCTAAATCGAAGCTCCCCGGTTGGGCCCATTCGCTTTACCCTCCGGACCGTTGTTTAAAAAATTCCATGTTTGTCTGGGAGGGCAATGACTCCAATAGCCCAGTTGCGGCAGGCGTCAGGGCCTCCGCTGAGCTGTAGCCTCTTCATCAAGGCTTCAGGTTTAAGTATTACCCTGGCTTCGGTGCAAGGGCACCACGTCAAGAGCTGCTTTGATGATTGGCGCACCGTGATCTTGAGTTAGTACTAGTGCTTGCGGGGTGCAAGCCCATGCTAGCTCGTACTTAAGCCCCCCAATACACCCTGACACTTAACACTAACAAAACAGCTCCCCTAAACCCTAAACCCTAAACCCTAAACCCTAAACCCTAAACCCTAAACCCTAAACCCTAAACCCTAAACCCTAAACCCTAAACCCTCGAAGCTCCGCCTCCATCCTTCTCAAGCGCGGCGTGCAGCTTGTTCAGCCAGATCAAGCCGCCCTTCTCATCATGGCCAATCCTGGCTGCACAGTCAAACCCTGGAAGACCGTGCAACTCGTAACTGAAAGGCTAAACTCAATGTATAAATCTATATATATATATGTATATATATATGGCGAGACTGCTCGAGACTTCTCCTGTACAGCCTAAAACCTCGACGCGTCCCAAAAGAGGTATTGAGGTGATCACTCATTTCCGAAACTCTGAAAGCCTGCACGGCCCACCCCGACTTCCATGCTGGACTGGCTTCTTTCTCTGTGAAACCACCTCTCATAACTTCTGCGGGCTCCTGGATGTTACCGTAAACCCAATCTTTACCCTGAACCCTGCTAGGCCTGTTGGGGGTTGGCCTTTGGTGCAGAGCAGTTTACGGCAATGATAGCGACTGCCCGCTGAAGCCTGACACCGTGCAGCCAGGTCTCAGGCAACCGTACTTCGACTCTTTGTACAGTTTCGCCTCAGCTGAGTCAAAACATACTTTTGTTCCTCTTCACCTTAACAAGGTCCTCAGCAAACATGTCATATACATATCTATATATGTATACAAAAATATAGACATAGATATAGATATAGATATAGATGTAGATATGGATAGAGATATAGATATAGGTATAGATATAGATATAGATACAGATATAGAGACAGACATGTCAGATATGTCAACACACACATATACATATATAGATATATATACACAGAAAAATCCCGGGAAGGACATGAACGCGAAACGACGAAACCCTTCAAGGCCTTGCCAAGCGAGCCTAGGCTTGATGAGTTCAGGGCTCAGAGACGGCAGGTTCCTTTCATTCATGTGGTGAGAGTTCTCGAAATGATGGTCTCTTTGAAGTCCTTACCATAAGGCGGTCCCTATATTGTTTTAGGGTACCCAAAAAAAGGGACCACAAAGTTAGAGAACCTAGCATACGAAATTGTTGAGGCTGTGGGCCGGTTGGTTGCCTCGGGGGCTTAGAAGTTTAGGGGTTGAGGGTTCAGGATTTAGGGACACGTTGACAGTATGATGTGAGGGAAAAGACCCCCCCCCCCCCACCCCGGGGAGACAACCTGAAAAGATCCAGCCACCTGCATGAGAGCTTAGGGTTCAAGATTGGGGCTTGAGGATGCTCTGAGGATTTGTGGCCAGTTTAGCCTCTGCTTCATATCCAAACCCTATACCCTAACCTTAAACCCTAAGCCCATAGGGCTTACCAGTAGGAAGATGGTGAATGCATTTCGCTTTGGCAAGCGGCGGCTTCGTCGAAGCTCGGGAGCATGCGGGTCGTGCCGAGCGAGTGCATGCCCATGATCGACCACAGAGTGCCTTGGAAATGCCAAGGGAGCCTGTGTGTGTGTGGGGGTTTAGGGTTTGGGGTTTAGGGGTGTGGGGGCTCAGGCTATGAAGCTTCAGCGGGTGGGGGGGGGGGGGGGGGGGGGGTTGGGGCTCGGGTTAGAAACTGGGGGCCTAGACCACTGCGACTGTTAAATTCAGGGTGTATGTGCTTCTGCTTGTGGGCTGGGATGGGTAATTAGGCAGGGTGGATCCATGGATCTACTGCAAGCAAGGCTGAACTCAGTCACGACGCGGATGGTTCGGCAGTCATCGCCTTCCCACGATCTTATTCATTTGCGTACGTATGGTCATTGCATGATTCACTTCTTAAGCTTGCAAGGCGGTAAAGTTCATGCCTGCTCCTGCATACGACCCCTAGTCCAACAGGGTGCGTCACACACACACAGACACACAGACACGCAGACACACAGTCACAGACACAGGCACCCATACACACGTACACACACACACAAACCTACACACCTACACACCTACACACATGCACACATGCACACCTGCACCTACATACATACACACGCACACACAATGCACAACACAAAGCACACAAACAATCACACACAAACGAACAAACAAACGATCAGGCAATCAGTCAAATTTCACAAGCCATCAAGCACGCGCCCACCCATGCACGCACACACTCCCACGCACGCGTGCACACAAACAAACACACACACACACACCACACACACACACACATACACACACACACACATACACACATACACACACACACACACACAGAGACACACAGAGACAGACAAACACGGACCCGGCAAGATCCAAATTATAAAGCCCCCAGATCCCCTCAAAAATCCCCGAACTCCACCCCAGGACTCCTGAGGCGTTCTTGGAAAGCCGGACCATTCGGAGCCAGAACCTGGATGCATGCACAGGGGCTTTGGGGCTTGGGGGTATGGAGGTTTGAGCGGTTTAGGGTTTAGGGTTTGGTGCAGGGCTTTCAGGTTCTGTAGCTTTCTGGTAAGGGAGTACATGCCTAGAATCCTCAAATGTATTTGGGTGGTCTTTGGGGGTTCAGGCTTTCAATGAAGCGATTGCAGGCCAAGCAAGCTACAAGCCCTGCAAAACATCGTGGGCGAAGCGGTTTATGACTATGGCACCCGTCAGAGGCTGTGCGCTTTTGAACAGTTCGTTTAGACATGAAGATTCAGCACCTTTTGGGAAGTTTGCTAGCTTCGTTTTTCGTGCTTTCTGTTTTCTATCTCTATCTCTCTTTCTCCCTTCCTTTCCCTTCCCTTCCTTTCCCTTCCTTTCCCTTCCCTTCCCTTCCCTTCGCTTCCCTTCCCTTCCGCTCAGCCCGCCGAAACGGGCCGCCCCACCGAAACGGGCTGCCCCGCAGGACGTGCTCCGCCGAGTCAGTCGGTGTGAACACTACCCTCCGCCCCCCCCCCCCCCCCACAGTCTGGAGCTTCACCCACCACAAACAAATCACTAACCAACCTGGTTCACGCATTTTAACATAGTTCAGCTCCCTGTGTGCTGCGCGGCTAACTACGTGTAGCCCCCCTCCAGATTTCTCCCTATATCTGTGAGAAAGTAGAACGACCGATACCTCATACCACATGTACAGGTCGGGATGTTTCTATCGGAGAGTGGTGTAAGGTCGCATGTCCTTTTTTGAACATGAATTTAGGTCCGCAACAGGGGCTGATCTGCGACGTGACTTCCCACTCAGTGGCTCTCTCGCTGTTGTCGTGGGTTGCGGGATCCGCTGGCTCCCAGTTTGCTTGAAGGTGCTGGCGCCGGCCCCTAAACCCTAAACCCTAAACCCTAAACCCTAAAACCCTAAACCCTAAACCCAAAAACCCTAAACCCTAAACCCCCTTAATCTTCCGGGCCTCAGGGTAGAAAGATTCAACCACAACACGTCATCGGCCTGGAATGTTTTGGGGGCTCCGCACTAGCTGGGGTAGGCGCAAAACAGCTTGCAGTGTTTTCAGGTCGTGCGCATGACGTCCCTCTCCCTCATTCTCGTTCTCTCCCCTTCTGCTTTCTACTCCTCCCGGAAAAAAGTGTGGAAAGGAAGTACGAACAAGGAAGTGAGAAAGGACGAGGAAGTAGAGGGGAAGCACAAGGTCGAACCTTTGGGTCTCCTCGGAGGTCTCTTGATGAGGGCAATCAATCCTAAGATGTGTCTCGGGGCTTCTCCAGCGCCAGACGCGCCACGGTCTGCGCCACGTCCTTGCCATTGAGCCTCGCCTGGCTCACACCTCTGGGCGGACAGGCTTCAAAACTTCAAGGTTTGAGGCTGCAGAGCTTCGGTTTTCTGATGCAGAGTTGCTTGAGATGGAAGATTGCGGTTCCAGGAGCTTTTCAATCTTGGAGCTGTGTGGCACTGGAAACAAGCTCCAGCACAATCGCAAGGCAAAGACCACTCACAGCAGATACCTTTCGGGAGGTCTGTAGCTCCCTAAACGCACAGGACGCTGACAGCAATCTCCATGAACCAAGACAGGCGTTTCCGACGGTCTGTGATAGGCCAGAGCTCTGTGCATGCTAACAACGGCACCTTCAAGCCCAAACCCCTAAAAACTTAACCCTAAACCCCAAACCTCAATCAATCTCTCATCAGCCTTTTTTGCGGTGCCTGTGAGGATGGCATAGAGGGTGAAGAACAGCGTCCCAGAACAGGTCCAGTCCTCCTGGGTCCGGATTCAGCCGCTAAAAGTTGCTAACCCTATGACCCTATGACCCGAAACCCTAACCCTAAACCCTAAACCCTAAACACTAGAACCCTATGACCCTAAGAACCAGGCCCGAGCACTGAAGCAGCCTGCGACCCAATCTTACCACAGCAAGCGAGGTTCTTGATCGAGGCCACCGCCCCTCTCGGGGTTTAGGGTAAGGGTTCAGGGTTCGGCGTGTTTAGGGTTTAGGGTTTAGGGTTTAGGGTTTAGGGTTTAGGGTTTAGGGTTTAGGGTTTAGGGTATAGGGTTTAGGGTTTAGGGTTTAAGCATGTTTGAACACTCTCAAAAAGCTGCCGCACAGTACCACTGGCCTCCGATCACATCGCAGGTCTGCAATGCTCAGGCTATTAGGGCTGGGTAAGGCTGAAGCGTTGCAATCTAAAGGGCTTAGGGTTTAGGGTTTAGGGTTTAGGGTTTAGGGTTCGATTCTGGCATGTGGGTGTCAAAGAACTGCCCCAAAGAAGCCTGGTTCACCAACAAAGTTGCGAACCTTCACCATCCTCCCTAAACCATCACACCCAAGCCACCACCCAAAGAAGTAGCTATTCCTGCACCCAGACCATTCTGTTTCAAAGGAAAAAAACGAAGTATCGAAAAGCTATTTAAATATCACAAGCAAAACGCACCAGGTTGCATTTCCTAGCTGTGAAAGCGTTCCGCATTTCCTAGATCTGAAAGAGTTGTTGAATACCCCAACCCGAACCTAAGACTCCCTAAACCCCAAACCCCAAACCCCAAACCCCAAACCCTGAACTCCAAAAGACCCTGAATCCCTGGGAGCCGAACGCGGTCGAAGCGATCCATCAGCTCAATCAGGGATGGCAAATCCTGCAGGGTTTAGGGTTTAGGGTTTAGGGTTTAGGGTTTAGGGTTTAGGGTTTAGGGTTTAGGGTTTAGGGTTTAGGGTTTAGGGTTTAAGCCTCCCCCTACCCCCAAATATTCAATACCCCCCCCAAACTCTAATGTAACTATGATGGGAGTAATATTGGGGAGCAAGGGGGGTTCATATTAGGGACAGGGGATTAGGGTCCAGCGCCTCGGGTTTAGGGGCACTTAGAATTCTGAAGTTTAGGGTTTGGCGTCCTGACTGTTTGCTTTCAGAGAGCTTACGTGTCTCCGGCATCCAAGTGTCTGGTTGTTGAATTTCCAGGCTTCAGGGATTCACGTTTTGTTGAAAAGAAGTCGGGTTGAAGTTGTGAGGGGCCTTGGGCGCCAACGAGAGGCTCGAAAGTTTTGGGATTGTCGGGTTGAAGGCTTGAAAAGTTCAGGGCTTAGTTGGGGACGGGGCTCTTTTGATTTATTTCTTTTAGGGAATTTGGGGTCTTACGGGTTTGAAGTTGTAGGCTTGGGGTTTGACGTCTTGAAGGGGCCTGAATGAATGCTTCGTGAGTTGGGGCTCCTGGCCCAAGATGGGTTCAGTAGGAACTTTTCGGGTTCGGGGTTCAAAGCCCCACGGCCTTTTGGCCGTCTACTTCTTCCGTCCTGCCGGCTCTTGCCAGCTTCTGCCTCATCCACGCTGAAGTTCTCGTACCTGCAAGAACCACTCTAAGAGAATTGCTAGCTTGGGTTCGCCAAGCCCTGCAATTTTCAAGAAACCTGAAACTCAAAACCCCTCATCCCAGATCCTACACCGAACACCTAGATCCTAAACCACAGACCGCAAATCCGAAAGCACAAACCATGAGGACAAGAAAAGCCAAAGCACGAAAGACGAAAACCCCAACCCCCAAAATCCCCGCTTGCGGTTTCGGCTCTGCGCACAGACCTCGACCCTCTTGGCAAATCTGAGATGGAGCGCGCCGCCAGTGAGGAGCCCACCCCGCACCACCCCACACCACCGGGGGGGTTGAGGGTTTAGGTTGAGGGTTTCCGTTTGGTTTCTCTGGAAGAAGCCCTGCACCCCAAACCCCAAACGAGACGTGCAAGAACGTCCTCAAAGGGCCTCGGCTCAAGAACCCAAAGATTCGGAAAAAAAAACTATTACACTCCACTCCCTTAACTCCCATTCCACCGTCGATTCCTGAGGTCTGTTTTCAAACGGGCGACCACTTGTTCTTGACATACTGCGACATGACCTGCGAGAGGCCCTGGTAGCCCAGAAAGCCTGGTCAGGGAATGGACGTTTTGAGTTTAGGGCCCTAAACCCTAATCCCCAAACCCTAAACCCTAATCCCCAAACCCTAAACCCTAAACCCTAAACCCTAAACCCTAAACCCTAAACCCGAAAAAAAAACCCTATACCCTAACCCCTAGTCAGTCTGTGCGTGGTGTTATGTTCAGATGACTCGGGGATCCAAGAGCCCAGGCTGTACCCCTAAACCCGTGAGTCGTGAAACCTTAAACATCTAAGGCCTGAAGCCGAGGCCAAGGCCGGTGCATCTGAAAACCCGTGAACCCAGCCTAAACCCTAAACCCTAAACCCTAAACCCTAAACCCTAAACCCTAAACCCTAAACCCTAAACCCTAAACCCTAAACCCTAAACCCAGAGCCTAAAGCCCACCGGTCCGACCTTCGCGGCGGCCCGCAGGATGCGAATCGCCGTACCTTGCTCAAGTTTTGAAGGGTGCTTTAAAAGCGCAACCCCCATGGGGTTTGGGGTTTAGGGCTTGGGGTTTAGGGTTTAGGGTTTAGGGTTTAGGGTTTAGGGTTTAGGGTTTAGGGCTTAGGGTACTCCAAGCTTCCGGGATGAGGGAACGTAGCTGTGAATCGTTGGAACTCCAACAAGTCACCGGGTGACTTTGTCAGAAACTCCAAGCCTCAACACCTTCATCCCGGCATCTCAATTCCTCCTTTCGGGGTTTAGGTTTAGGGTTTAGGGTTTAGGGTTTAGGGTTTAGGGTTTAGGGTCTAAGGCTTCAGGTTCCCTGTGGATTTCGGGCCCCTTCCGCCAAGCCGCGAAAGTACGCACGCGGAGCTGTCGTTCAAACAGGCCTGACGGCAGCTGAAAGGATCCGCCCTAAGCCCTAAGCCCTAAGCCCTAAGCCCTCAGCCCTAAGCCCTAAGCCCTAAGCCCTAAACCCTAAACCCTAAACCCTAAACCCTAAACCCAAAGCACCGAAGCTCGGGCTGAAAGACTTTAATCGTCACGGATGTCGTGCCTAAATACTATACTATACTCTACTCTACGCTACTTTGCTATACTATACTATACTATACTATACTATACGATAGTATACTATACTATACTATACTATACTTTGCTATACTATACTGTACTATATACTGTACTATACTATACTATACTATGCTATACAAGAATATACTAGACTATACTATACTATAGTTTAGGGTCGGGTTATTTAGGGTTTAGGGTTTAGGGTTTAGGCGTTAGGGTTTAGGGCGTAGGGTTACACCAGGCCCTAGGCTCTTGTAAAATCATGGGCCCCCAACCCCCGTAACTTGCAAGTCCCTTGACAAAGCAAACTGGCTGGTGCTTGGTAGAGAAGAAGGTACCCTGTATAATCCCTTAACCCCTAAACCCGAAACCCTAAACCCCTTAAAGGGTATATAGCCCTGGTTCCCTCATTCCCTACTAAGAACCAGGAGGGGGCAGAGAAGCCACCTCCACGAAGTGCTTCCGGTTGGCGGCCTGAGGCCAGAACCTCCCAAAGCTTCGTCCGAAGGCGTGCGGGGCAAAGGAGCCCCAAACCCTCTTCCCTAGAGTCTATAGTGCACGTGGTATACGTCCTAAAGCCGTTGAAATACTAGTAACTGTTACGACGATGAAGCTCACAAATTTCTCGGGAGCCGGGAGGGGGTGGCAGATGGGAAAGAAGCCGCAAGCAGAAACCCTTTGGTACTCTCTAGAAGCATAAACAATCCTCTTTGGTGTCAATACAGACTAGACTAGACCTAGACCCTAATTCCTAAACCCTAAACCCTAAACCCTAAATAGAGCTTAGGTTCACACTGAAGGCTTCCAAGTCGGAGATTTCATGCTTTCGACGTGTTTTGGGGATATCCGTGCCGGGAGGCTCAACCCCCATGTCCGTCATGTTGCGGAGAAGAGAGCCTGACGCAGGGCTTAAGGTGATTTAGGGCTTTCATACCGGGCCTTTTGGGGTCAAAGGTGAGGCTTATCAGACGTAGGGGCACAGGTTGAGGGCTTCAGGGCCTTTTGGGCTTGAGCTGCACTGCATCAATATATTAGATCCAGCCGGTAAACGGGTTGAGATTGAGGCTCCAAGAGTGTGGATCTCAAGATGGAGAGCTTAAAGCCGGAACTTTAAGGCCGTGGTGGGGGCCTTCAAGGCTTGGAGGCATTTCGGCCTGAGAACTGCGCGGCTTCTCAGC
Organism: Symbiodinium natans; assembly: GCA_905221605.1. Classification (NCBI taxonomy): domain Eukaryota; class Dinophyceae; order Suessiales; family Symbiodiniaceae; genus Symbiodinium; species Symbiodinium natans. The sequence goes on along the minus strand of CAJNDS010001236.1, from coordinate 565,739 downwards.
ACATACATCAACCAAGCTATCAAACTCTGAGCTTCGGTGTTCGGCTTCAGGGTTTAGGTTTAGGGTTTAGGGTTTAGGGTTTAGGGTTTAGGTTTTAGGGTTTAGGGTTTAGGAATCAACTTCATGGTTGAGGCAGTAGCGAGATGTGTCGAGGAAAATTTCGGGCTCAGGGATCACCCGCAAGCTTGTCTGGGGACTTTGGCCAAGGTTGCTGCCGGGGCAACTTACTGCAACATACACGATCTCAGGAGTTTGAAGGGTTTAGGGTTTGGGGTTTGGGGTTTAGGGTTTCAGGCCTTAAGCTCTGATTATGCAGAAGCATCGACGGCCTGAAGGTTGTTTATCGTGTGGCCCCCACAACATTTTGGGGCTGCTGGGCTTGCGGCTTCAGGACCGCGGAGGCAAACCCAAACGAACCAGGGTTTAGGGTTTAGGGTTTAGGGTTTAGGGTTTCAGATCCCAAAACACCTCCAACTAGCGACTGCTCCTCGTGAGGGGGTTTCCGAAATTAGGGGGTACCTTCTTGGGGTCCTTGTTATGAGGGAATCCTACTATTTAGGGGACAAAAATGAGGGGGTCCCTTCTTTTCGTAAATCCTCATCAAGTGCAGATCTGACGTCGCGCTCAAGACGCCAGACACCCACGTGGAGCGAAGGCAATTGCGAAGGTCATCGATTTCCATGTTAGGCTGACAAACAATGTCAGCACGATCGTTGCCTTTCTTGATCACTTTCCAGAATGACGGCTTTCTTCCGAATTTGCATCAGCTGTACGAGTCTAATTCTCACCATCAATATCCTGTTGGCTATCATAGCATCATCATCCTCCTGACTATCATACCTGGAACAGCATGGCCAAAAGGCGCACTTGGGAGGAGGTTGGTTTGTTTCGGGGCGTGGGGGGCTGAATCAGTTTTGAAGACGGGCGAGCAACCATACCAAACCCGAAATCGCATGAGGTTCCGGGAGGGCCTGGAGAGGAGGTCTCCAGCATAACCCGACCCTCTAGACCCATTCAGTACCCCAAACCCTAAACCCTAAACCCTAAACCCCAAACCCTAAACCCTATGCCACAAACATGTGTCGGCTCGGCCTTCTTCGCGCAAGAGGAGGCGGCACGATTGGGAGACGTGGCTCAGCTTGACCTCAAGGTAGCTGAAGGTTTGGGTGTCGGTTTAGGGTTTAGGGTTTAGAGTTTTTGTGGGTTTCGGCTTCGGGGGTTGAACATGCAGCTTTGTGTAGTTTAGCACAGGGTTGGTACTTTGTGGGTGTTGGTGAGCGTCTGACATGGAAGTGGGCGCTGGGTCATGTTTATTGCTTCTCGCCGTTAGGGGTTCGTGCTTGAAGCTGGGGGGCTCGCCGCAAGACTCCTTGACTTCGTGGGTGAGGAGAGTGCCAGGCGAACATTTTTGGATTCAATGGTTTCAGCACAACTTCTAGAGGAACCATGCGACGAGGTAGTCCGCGTAGTCCCCAGCAATGAGCTCGTTGTCCTGGGTCGCCGGAGCAAGCAAAAGAACTTCTGTCGATGCATGTTGCCCAACCCTGGTTCTCATTCGTTTCACTAGTCACTTCATGTCGCTTCACTAGTCCTACTTGCTGGCACAGCTGGCTGTCTTTGGGACAGTCGCATCTTCATCAAAGTCTCACGGACAGGGCTACATCTCCAAGATCCAGAAGGGCATGATCTGAACCTTACAGCAAGCCCAACAACTGAAGGCCCGAAGCATCAAAGCTACTAATAGCCCCATCCCTGGCCCAACCACTCCAAAACGAAAAAGAAGAACCCTCTGACGCCTGCCCATTCTCCTCACCCGAAGATCCTCAGGCTAGACATTGAGAAAGCCCTAAGTCTCAGGAATCACTCACACCATATGTACCATGAAGGCAAAGGCACGGGATTCAACAAGGGATGCTTCGGGTTTTTAAAAACCCTCTTATGTACCAGACCCTCTTCGGGTTTTTAAAAACCCTCTTATGTGCCATGAAGGCAAAGGCACGGGATTCAACAAGGGATGCTTCGGGTTTTTAAAAACCCTCTTATGTACCAGACCCTCTTCGGGTTTTTAAAAACCCTCTTATGTACCAGGAAGGCAAAGGCACGGGATTCAACAAGGGATGCTTCGGGTTTTTAAAAACCCTCTTATGTACCAGACCCTCTTCGGGTTTTTAAAAACCCTCTTATGTGCCATGAAGGCAAAGGCACGGGATTCAACAAGGGATGCTTCGGGTTTTTAAAAACCCTCTTATGTACCAGACCCTCTTCGGGTTTTTAAAAACCCTCTTATGTGCCATGAAGGCAAAGGCACGGGATTCAACAAGGGATGCTTCGGGTTTTTAAAAACCCTCTTATGTACCAGACCCTCTTCGGGTTTTTAAAAACCCTCTTATGTACCAGGAAGGCAAAGGCACGGGATTCAACAAGGGATGCTTCGGGTTGTGCGCGATGAGCGCCAGCAGCAGCTTCAAGCGGATTGCCGAGGCATTGGGGTGCCGGTCCTGGGGGTGGAAGCTCGGGTTGCAGAGCTCGTGTTCACAGCAAGGGTTTAGGGTTTAGGGTTTAGGGTTTAGGGTTTAGGGTTTAGGGTTTAGGGTTTAGGGCCTAGGGTTTGGGGAACACTCAGGGTTCGCCAGTAGTTTCCGTCAGGGTTTGGAAGATACACGAAAGACCCCCCCCCCCCCCATGATAGGCGTTGCTAGACCCCTATACAGACCCCTAGGGTTTTGGGATAGGGACCTGTGATCTGAGCCCTCTCATTGCTGAGTGGTACCCTAGGCACCCTATGCATAGGACCTACCCGTTTCTGCATACACCCCTATGCATAGGTCCCCTCCCTTTTCCCATAGACCCCTATGCATAGACCCTATCCCTACCGCCTACCTATACCCGATTGTGTGCGCCCGCGTTCCGCGTAATCGACCCCCCCCCCCCCCCCATGGTATCCCCCCCCCCCATGCCAAACCCTGCCTGTTAACCCTAAAAGCACCACGGACCACGGGGGAGGACAGAGAAACCTCAGCCTAAACCCCACCCTGAATCCGAAGCCCTACAACCTAAACCCACCAATGAACGACAGGAGGGAGAAGGGTAAACCCGAAACCTTAGCCGCTTTAACCCTGAACCCTGAACTGTATACTCAGCACGAACCACAGGGGGGAGAGGGGAAACCGTAAACCTACCATTACCCCAAACCTGAACCCTGATTAAACTCTAAACCCACAATGAACCAATGAACCACAGTGAAAATTTTGAACTCTACAGCCTAACCCCAAACCCCTAAACCACAAACCCATGAACCACAGACCATGAACCACAAGGGGGGGGGGGGGGGGACCCAAAACTCACCATGAACCAACGGGGGGGGTGGGGGGATACCATGGGGGGAGGAGGGGGGGGGGGGGTGCGCCTATGCTGGCCCATATAGTCCCGGTTTCCCAAGTCAGGATTGTTGTCTTCGGAGGTGGAAGGCTTGGGCGGCTTGGGGCTTTGGACTCTGGCATCAAACTTCGCGTCATGTTGTAAACACCTGACAAGCCTTGGCCCAAAACCCCTCAAACGCTAACCCCTAAGTGCCAAGAGGTCTTAAACACTAAGCCCGAGGTCCTAAACACTCCTAAACCTTAAACCCTGAAAAGTGCGTTTAGGGCTTCATGTGTAGGGTTCATGGCTCTTCAGGATTCAAAGATTTAGCGGCCCTCGCGGTTGAGTGTTCACAAATTAGGGCTGAGCCACGGTCACCGTCAGCATCAGATTCATCTTGAGCAGTCGATCTTCATCACCCGAGATGCCTGCAGATTCCCAAGAAACAGGTCCAGCACCCAAACCACTAAACTCCAATGATGCACTTGAGTAACCCTGAACCCTAAACGATAAACCCTAAACCCTAAACCCTAAACCCTAAACCCTAAACCCCAAACCCTAAACCCTAAACCCCAAACCCTACTTAGACCAGAGTCTGGTAAGATGTGGCATACCTCCATCAGCACCCTGCAATGAGACTCCTAACTCCGAACCCGGCTAGTTCGGGCTATGGCAAGGGCTCCAGGGCCGCAAGAAGTCCACTACACTGAACTTGGAAGCCTAGCAAAAACTATACTTTTTAGCTGTTTCTTAGGAATTACAGTACCCGAAGATTAAGAATTATACTCCCAAGAATCCCCCAAAGTGCAGCGAGAAGACGCCGACCCCAGATCTCCCCATGCCTTCGTCAAAGCCAATCGAGCCCACGAGTCGGGCGCAAGATGCATAGTCGCGGTGGAGCAGAGTCCTTGATTTCTGACCATCACCACACATCGTATCGGGCATGGGGTGGAAGGGTGTATAGGGCTGAAGATAGAGAAGCCCCTAACCCGAAAATGCGAATCGCTGAACCCTACTTGAAGCACTCTTTGCGGGAGGGCGCCTCCGCCCAACCGTCACATTGAGCCCTGGAGCCCAAACCCAAACCTCTTTGCTTCGACACACGCAAAAACTTCCCACCACATCTGGTACAACCTTGAATCCCCCCAGAGCCAACCCTGAGCCCTGAATCGTTCCGACACGTGCGCCGACACCAGCAGGGGCGCTGTTGAAGCTTGCCCACGCCCATGTGTATCTTGTAGCTGAGGCTTTATGAAGGGGAGTTCTAGGGACGTAGTCGTGGGTACTGTATTTGCAGACCTCCGGTAACCACAGGGCTTGGCCCTCAACCTTAAAAAGGCCAAAACCTAGCCACCTAGACCCTGTGAATTCGATGACAGCCCAAGCATCAGCAGCGTGAGGTAGAGAGTGCCGCTCAATGACGAGGTGAGCAGCAAGGACCCAGACTCATGGAAGTCCTCCCCGTCTTTGGGCTTGAGATGCAGGATCGGTTCTTCGGGCTTCGATGTTTTGACTTCGGGCATGCTTGTCACGACCATTCGGGCTTTGGGCCACTCGGTAGGGGCCGTTGCAGCCAGACTTGTGCGTCTTTGGGGTTTGGTTTTTCAAGCTTACGTGCGCAGACAGATGGGGCATGGGCGTGAAAAGGCATGACTAGATGTTGGTGACTAGGACTAAGGTCTGCAGCTGGTTCTGGGGCTAAGCGCCCAGGGAAAGAGCTCAGTGATGCATGCCGTTTGGCTGCCCGAACTTCGCACCGCAAGAAGTGCTGAAAAACCTCTTTAACTCGAATCACCTCCCCAAGCCCCATGGCAGTCTTCCTCCTGGCGGTGACCTGCCCGAAAGACATCGCATCCCGAATTCCCAAGCTATTTGTACCCCATGAAACGAATCCCCAAAACCATCTAAAACCCTAGCCCTTATAACTTTAAAACCCCAAATGCCCTGAAACCAACTAGGCCAAGCAGGCCGAGCGCCCGCCCAAACCCCAACCCCGAAACCCTAATTCATAGGGGCGTTTTGGTTGCCTGGATGTAGGCTTGGGAAAGCTTCGGGCCAAAAGCACTCAAAGTACGAGGTGAGGAAGCAGCACGTGCTACATGTTGCATGTGGAGCCAAGTGGGGATTTCCGAGTTTCGGGGCACCTTATTGGGTCCTTGTTATTACGGAATCCTACTATTTGGGGGACAAAATTTTTGGGGACCCTAAAACCCGAAACCCCAAAAACCTAAACCCCAAAAACCTAAACCCTTTTTATCGTAAAGCCCCCCAAAATCCCAGGGCTTGGAACCCGTCCCAGAGGAAGGTTTTCAGCCCGTAGGCGACCAGGAGCTTCCGGTTCACCACCAGGTCCTATGGCGGGTTTAGGGTTTAGGGTTTAGGGTTTAGGGTTTAGGGTGTAGGGTTTAGGGTTTAGGGTTTAGGGTTTATTTAGGGTTTAGGGCTGAGGGCTTAGGGCTTAGGGCTTACGGCTTAGGGAATGTGACTTTGGTTGAACATTTGTCGAGCTTGGGAGGGGAGATTCTTGGGTGAACTTCTTGGGATCTAGGAGAACTTCATTAAGCTTCCGCAGTAGCCGCGGGAGTTTGAGCAAGTTCGAAAGCTCCGGGGATCGCAGCTTCAGGGCTTCCCGAGGCTTTTTTTTGTATGGATCCAGCTTTGGCGAGCTCACAAGTACTCTTCACCTGAAAGAGCTTCCTCCCAGGAAGTCTTTATGTCTTTTCATAAGCCGAGCTATGCTTTATCAGTCTATCTGTTTGTCTATGCATCCGCTTCTCTTCGTGTCCGTTTATAAATTACCTATCAAGTTTCTTAGTTGCTGTTTTGTATTTTCATATTCCTCGTAAGAAACCGTGTCAATATATAATCAGGTTAGGGGCTTGGGTGTTCTTATGTCCGGGCGCGGGGATCAGTGCTTGTGATAGGACCCCGGGAGAACATACAAACCCCAGACAGCCCTACCATTGATGCAACAGCCAGGATGTTTACAGCTGGAACTGGGCCTGTGCACTTGAACAAGGCGGTTTTCGTAGTGAACACCCGAAACCTCCAAAATCCGACTGCCTGCCCCCAAACTTGGTGACCTCACGGACTGCTTGTAACAAGCCAGAACTCTCGACCCTAAACCCTAAACCCTAAACCCTAAACCCTAAACCCTAAAGCCTAAACCCTAAACCCTAAACCCTAAACCCTAAACCCTAATCCGAGCCCTGAGAGCTTAGGATTGGGTTTTGTTGCGACGGGTGAACTGCCCAAGGCAAGCTGCGGTGGAGAAGGGCTTGACCTTGATGGCCGGCCTCGGCAGCAAGTCCACGGCTACTCCACCACCAGGGTTTGGGGTTTAGGGCAAGTTTAGGGTTTAGGGTTTAGGGTTTAGGGCTTAAGTTTAGGGTTTAGGGTTTAGGGTCTAGGCCCACCACGTGGGTGCAGGACTTTGAGATTCGGTGGTTGAGGGCCTTGGGTCTTCGTGCCCAATCCCTACTTAAGCGTCTTATCCTGACAGTGCCAGAGTTCAAGCCCACCCACAGCACCCACTCCAAAAAGGTCCCTAAAGGCTCCCATAAGTGCTCTAGGCCCTAGACGAAAACCTAACAACCCAAGCCCAGAAAGCCCAGAAAGCTCCCATCTCCGACCACATGAAAAGGCTCCTCAACTCAGGGGCCCCCCCCCCCCATGATCCAGAGGGGCGCCTTGTCAAGTCCGCGTTCGTGACCAGGATGCGGATTGCCCCTGCAGTGCTCCGGAGGACCACCGCGTGGGGCATCTTTGCGAGGTAGGAGCCCTGGGCTGGTTTCAGACGATCCACTGCTCAAGGGACGAAGACTCTCGTGCCCCGAAGGATGTACCCCCCAAAGGGTTCCCTTACATCATAGACTCCGAACATGTGACCCGTATGTTTTCTTGGAGAATCTTTAAGACAGGATGCCCAAACCCAAGGGTGACCCTTTGAATTTCGGGCGTCTGGTTGGGATGGCTTGAAGACGAAGAATGGATGAGGAATTCGGCAGCTTTTTGAAGCAAGACCCTCGCCGTCAAGTGAGGTTGAAGTTAAGGGTCTGCTACCATACTGCTCTTGAACTCGTAGACCAGAACTCCAAGGAAAGAAAGAGCCTGAAGAAAGAAGAACAGACGTAGTTCAAGCAAGCAGAAACCTTGGAATCCGATGCAGCTCCGCTCCAAGCTTAGCTCGTACGCGAAACGTCTGGGTCGCACTTGGGCCCTGGCCCTAGGCCCATCAACCCTAAACCCTAAACCCTAAACCCTCAACCCTAAACCCTAAATCCTTTCTGGAAAGGATCACTAAGACATAGCTACGACCCCTGCAACCACGGGGCGAGGTCTGAGGCTCTCGGATCTCCGGTGGCCGCTCGCCAAGCCTCCCCCAAAAAAGAATCTGGGGTTTAGGGTTTAGGGTTTAGGGCTTAGGGTTCAGGGTTTGAAGGCTGGAAGTCAGCGCAAGAGGGGCTTGGAGCTTCCAGGGTCTCGGGTTGAGGAGCTTTGGAAACCCTACAACCCCATAGTCCCTCAAACCTGGGAGCCCTGAACTCCCAACATCTCCCAACCTGCATGGCAAGGATATCCCAACAGAAGAACTCCCTGAACTTCCCTGTGGCCGAAGAGCCCCGAAGTCACAACAACGGAGTTGGCCTCTGCATCGTGGACACCGTTCCGATCCAGCAAATAGAAGCCTGTGCGGGCGAGGTGAGGGGCGGGGGGGGGGAGGGGGGGGGGTTGATGTTTGGTGTTAAGCCGTTCTACGGGTTGTGGGTTCAGGTTTAAGGTGTAAAGGGTCTGTTTAAACGGCTGAGCTTTGTCAGTGCTGCGTGCCGGCTAGGGTCCAAGAGCCTCGGGTCCGGGCGGTGCCAAGACGACCGACTGCAGACCCCAGACTCGAAAATCCAACTCCAACCCTGGAATCGTAGCCCCAGACTGCAGAGCCGCAGAGCGCAGCTTTCAGAGAACGATTCACCTGTATGCGCCTCCTGCGGGAACTTCCCAACCCCTCAGCTCCAGAGCTTGTTGGTCTCAACCCTGAACCTTTTTCCGAACCTTAGAAAGGCCCCTTGTGTTCCCCTTGTATCCCCTATACAAGTTACGGGCCCTTAGGTCAGAACCCTTTAAAGGGCCCGGCCTCCGAACTCCTTGGAGAAGAGCCGCAGCCCGCGGCCCCCTGGGTCCGGGCCCGGCTTGAACCGCAGCTGCACCCGGGGTAGCTCCACAAGCGTCAGGGTCTGGCCATCCTGCACAAGGTATCCAGGGTTTAGGGTTTAGGGTTTAGGGTTTAGGGTTTAGGGTTTAGGGTTTAGGGGTTTAGGGTTAGGGTTCTGAGGGTTTTGAGGGTTTTAAGGCTTCAGGCTCATTTAAGGGCATCTTCAGATGGTGATTCAAGGTGTGAGACTCAAGGTTTCGGGGCTTTGAGCTGGGGGCCCCTTCTCCACATCATGCACAGCCTTTCTTTGTAGCCCAGTAACCTTGTTCTAATAAGGGCACCCTTTTTTGGGGTGGTTGCTTTATAAGGGAACCCATAACCAAAAAAAAGGGTAAAGGGTACCACTGGGGCTACCAAGCTTTCGACACCGAATCCAGACCTTCGAAGCGCCAACATCCAAGACGCCCAAATCTGTCGAATCCTCCAACAAAGTCCTCCACTACTTACCCTAAGCCGAAAAAAGCCCCGGATCCTTTTGTCGACCTACCCAAAACCCCAAACCCTAAACCCTAAACCCTAAAACCCGAAACCCTAAACCCTAAACCCTGCGTCCGAAAGGCCCCGGATCCTTTGAGTCAACCCCCCCCCCCCCCCCCCCCCCCCCCCCCCTCGCACACCTCCGAGGTCCAGAACAGCGCGTGGCTCATGGCCTCTAAGGGCGCCAAGATGTTGGCGAATCTGGCGATCTGCGAGCCCTTGGGCGCCTGGGCAGTGGTACGAAGTCTCCCGGGTTTAGGGTTTAGGGTTTAGGGCTTAGGGCTTAAGGTTTAGGGTTTAGGGTTTAGGGTTTAGGGTATAGGGGATGCACCACTCTTAAACACACAAAACAGCAAGAAGCCAACACTGAAGTCCGTGAGGTCCCCATTTGGTTGGCTGGCACGCAGGGATGGGCGTGTACGGTTTAGGGCTGGCCAAAGTGTTTCAAGCCTAAACTGAAACCCTAAACCCAACCCCTGACCCTAAAGGGTTTTCGGGTCTATCATTTCAGGGGCTTAGGTGCAAAGACGGCCTCCTGTCATAGCTGTCCGAAGTTGCACATCCCCGTCCCAGAACCCATATACACTACCTGCTCAAAGGCCAGCCCGTACCTCAACTGCAAAAACTGCCTTGACCTGAAGACCTGGGATTACAGTGGTTACACTAAGTTTGTCGGAACAACAAACACCAACGTCTCCTGCCTCCCAAAATCCCGCAGTTACCCTGCTGGTGCTTGGGCTTATCGGCTTTAGAGTGAAGGGCTTCGTGATCCACATGCAGGAGCTTGGCAGTACCGAAACTGGGGGACAAGGAACCAGAGGGGATGGCATTCGGGACACAATGTGGCCGCTCTCTATGTCACCGCGTTTGTTGGGTACCCGACAAACAAGTTGTCGCACCATAACAGGACCCCAAACGGGACGCATCTGGAGAACTGAACATGCAACGCACCTCAGATGCAGCATTCAGTACTCCAAAACAACGAGCTTGTTGCAGCCGGGGCTGCGTGAATTGGGCTGGCTAAGACCCAAATGTTGTCGCCCACTTTTCGGGTGACCTCAGGCTGCTTTGTGTGGGCTTTGGTGCTTGACGCTTTGGGTAAGCCTGAGCCATCAACCCTCAACTGTGAAACCCAGATTCGAAGCACTTCGAAACCCTGAAACATTTTGAAAGCCGAGGGCTCTGGCACTTGTTTCATGAACAAGGCTCAAGACTCAGCCTTCGAGGCTTGGTAGCCCCCCGAATCTTGAGGCCGCGGTGTTTGAGGGGTTGAGTTCGAAACCAATTCCGAAACCCTACCTCTGGCCTCTTCTATGCAGCCCTGACGAAAACTCACCAAGAAGCCTAAGCCCTCAACCCGAAACTATGAAGCCTACACCCAAACTAGTTCTCGCTAAGTCATTGCTGGTTGAAGCTTGCAAGGCCTCCACGTCGCCTTGGTAGACCCGTAACTATATTTCAATAAGGGCACCTCCTGGTGCCCGGCACCCTTTTTTTTGTTGGCTGCTCTATCAGGGAACCTACAACACAAAAACAAAAGGGCACATACCTTTGGGCTATGTAGCACGTGGCGCTCAGGACTCTCCGTGTATGGTCTAGGGAGTGCACAGTGGAACGTTCGGGTGTGGAGGGAAAGGCTTCGGCGAGCCAAGTGGCACGTGCGATGCCATGGTGGCACTTCACCTGCTTTATGAAGCGTGGTTTAGGGTTTAAACCCGTTTAGGGCTTGGGCTTAAGGAGGTTGAAGCTTGAAACCGAACATCCCTGCCCTACCCTACGCTCCAAGTGGCTCAGTTCGGCGCTGTGCGGCTCCCGTTAAGGCTCGAGGGGTCTTGAAAATCAAGGGTCCGGGCGCGCCCCTCCCAAAGTCCTCATAAGGCTACTCTCCCCCTTCTCCAAAGCTGCTAACCCTAAAGCCGCAACCCGAAACCCTAAACTAGAGTCAAAAGGTGACGTCCCTAGCACAGGGACATTGGCTGGTGTCATGGGCGGCACACGAGCTATGCCGTTGGAACAAAAGCGCACGTCTTCTGATTTCAAGACAATGTTACGAAGGGGCGTCGGTCGAGGCCACTTGTGTATGCTTCAGAAGCAGTGCAGGATTTCCTCCATCCACGGTAGGATGGGGTTTGGTTCACATGCAGGTCTCACATCCCAGCAGTCTTTTCAGTTCTTCCCATCTGCTGAAGTCCTATTCAAATATATTCCGAAGCCAAGGCTTAAACCCTAAACCCTAAACCCTAAACCCTAAACAAACCCCTAAACCCTAACCCCCTAAACTAGCCACTAGGAGTCAGTTGCCCTGGTGCGTCGTTCGGGATCCAGCATACTGGAACCACACTTTTTGGTTCATGTCATGGGATCCACATTAGCAAAGCCCGCACGCACATCGAAACCCTTCACCCTAAAACCCGACACAGCCCTGAAGCTTAGGGATGCTTGGGAATAACTTGTATTTCTTGGGCACTATATCATTCCTATAAGAAACAGCTGCAAAATTACCATTTCACCCTAAACCCTAAACCCTAAACCCTAAACCCTAAACCCTAAACCCTAAACCCTAAACCCTAAACCCTAAACCCTAAACCCTAAACCCTAAACCCTAAACCCTACACAGCCCCTAAAGTCTTGAACCCTCGCTTCTAGGCTTCTTGCGCTCTAGGGGTAGAGGAGGGTTACAAAAGCTGGATGTACGAGCTCGCTGCCACAATGCCCTAAAACCTAAAAACCCTAAAACCCTAAAACCCTAAAACCCTGAAACCCTGAAACCCTGAAACCCTAAAACCCTAAAACCCTAAAACCCTGAAACACTAAACCCAAAAACAACACAAAGCCACGAAACAGGATCGAGTCGAGAAGGCAAACTGCCTGGATGCTGTAGGTCAGGCTGCTGTAGATCGGCGGGTTGAAGGGCTCACCTGGGGTTTAACGGTTTAAGGGTTTAGGGTTTGAGGTTTAGTGTTTAGGGTTTAGGCAACCCAAAACCCTAAACCCTCACGGGGTACCCTTTTAGAATAGACTTAAAGCAGGAAGCGAAGGAACCGAACCGCGAACCGTGGAACCGGAACCGTCAGAACCGGAACCTGCGAACCGAATAGTAAAACCGGAACCGTCGAACCGAACCGAAATAGAAACCGAACCGTAAAAGGTTCCTATTCCCCAATCAGAAGGGATTTGAGCCCAGGACCAAACATTCCTAGGCCCTGAAGGGTATGCATTTCGAGAGTGGCCTCATGAAGAAGGGGAAGGTTCCCTTCCTTGTTTTGCGTCCCATTTTCTCGAGCCGCCCCACCCCCGACCCTTTTTGGGGTCACTTGAACCTGGAAAAGGACGTAAAGCCGTAACGGCACGCCTCTATCTATTTCACAGGTCGCACCTCCCATGTCTTATTTCGTTTAGGGTTTAGGGTTTAGGGTTTAGGGTTTAGGGTTTAGGGTTTAGGGTTCAGGGTTCAGGGTTTAGGGTTTAAGGTTTAGGGTTTAGGGTTCAGTTCAGGGTTTAGCGTTTAGCGTTTAGCGTTTAGCGTTTAGCGTTTAGCGTTTAGCGTTTAGCGTTTAGCGTTTAGCGTTTAGCGTTTAGGGTTTAGGGTTTAGGGTTTAGGGTTTAGGGTTTAGGGTTTAGGGTTTAGGGTGTAGGGGCTTCATTAGCGGCTCACCGAGACCCAAAAATGGTACGTATTTGGGAGGTCGGCGGGCGGGGGGGGGGGTCCGGTCCGGGAACGGCCCGACCTCCGAAATACGTACCTTTACGGCGTTTTCAGGTCCCAAAAAGACCCAAAAAAGGTACGTATTTGGGAGGTCGGCGGGCGGGGGGGGGTCCGGTCCGGGAACGGCCCGACCTCCGAAATACGTGCCCTTTACGGCGTTTTCAGGCCCAAAAAGACCCAAAAAAGGTACGTATTTGGGAGGTCGGCGGGCGGGGGGGGGTCCGGTCCGGGAACGGCCCGACCTCCGAAATACGTGCCCTTTACGGCGTTTTCAGGCCCAAAAAGACCCAAAAAAGGTACGTATTTGGGAGGTCGGTGGGCGGGGGGGGTCCGGTCCGGGAACGGCCCGACCTCCGAAATACGTGCCCTTTACGGCGTTTTCAGGCCCAAAAAGACCCAAAAAAGGTACGTATTTGGGAGGTCGGCGGGCGGGGGGGGGGTCCGGTCCGGGAACGGCCCGACCTCCGAAATACGTGCCCTTTACGGCGTTTTCAGGCCCAAAAAGACCCGCTCAGGGCTCAGGGCTCAGGCCTCAGGGCTTAGGGCTTAGGGCTTAGGGGAAGAGGCCCGGCACAAAAAGTCACCTTTTTTGAGGTGTTTCAGGCCGGGCAGAGGTTTTTAGGTTTCATTAGCCGAGTGGCATAAGGCGCAGCTCTTATAACCGCAAGGTTGCCAGTTCAAACCCCCCTCCTGCGCCTTAGGGCTTAGGGCTTACGGGAAGAGGCCCGGCACAAAAAGTCACTTTTTTGCGGTGTTTCAGGCCGGAAAGGCCCAAAAAATGTGACTTGTACGTATTTGGGAGGTCGGCGGGCGGGGGGGGGGGTCCGGTCCGGGAACGGCCCGACCTCCGAAATACGTGCCCTTTACGGCGTTTTCAGGCCCAAAAAGACCCAAAAAAGGTACGTATTTGGGAGGTCGGCGGGCTGGGGGGGGGGTCCGGTCCGGGAACGGCCCGACCTCCGAAATACGTCCCAAAAAGACCCAAAAAAGGTACGTATTTGGGAGGTCGGCGGGCGGGCGGAGGGTCCGGTCCGGGAACGGCCCGACCTCCGAAATACGTGCCCTTTACGGCGTTTTCAGGCCCAAAAAGACCCAAAAAAGGTACGTATTTGGGAGGTCGGCGGGCGGGGGGAGGGTCCGGTCCGGGAACGGCCCGACCTCCGAAATACGTGCCCTTTGGCGTTTTCAGACCCAAAAAAGGTACGTATTTGGGAGGTCGGCGGG